>JALIZH010032924.1:3397500-3450000 GCA_030522465.1 Rhipicephalus appendiculatus | reverse complement strand
ATTAAACCTTTGCGGTCGCCGAAGTATAGTTAACATACATCCGGACACAACAAGCAGTGAATCCCAAACAAAGATGGCGTCAACAAGCACATAAAAATATGGTTGATCCCTCCGTCGTAGGAATCGGTATAACACGAAAGAAAAACGTGACGTGTCCTTACAGAAGAAGTTGAACGCTTACTTCATAAGATATAAGAGATATAAGAGAGCTTGCACAATGTCTATTGGTGTTCGGCAGCTATAGCACCATTTATCGTGGATACACCCATGTTGACGCTTGGTGGTACATCTTTATTCCGATGACTAATGTACATGATCAATGATTAAACAAACCCGGGTGGTAGCTGTAGTAGTTTACGGTGAGAGCGTAATAAAAAAAGTAGTGGGATAGCCAGAAGAGGTTCGCTGATTGTACGCAGAACTTGGGCTAAGGTCGCCATCACGCGGTATGTTAACACCACGGCCGGACTAAAGAGAAACGCAAAGCGCATCGTGTCTCCCCTGTAGACCAGCCGCAATTTTTCTCGGGGTGAGCGCAAGCAGGGAACGCGGTGTTACAAGCCAGGCGAGGCAGGCGTGCGTCGCAGATCTATTTTTGGTATGGATAGATGCTATGACCGAGGCCGACGCTTGGGCTAAGGTCGCCACCTCGCGGTGTATTAAGGCGTTGACAAAAGTGCACTTCTCCTATTAGAAACGCACCGTATATGTGACGGACGCGTAGCAACGATGCGTTGCAGGGAACTATTCGCGGAGGCCACGGTCATGATGCATTACTTCCCTTTACCGCTCCCAGAGGGCAACACCACCCCGCCGTCCAAGAGTACTGTGAGAGCAGAGCAAAGTTTGAAATATAAAAGGTGCGTTTGTAAAGCCTCCGGAGAGTGTGACCATGGCGCCGTGGACAGCGTGCCCGACATCTGTTGTCGCGGGGTGAGAAATCGTGGGCTCGAATCCCGTTGACGAAACTTTTTTCTTGACCATCGAACCATGTGCATTTTTGTGACATCATTTCCGTGACGGAAATACGTCCCTGAAGTCTCGGTGGACCCCTGGCGTAAATTTTTCGTGTTAATATCCACTGGTAGACGATATGCACTTCTTCAAAGCGTCGCCCCTTGAGGAGAGAAACAGCACGGTGTGAGCTCCCGAGTAACACTACCACACTGCGCATCAGGAACGCTAGGGGCAGTGCTCGTTGCTTGAGCTGAGGCCGCGTGATGGCATTCCGCTTCCTGCTTGCTATTCCCTCGATTCATCAAAGTGCGACAATTGCCCGTCCACGTCGTTGCCTTTCTGCGGCGCTTATTGCAGCAGTTTCTTTAGTCGGTGCCATCATACTCAACGTAACAGACGGCTGAGAAACGCCGTTGGTGCATGCGGATGCTTCACTACGCTGTAGACGAGGTGGTACATTCTGACAAGATGCGAATGGCAGAGCGCATAGCTGCGCAGTCACGGAACTGAATCGCCGCTTAAGCCGCGTTGAACCAGCAGCCCCAATGGGGAGGGGGTAGGGTAAACTTTATTGAAATGGAATGGGAGTAGGAAGTAGGGAGCAAGCCTCCGCTGCGCTGACACTACTGAAGCACTCCCTGTCGGCATTCATTAGTATCATGATGCCTTAATTCACTTCAGTGCTCCGACACCATCGGTGACACCAAAGCACCCTTGCAGATGAAGAGCGCCATGAGAGGGAGAAGGTGGGAGACATCTAAGGCGCTTTTGTGAGCATTTAGGCACATGTGCCGGTAGCACTGTGGGTAGAGCGGCCCTGAACCTATGCCTCGTGGACAGATGGAGTGTGGGTTCGACTGTCAGGTCAACGAAATCAACGAAACCTTTCTAGTTATTTTGTCCCCTGTATTTTACTGACGTATTTCCGTGACGGAAATGCACCATGGAAGTCTGGGCGGACACCGGCATGAACCAATTTCGTATTAAACGAGGAAGAGAGAAACACAGGGAAAGAGGGAAACAAGGCATGTGGACCGCAACGGAAAATGTCGTTTGCTACCCAACATTGTATACTTAGTACAACGGATAGAAGGATAAGAAGACACTGAGAGGGACAGAAAAAAAAGAAAATGAATATAGAACACGTACAGTCACAGTCCCAGTCGCTATCACAGTAGGTAATCAAAGCCGATCTATAGATCACATAGAACACAATGAATACTAATTTACAAGATGCAACCTTGTTCAGTTCTGTTTTAACTGGCTTTCTGTGGAGAGGTTCTTGTGTAGGTGTTTTGTTTTCCATTATTTTGAGCAATAAGGTAACACGCCAGCTAAGAATAATGAAGGAAGGGGAATTTAAGGGGCCCTGCAACACTTTTTCAAGTACCCATGGAATGGATTCACTAAAGGAGCTTATTGCCTCACGAATTCACTGTCGCAAAAATTTTTGGAATCCGTCCAGTACGAGTGGAGTTACAAATATTTCTCGCACGCTGCAATTGCATTCTCTCTTCTCTCGTCCCGTCGAAAGCGCTGGAAGCTAAGCAGGGGAGGGATGGCACAGGGGAAAGAAAATACGTCACGCGCGCCTCGTGATCTTGAGCGCTTTTTCTCTTTTTTTTTTCTTCGAATACGCCAATTTTCATTGCGATCGCGCGCGCACGCGTGGACAAGTCACGGCCTCCCGCGGCGGCCTCTGTAACTACCGAGCGCGCCATGCTCAAATCAGCCAATGGCTGATGCGAGTGATACTCTCGTCGGTGACGACACTGACGAGTGATTTTTGAGAGAAGAGAAAGCAAGTTCTGGCTGACTTTGAGAATTTATTATGAATTCCACGCGGCGTGCTGCGCTATAATATTTGGATCGCGTGTTCTCGAGAGCCTTGACTACCGATAGGCAGCGTTTTCTGAGCATGCTCAAAAAGTGTTGCAGGGCCCCTTTAAGGGCTTGTTGTTCTTTGTTAGACCCAACTTTAATGACAACCAACAAACTATGAAGCCAAGGAAGGTATTCGCCTCGAGATCTTGGAGTGGCGCCCTCTCGCGTGTGACGTCAGGGAGAGGACTCGGATGCAGCTCTTCGCGCGCGCGTTCGCTAAGTGAAGGCTGCTCGACGCTGCCAGCCTGTCTATCGCGCTCGAGTTATTGAAACATTGGTGGGCGAGTTGATAAAGCAATTTGTACTGAATGTTCAAGCAAAATGCACAGCGAAATCGAGCGGAGTTGCCGTCAGGAGCACGTTCTGTGTCGATTGCTCCTGTTGTCGTCTGCTAGTCATCCATGTGTACATCTGCTTCTATGGTAAATTTTTCTTTTCGCGACTGTTCTATGGCCGTGGCGCACTCAAAATGACTTTCCTGCCCGTTTTCGATAACTGACTTCAGCGTTCGGGCTTCAGCTTCCATGTCTGCGTTAAAGCGCAATAAATGTATACCGCGTGCTGCGCGTGTTCGGTTGCCAAGCCTGTGCCTTCGGTTCAATTCCTCTTTTCGGAGTTTTAAGCGCATGACAAACGACGTGTGATGTCATTCAAATAAATTAAGTGGCGTTACCGGCAACAACGTTTGATTAAATACACATTTTTAGCAGCTGCTGTGTAAGCGCGTCGTAAGTACTTTAAATTGAAACACGAAATAAACAGGGCGAGTCTAAAGGGGATGCGCGACGGGGATATGAAATATCGGTAGGTTGTGCGGAGTGATTTTCTTTTGTTTTTGTTCTATTTTTTGCAACATATTTTATTCCTTACGTTAATAAATCGACGTTTGTTCACTCGTTCACGGTGGTCTGAAAATATGCTGAACAGAATTAGTGTAATCATACTAACGTTGATAAATATAAAGCTTTCGCATCGAAAGATGTATTTGCAATAAAATACTGTAAATCAGTCTCAACGATCGACTCCTGATGTGGCTTGGCGCGAGCACTGTACTAAAGAGACTCGAGTTCCTTATGCATTTGCCTAAGTTGACTCGAAGGCGAAAGCCATCTTTTCTTGAGTCGATGTATTGTTCCTTCGCCGCCCCCCTCCGAATGCTTTCTGGACGTAACGTGGTTTTGCATTGAAGCTTTCTACACATCACCTGGTTTTGCATCGCCTCCGAGATCGGCCCACCAATCACGGAGGCAATGCAAAGCGACGATGTCATGTGATGACGTAATCATGTGACATGATGTTATGACGTCACAAATTTTGTCGGTCTGGGATGTCATAATGACGTGATCATGTGATGAATTTTCGCATCACTCGTGTTGACGCTGGCGACGCGGGACGCTGACGGTCAATTTTCGCAATTTATGTGGAATCTAAGGCTCCTTCCTTTCAGTCTTGTTACAGCACGGTAAAGAATCACAATAATCAGCCACAGGGGCCAAAAGAATGGTGGCAAAGAGCTCTCTTTCTCTTCTTCCTGGACACATTCGCCGATTTTTCCTAATGTTTACGAAGCTGTACTATCGGTGTCAAGTGAAACGCGAACACTGCAGCGGATCGCGTTGCCCAGGCATTAGAAATATAGTGCGCGCCATCCTGTCATTACCATTGGCAGGCTCGCACAGTCGAGTAGGCAGCACTGCGCTATCGAAAACATGAATGCGGCTCATGAACGTATCTATCTCTAATCAAAAGAGTCGAACTGTACCACGCGCACCACTGCTGGCGTTTCATTCCGAGCGATCTTACTTGCATCCAGCTCGCCCAATCTATGCTAGTGGTCCGCAATAACATGCTGGTCGATGAACTTATCGATTTCATTTTGTCGGCTGTCGTGTCTGCACAAGTCCACATGACTACAATTGGGAGTGGAACGTGAATTTTCGTTCATCTCACGTCTGTTTACACAACGCTGAATTTTGCGAATAAGCCGCAAAATTGATCGCGCTGCGATTTCAACATTCCCAGGATTTGGGGACATTCGTACGTGGCGCCATCTCTCGGCGGCAGCAACCGCATCTTGCCATAACTGAATGGGAAGTTGGCGAAAAAAGTCATATCTTTTGAAATAAGCTAGTTATCAAAAACGACTCCGGGATCTATACAGCAGATACCTACTGGTACACTGTGGCGAAATTTCAGTGCCGTACTACAAAACCTGTGGCTTCCCTAGACAATTGAACACCCCCATTGGAAATACATGGGACCCATTGTTAAATATTAAACACTCTGGGAAGCCACGCGGTTAGTAGTACGACACTGTAATTTTGACAGAATGTTTAATTAAGTCTCTGCTTTGTAGAACCGGGAGTCGTTTTTGATAACTAGCTTTTTTCATGAGATATGATTTTTTTCGCCTACTTCCCATTCAGTTACGGCAGGCCGCCGCTGTCACCGACAAGAGAGGGCGCTACGTGCAAATGTCCCCAAATCCTGGTCATGAGCAGCGGAGACTCTCTTTAATTCACTTGGTGGGGGGCGTTCGCTCTTTCACGTAAGCTATTTCAACGCCATCCAGCCCAGTGAGCGACGCTACGAACTCGGGGGCATGAACCTGACCGCGATGGCTGTCGGTAAACAAAAGATATGTTAAATGTTAACGTTTCTTAAACTCATGTAATGCTAGCAGTCATCTCAATAAATATCATTAGAAGAAAATGCAGCTAGTACTCGAGGAACGCCGTGCGACGCAGGCGAACTATAACGAAAATGCTGCTGTTTCAGCCAGAGCGTAGCAGACGACAAAAGCCGAATCCCCGCCCTTGCGTCACCGGAGCGCCGTTCGCAGCGCCGCCATCGGTCGCACACGAGGCGAATAGGTGACGTATAGGACGTGTAGCCATAACAGTGTTGCTTGCACTGTTTC
Source organism: Rhipicephalus appendiculatus (assembly GCA_030522465.1). Taxonomy (NCBI): domain Eukaryota; kingdom Metazoa; phylum Arthropoda; class Arachnida; order Ixodida; family Ixodidae; genus Rhipicephalus; species Rhipicephalus appendiculatus. The sequence continues at coordinate 3,444,239 of JALIZH010032924.1, read as the reverse complement.
ATGATTTCTTGAAGATCTTGAATATTGCACTTCAATGTCGCAATGCTGAAAAAAGTGCAACCGCCTTCGATATGTGCTCAATTTAGTTGCACCTGTGCGGTCTTTGCACTCTTCGCAGACGCGAGAACAAAAAGGAAGAGAATGCTGCGTTGCAGATTTTGCCCATCGCATTGGCTAGTATGTTTCGGAAATTCACGCCAATTTTTTTTCTTTAAAGAAAACAAAACATACGAACAAGCAATGTTTCTTATTCCCTTTCCTTGCAACCTTAGTTTCGAGACGATAGAGAATGCAAGGAAGCGGATTTGGGTGCACTTCGTGAGAGCGGATTTCGAAGAGCGTTGAGCCTGTGCCGAAGGCTTCCTTAACGATGTTGGCGATGTCTATGCAAAGCCGCTTGGAAGGCTGCGTGCGCTGATCGATCCTGTTTCACAGCCGCTCGGAGTTATTTGCGCACGCTATGCTGTGCATGCGGAAAATAACATCAGAAAAGGGATGAGCTTTCGCTACTGTGTACGCTGAGCCGCCGTTTCCGGCACCCTGTTCTTTGTGCGCACCTCCAGTGTGGAAGGGAGTTGAGCTAGTTGGTAAGAGTTCATCATGAAAGAAAGTAACACGTGCAGATGAAGATAACACGTGTAGACACAAGAGAAGAAAACCAGACAGCGTCAACCAGTAAGCGTTTGTGTTTGGTTCTTTTGTGTCCATGTGCGCGCCTCGCCTTCCTTTTATGATGCATCCTTAATGAGCTCTACACCACTTAAATTCAGCCCAACATTCCTAAATTCTCAGCCGAATACATTTCTCTCTCTCTCCGCTATAGTATGCAATGCTAACTTCCATAAGATGTAACTGGTCTTAAAATAATAATTTGTTTCTCACAGAACACGAGACGAACGTTATAATCTCATTTCAGGTGGAGACGGCACGAAATACTAGTTAGTTTTAAAAGGAAATTTATGTATCACATGGGTACATTCACTTGTTTACAAGATGGTTCACAGTTCGTTTTTCACATGTTCACAGGTACTAGCAAAGTCTCAGGTTCAGCACAGTATTTGCGTAGTTAGATTTATCTGCCCGCTAAGGAATCGCAGGATGTCAAAGTTATTCCAGAGCCTTCTACAATAGCAAGCCTCCTCATTATCTCATCTTGGTTTCGGCGCGTAAAAACGTCCAATTTAATTTTTTGTACGTGACAGTATGAGAATTCATCCTGTGAGGATGTATTGCTGAAGAATAGTGATTTTTTTGCTTTGCGCGCTGTCTTGAAAGAATACTTCACCTATCTACCTTGAAAGAATACCTTACGAAAGTGTTGTTGAACTATCGCAGAAACATTTCCCAGTCTTGCGCAGATGTATCATAGCGTAGGTCTAAATTAAGGTGCAATAACCCGCCGTGGTATGGCTTAACGGTGGACGCGTTTTGATGCTAAGCAAGAAGAAATGATTTCGCTTTCCGGCCACGGTGGCCGCACTTCGATGGGGGCGAAATGCAGAGACACCGAGGACTTAGATTTAGGGGCACGCTAAATAACTCTAGGTGGTCAAAATCAATCCGGAGTCCACCCATACGCGACGCGTTCCACAACTTGTAAATACCAGACTACGCAGACATGTATGCAAGCACAATCAACCAACAGCAGCCAGTGGTAGTGAATATTAGCCAGGATTATGCAAGTTATAGTCAACGCTAGACACCAGTTGCCACTAGCCACTACCCCCCAATCACACGAGCCAGCACCATATATTAGTTGTGGCGCGTGATACCTCAGAATCTAATTTTAAATCCTGCAGTAATCGAGATGTACAGAAGGACACGGCTCGCGCGGCCCCAGAGATATCATATCAATTAAGTTCGTATGCATTTTTCATGATGCCGCTTTACTTTAATTCGTGCTCGTATAATATTGAACGTATCGTGCGTTCCGTTCCATCAGCCGTGGTACTTCAGTGGCTCTGGCATTGCGATGCGATGGTGCGCGAGGAGGTCGCTGGTTGTTGGCTGTTTCGATGGACGCAAAATACGAGAAAGCTAGTGTGCCTATAGATTCAGGCACAGATTATACAGCCACAGGTGATCAATATTTTGCCGGAGTCCTCCTCTACGGCGTACCTCATAATAAGTTCATGGGTTTGGCACGTAATACCACAGGATGTTTTCTCTCTCTCGGTGTGTGTGTGTGTGTGTGTGTGTGTGTGTGTGTGTGTGTGTGTGTGTGTGTGTGTGTGTTTGTGTGTTTGTGTGTTTGTGTGTTTGTGTGTGTGTGCGTGCGTGCGTGCGTGCGTTGCTGTTTGCCATGAGTCATTGCAGGCTATAGGAAGCGAAGTACTTTGGGCAGGCAGGTGTCGAAAATTGAATATTCATGTAATCTCCGTCATTTGGCACCCATGCGAGGGTTGGGGGGGAGGATGGTTCATCTCTATGCAAATGATATCCCGTTCACTTTGGATGACCTCCAGTATGGCGTTAAAGTGGACGAAGGTAAGTTCAAAATAGAGGTACACTTTTGGCAGTTACTGTTATTTTCTACGAGCCATGGAACACATAATTTTTTTTACTTGTGCCATGCCCCCGTGAAATGTTTTTTCCACTTCATTAAAATTATTTGTCTTTCTCTCTCTGTTTTCTTTTTGTGGCATAACTTTGGTGCTGGTAAGCGCAATTCTCGTCAAAATGATGCGGCAACAAAAGTTCTATCTAGCCATCTTTTTCTTCAATTTGCAAAAAAAGAAAAAAAGAAAAAAAAAGGTGACGAAGGATGAATCAGGGCGCTTCCAAAGATAACGATAACCATTGTCGTCCTGTCTCGTTTTCGTTCCGTGTCACAGATGAATGTCGCCTGTATTGCAATAACATACAGTAGCCTCCGAAGCTACGCAACAATGTAGGTAAAAAATGTTCTCGAAAAACTAAAAAAAATTACCAAACATAATAGTCTAGGTTATAACTTTCTTTGTATGCTATTTTCTGAAAACTAGAATGAAATGATCGCTAGTCAATACAACAAAAATGTTTTCTTTTTCTTTTGAGAATAGTGATTACGACACATCATTTGCTTGCATGGCTACGCATAAATGCGTACTACCTAAATCCGTACTGCATAAATCCGTACTACAGCCTCCACAGGTATTGCTTCAGTCGCGCGAAACTGATGTCAGTTTTCATAGGACTACTATTAAGTTCAATAGCCAATAAAAAACATGTCGGATTGTCATTTCATCAAACGTTTGCTTTTATAGCGTGGTCGAAAGTGCCAAGATAACTTGTAGGGAGTTTTGTACTTAAGGATGGGACCCAGCGAAAGCTTAGCGTGCTGTTCATTATCGATGTGATTCAGCGCTTATCGCTCAGGGGTCTGGTGTGCAGCGAGGCGCGTGCAAATCATGGTGCATTGGACGTAATTACCCTTGACTCCCAAAAAAGAGCCGAAAATCATCGACCAACGTCCCCAAGAAAGAAAGTCAGCAAAATATTTCGAGCGGGACAGGTAATATTAGCGTGTCATTAGGATAAATCTGGAAGCCACGACTTGCTGGTAGGCTTTTTTTTTTTGTATTCATCGTGCTTGCGTACTTTTGTGCTCAATCATAATTACCGTGTCAGAAATCTAATGGCCAGTTTTTCTTTTCCGTGTTGTCCTTTTCCTTCTTTTTTTGCCGGCTGCATATGTGTCGCTCGTGCCTGATTGACGGACATGGGCAGAGACGCATAACTTTCTTATTGGCGGTGTTTTTATGGTTTCTTTTTTTTTTTGGCAACTTTTCTAAATACCTCGGTTGTTGGGTCATTTAGTTTGTATCGACTATGGCCGTACTTACAGGTGTAGGCGGATGCGTCGAATATAATTCTGTGATGCCAATACTGCAGCAATCGGTAGTACTCTCCGTTTGTACGCATAGCGGCTTCGCACAGTATATTTTATTTGTGCCTTCTTGACTCAGTATATAGCAGGGGTGCGCTTCTTTTTAGGGCTGCGTAGCCAAAACGAACGATCCAAAATTGAACGTATTGATAAGGATCCATCGCGAGGAGAGTACGGCGTGCAAACACCTACACTAGTCAACTGAACCAACAGTCGTGCCATGTTTCCATTGAGTTTGTGTTTGAACGCGCTACTTATTCTTCCGCCGTGTAGTCAGCTAGCTGCTAAATGCGTCGCATAGCATTACAGGGGCGCTGCAACGCTTGTCCAAGTAATCTTTAGTGGCTGCACTAAAATAGATATTTGCCTCACAAATTGACTGCCGCGAAAATTTTTAGAATCCGTCAAGTACGAGCGAAGTCAGAGATTAGTCGCACGCTTCAAGCGTTCTCTATCGCCTTTCGTACTAGCGAGCGCGCCGAAATCTACGCAGGGAGGGTAATGACAAGGCGGCAAGAAAATGCTCCCCTTTAGCGCGCCTCACGACCTTGAGCACACTCTTTTCTTTTTTTCTTCGAACGCGAGGCTTAGTTTCAGTGGGATCGGGAACACGGATGGATGGATGGATGCTATGAGCGTCCCCTTTATAACGGGGCGGTGACATGTCTGCCACCAGGCTCGAAAAAAAACCTTTCTTTTTATGTTGGCCTAATGCCTTATCTACATTGATTAAATCTATGTTATTACAGCAAAGAAAAATACAAGTTCACGGTCCATCTCTCTGCTTCTTAAGGCAGAATGACCTTATTTTTTCCCCATTCTTCATTTTTGTCCTTTATCTCTACTTTTCTGCCACCAATACTCTAACCGTCTCTTACTTATTTCTATCGCGGACGTGTTCAGCTTTCCATTGATGTCCCTAAAATCCAAGGCTTCATGTAGACTCGTGCCCACACGTATATCTAGGTGGATATCGACACATTCAATCAGTACATGTTCCATCGTTTCCTTAGTTCCCCCCACAGCATGTACATTGTTCTTCTTCGTTACAGAATCTCGCTTTATAGCTACGCGTTCTAAGGCAACCCGACCTTGCCTCAAACAGTAAAGCGCTTCCCCTTGAATTATCATAAAACCTCTCCCTCCTTATTTCGTTTTTTCCCTTTCGGTAGTCACTGAGAGCCGGCTTCTTTTCCATCGCTGTCATCCAATAAGTCCTCTCCGCCTCTCTGACTTTTCGCTTAATGCTCCTTGTTGCCATGTCGCCCACACTGCTAGCCGTATATTTACTGGTGAGCCTCCTAGTTCTTTTTCTCCACTGCGTGTCGACGCTTTTTCTATACAAATACCTGAAAACCTTCCCTGCCCATCTACTCTCCTTCATTTTCCTCAGCCTCTCTTCAAATCTAATTTTGCTCTGAGCTTCCCTCACTTCAAAACCTGTCCATCCCATATCACCCTTTACAGCCTCATTTGTCGTCTTCCCGTGAGCGCCCAACGCGAGGCGTCCTACAGTCCTTTGATTTACATCCATTCCTGATTGCACCTTTGACTTCATGCACACCACTGAGTTCCCAAATGTAAGCCCCGGAACCATCACACCCTTCCACAGCCCTCGAAGCACCTCGTACCTATTGTATCCCCATAACGCTCTGTGCTTCATAATTGCAGCATTCCTTCTTCCCTTTGTTACCGATGCTTTCTCTTGTACCTCCATATATCTATCCCCCCTCATTTACCCACACTCCGAGGTACTTGTACTCGCTTACCCTCGGTATTTCTTGGCCCTGTATTAAGACCGCATGGTCTTCGTGATCATTGAATACCATCAATCCACATTTTGTTGCACTAAAACCTAGTCCTAGAGCCTCGCCCTCCCTTCCGCATATATCTGCCAGCCGCTGTATATCATCTTGACTGTCCGCAAATAAGACAATATCGTCAGCATAAAATAGACCTGGAAGCTTCTGCTCAACCATCGCGCCTGCCTGTTTGTGTGACAGATTAAATCCAATGTTGCTACCTTCTAGCGCTTTTTCCATCCTCACCATGTACAGCATGAATAACAGCGGGGACAAAGGACATCCCTGTCTCAGCCACACGCGCGCAGGCACGCGGTGCCACCCCGCGGCGTCCGCGGTAACTATGAAGCTCACTATACTCAAATCAGCCGATGGTCGTGTACTTTGGCTTAATGGCGCGGTCATTTGGGAGCTTATGTAATCGTTTGTCGAAAGAAGAGGGAACGATTTTTAGTTGACTTTCGAAATTAATTGTAACATCAGGGCCGCCTGCTTCGCTATAATGTTTGGCTCACGTGTTCTCAGGATCCTCGACTACCGATCGACAGCGCTTTGCGACAATGCTGAAAAAGTGTCGCAGGGCCCCCCTTAATGTCTGTAGAGAGACAGGGCAAATGAACAATCGTACGGCGTGCGCTAACTTCCGAAGTGATAAGAGACCCGCGTAAAACCGTGCGCTGCCACACCGCCTGTCAAACGCAATGTCGCGTGCTCTCAGTTACGAAAGTAATAAAATAAATTTCTTTCTCTCTCTCTTTTAGCCCCTTATCTCCTCCCCATGTGTAGCGTAGCAAACTGGACGTACTCTAGTTAACCTCCCTACCGTTCTTATACTCCTCCTCTTTCTCTCTGATCGTTTCCCTACAAGTTGGTTTGTGCAGACTTTGGCTTTTATGTGGAATTAAAAAGCTACGTGTGATTTGTGCACGAGTTTGCCTCATCCCTCCCTCCCGCATTTATATGCCTCGCAAAAAATTGTTCGAAAAGAAAGGAAGAAACACAAAAGCACGACCGAGTATGTTTTTTTTCTTTTGACATATGACACAGTGCAAGTACATTTTTATTCCTACAATAGAAACAGAGTTTTTAATTAACGAGAGGCTTGGTTTCACAGAGATCGCGTTATGCTGGCACTTCACTTTCTCGTTAATGGTTTTAAATGCGAATGCATTTCATAGTCGGGCTATGTCAGGCATCCGGCGTTGGCGTTGTGCGGCGTTGGCGTTGTGCGGCGTTGTCCGCGGAGGAGGAGGATAGGTTGAGGAGGTGTGCGCGCCGGCAGGTGTTAGATGTGAAGCATCTTATGGCGAAGCTTAATCCGGTGGTGGTGGTGTACGGCGTGACCGCCCTTACTGCGCATGCGCAAACCCTTTCAAAAAAAATAAAAATAAAAAACCTCCTCTCTCTCCCCTAGGCATCCCTCCCCGCGGCAACCACACCCTCACTGCGCATGCGCCTCCCCTCCTCTCTCCCCCCTCTCTCCTCTAGGCATCCCTGCCCGCGCCGTCCACACTCCCACTGCGCATGCGCGTCCCACCTCTCTTCTCCTCTCCTACGCTCCCCCCCTCTCTTCTCTAGGCATCTCTGCCCGCAGCGTCCACACTCCCACTGAACATGCGCGCCCCCCCCTCTCTCTCTCCTACGCTCCCCCCTCTCCCTCTCTCGCCTCGCGACGCCGACACAGGCAGCGTCTGCTAGCGAGTTTCTTGGTTGAAAAAACCGACTGCTCGCGCTGCACAACCGTTCACTGGCCACCCCGTATATATGGCAATGAATCTTGACCTCCAAGGTGGTGCCGGTGGGAGATTTCTCCTGTGCGTTGTTGAACAATAAAAATTCGCAGCGTGCGCGTTAACTAAAAGCGGTCTGCGGCGGAGCTCGGCGGAGCTATATATGAAAAAAAATAAATAAAAAAAATTAAAAAAAAATAAAAAAACAAGAAAAAGCAAAAAAAAAAAAAAAAAAAAAAGGCGCTGCGCCGTGCTCCCGACCGGGCTGCAGAAATTAGGCGCCTTTTCCTTCTTCGAACCACAACCACCATATATAAATGGAGTGAAGCGCGCGCGAAATGCATTCGCATTTCCTCACGATTCCCTTCGGGGAGGTGGGGGCTTTTTTTTCTTTTCGTATTTTATATCGTAAATAAGTTACCTTTTTTTAAAAAGTAATGAAACATTGTCTTGGTTCTTGCGTATAGAACGGTGCCATATGCTTGTAAGTTGTCATGAAATGACGGAACACTTAGCTGCGCAACTTTCCGGCAGGCCATGTAAATATTGTCGCGCTCACCGGAGCACCGGTGTCATCTTTCGCTCGAAAGCTGGTGAGTTGTAATTAGCGCTCACTCGAAAAAAAAAAAAAAGCTTTCTGCGCACTTCTACATTTCCTGAATGCTTCCAGACTTTTTTTTTCTTCTCGAAGTGTGGCAGTGACTGTTTTTCTTTTGCGCATGTATTAGTATTCGTGCGCAAGTACTTTGAAAATTACGAGCACTCAGGTGCGAGAGTCTCTGCTCCATCATTCTAATGAAACAGTGCATGAAATGAACGCCAATAAAAACGATACACCGTCAAGCAATTATTGGACCTCCTCTGCGAAAGCGGCTTTTGCCACGATAATGAATTTGTATACACCTTGATTAAGTTTACTCATTATTGGTTAAGGATCGCAGTCACCGTCAAAATTTCAGAGACCATTATAGAACACTTGAAAAGGCTGAATATTTAAACTGCTTTGGCAGGCAGCCTCAAATTTAGATTTCCGGCCCGTTCTAAAACGCGCTAACAAGAGTACTGCGTAGTTCGACCGAATACAGACGCGAATTGCGGGAAAATTCAAAGTTTCTTCAGACCTAGTAGTCTCCAAACTTTTGAATCCGACTGCACATGCTTGGTGTCCTAACTATCATGCAGCAATGTTTAAAAAGAACCATTACTACGTTACGCGAAGACGACATAGCACATATTGTTTCCAATATAGCAGGGAAACTACCGGCGACTTTGTGATTGGGGACATCTAATTATTTATTGTAAGGAATTGTATCAGCACATAAGTAGTGTCCTGATATTCAGAGGATCAATGAGTGATGCGTACGTATACTTAAGAGAAGTCTGAATGCAGAGTTTTTCAAGAGCCTTCTAATTGTGCATTTTTTTTTGCCGGCTCATAAAGAAAGCCCTTGAGATACGAAAAAATACCGCGGAAAATATCGCGCTTTTGTTCCTTTCGTTCTTTCCTGTAATTCTGGCTACTCCACAGCGAGGTGGTTAGAGGACGTTACTTTCTGCTGCGCGAGTGCGCAAGGGGCCCTGTGAGTTTTTATTGGTTAGATGTTTGCGAAATCATGGAGAACCCGCAGGTCCCTCCCAGTGCGACTACCGTTACTAGCGCGGCAACACCACATTGCCGTACATAAAGATGCCTTCAAATGTACCTGGGTGACGTGTATCGTAGTGGGTACGTGCTTGGTGTTGTTTTTTGTTGCTGGTATATGCGCGCCGATGTTAGACTTACAGTGATTGCCGGCAGTTAATCTGCCTGATTGCCAAAGTCATTACGTCGGCGAACCTCTTTGATGGACACTGAAGGAAAACGTGCCGCATGTACTACTTGCGGGTTTAAGGTTTCACGTATTGCACTTGTAAGCGTTGTGCCATGAAAGCTTTGATTACGTTTTCAAGTTGTAAACATGCTTTCCTAAATGTTCCGCCGGCAACTATTGTTTGGGCCTTAATACTGTATCCGTGGGCTAACGTTAAGAACATTATGAGCGTTTCGTGGTTTCATAACAGAACGTTTTTCGCAGCCTGTTTGATTCTATAGGCTCGATACGAGATGAAAAATAGAACAGAAACGCACAGATACTGGTCTTAAAGAAAGGTGAGAAATCTACTTAACTCGCTTAAAAAAATGACAAGTGTAGTTAAAGATGAGCAATGAAACAACCACTTGCTTGCAGCGACAACGATAACACTAACAGTCGCAAATAGCTGCGTAGACATTGATATACCAGACGTTATAAACTTGCAGCATGGTCGGCTTATTGGTGCAAAAAGAATGAGGCACGAATGGATGAAGAATGAAGCATGGCGCACCCAGAATGAAGAATGAACGTGAGAAACAGTGAAATAAAGCTATTTAGAAAAGAATGGTTGATGCCGACAAACAGATGTTAAAGCGCTTTGTCAAAGCTCTGATTGATATCACTGTCGAACGTTAATCAGTTTGCGCATGTGTGTGTGCTATCGACAGTCATTCATCGAATGAACAACGTGAAGACTGACAACCGAAGTTCAGGAATTTCATATTTGAAGGTACGCAGTGTAAAGTTAGCAAGGAAGAAAAACTCCACTGGATGAACAACAACCACCACAACAGCAGCAACGGCAACTTGAAGGGACCTAGACCATGTCCGCGAAGTGGAAAGTCTTGCACTGCAGTGCGGCGCTGTGAAGCTCCTGCTAAATATAGCCGTTGGCGCGTCGTCAACGTTCGTCTTACCGCGGACCCCAGGGAGCTAAGGCCGGGGCTTTTGCAGGGCGTCCTGGTTTTTGTCCTCCTCGCAGCAGTAACCGTCATTCCTTCGCCCTTCTCTCTACACTCCTCACCGCTTCACGCTGCAGAGTAATGACGAAGGAAAGAAAGACACAGGCGCGAAGGAAAACACGCCGCGTCTGAGTGTAGCGGTTGTGCACTCATCTCGGTACTCAGTAGTTCGGGCATTGCGTTACCAACTGGTGATAATAATCTAGTAGAACGCCCATGATGCACGTTATACGGGTACTAACAATTTTTGTTTTTTTTTAAATGCGTTGACGTACGGCTTCCGTGTTGCTATTTCCGTTATAACTATTATGTATAAACGTGGATTCTTCATACATTTCAGCGCTGTTGAAATTTGGGCTTGTTGGTACATACTGAAGACGAGAAAAATATCGTTGAATGAACGGGGACACAAGAAGAAGACACGCAACACTGGCGCTAACCCTGTGTTGTGTGTGCTCTTCTTGTGTCCCCGTTCATTCAGCGCTATTTTTCTCGTCATACATTTGTGCGCCAAGAAATCTCTATGGGACTGCTTTTTCTTTTTTTTTTCTTTTTTTTTTTTTTTTGCGGTGATAGGGCCCGGAGAGCTCAGTAGCTTTGGGTGCTTCAGTAGGGCTTACGTGTGTAGTGCTTCTTGATATTTTGGAATATACAGCCCTAACGAACCCTACCTTCCAGGTTCTCCTTGCAGTAAAATATCTATAGACAGGTGACTCTGTAGCAGAAATCGCGCACTTTCTTCAACCAGTGCGTGTGGTTAAATAAAGCCCACCGTAGAGAAGAGTTAGCTATAGATATGGGATTTACGTATTTGTATTGGAAATTTCAATGCTGAACTGGCAGTTGACATTTCTCATGAGTGATTGGTAAAATAAAAGACAAAATTCTAAGTTGTGAAAAGGAGCTTCTGCGTACGTAGGGCGTATGAATTTTGGTTCCGCATATCTATATAAAGCTTCGCTGTTACTGATGCAGTAGTACCCCTCTGTACGGGATTTGCATTTTCATAGCCAAAAATGACCATAACGGATCAAAGTGATCGATTGGGCCAGTTGGTGATTCATGATCGATGTATACTGCGCGGTAGACAACACGGACAACAAGCAGACAGGGACAAGCGCACCATAACGGCTTCGCTTCGTAAAAAGCGGTATATAGGTACGACGGTTGCTCCAGGGAAACTGTCACTTCACAGTTTTCTATGCGTCCCGTGTCACTTGAGCTTCAGCATTCCTCATGTAGTCGCTGTTCTTGTTGAAGTAGAATTTTTTAAATCAGTGTTGCCTTCGCTGCTGTCTCGATTCCAGTCGCTATTAATCAGGTGGTCGGAATGCATGCACCCCCCCCCCCCCCCCCCCCAGAAAAACAAGCAACAAAGATATAAACAAAGCAACGCAGGTGGGTTTCGCTTCAACGTATCCCACGCGTGGGCTGCGGAGCAGCTAGAAAGGAAGAGCGATATTGTGAGAGGCAGTTCTAAAAAACAAGCAGTTGTTCCGTGTACGAATACAACCTGATGAGCGAAGCTCCATAGAAATGGGACGCACGCGGCGTTTCATTGTCCAGGTAACGGACCTACCACTGGGCGGACGACAGGGTGAAACGATAGGTTTCGCGCGTTCACCGGTTTGAGGGGAGAGGGCAGAGCAGGAGAAAGAGGGAGAGGGAGACTAATCTGCCTCCGTTTCGCATGCGTTCGTATTCTCGCGCTTTGCGCATCGTGCAGACGCCATCCGCGTCCCAGCGCTCATAAAGCTCATTTACCTCCCGCGTGAGGGGGAGACACCACAGCTGGCACGTGCCAGGGAGCTTCAACGGCGACGGCGACGGCGGGGTGCCAGCCTAATGAGCTTCGCTCCTAAAAAAGACCGCGTGTTTTCCCGCAACTGTTTCCGGATGCGTGCGAGCACCTTAAAGTGTCGTGCTTCAGCAGAAACTAGAGTGTATGCACACAGTTTAATTGTAAAGCGAAAACTTTTGTTGAAGAGCGGGTGTAAACAAATGAAGATGGAATTGGGTACTGTGAACGAAAGGCGAGAAAGAAAAGCAGCTTTACGCTCTTTTTCCCAATTGAGGTGACACTTGATAACGTGATCGCTCATCTCTGACAGTAATGCTCTTTCAAAACTTAGATTTGCAATTTTGCTTGTGTGAGGGAGGATACAAGCGCGGTTATCATGTTTACGCCTTCTTTAAAAAAAATTGTGTGTAGGGAGAGATCGGCATATTGAGTGGTGCTGGCCACTGCTTCTTGCGTTACAAAGCATTATGCTCATTATTTGGTACGGCTAATCTCAACGGGACATTAATATTGTTTGTAACGACGAAGTTCGGCAAAGCTGTTGTGCTACGTTTACTTTTTGTTGACTCTATGGCATTCTCTTTTTGTTCAGATACTCATGGGGCCGTCCTACTTAGTGGTAAGTATTGCGGCATGGAACGCACTTCATTACCATATATATATATATATATATATATATATATATATATATATATATATATATATATATATATATATATAAACCTACTTAATTTTGCTTTTGAAATCGAAGCTATTGAAGGTCGCCGTAATTTGTCCGTCGGAAACAGCAAGGATCGTCATCATGAATCGGCACGCACTCTCTACATCCACTTCTTAATCTTCGTCCTCCTCTGCTTCTCTCCCAGAACACGTGCGCCGATAACTCTGGCGTGGCGTATAGTGACCTTGATGGGTCAGAGGACGAGTACAAAGAGAGAGAAAGAGAGACAAAAAAAAAGGATATATAAAGGAAGAGAAAGAGTGAAATTCTTGCTGAAAAAGTTCTTCACGAGGCGGGATTTAAACCCGCGTACCCTCACTCCGAAGGGTAGTGCGCTAACCACTCGGCTATCCAAGTTTTTTTTTCCTTACTGGTTTCTTTAACGCGGTACAAACGGCAAACGTGAATGACATACACTTCTGAAAACAATACGCAGTCAGTCAACTCCGCTGTCTATTTATCATTGCACCTCTAGTGCAACGATAAGGAGACAGCGCAGTTGAGGGCGCTTATGTACGCTAATTTTTTTTTTTTGCCTTCGGCGTCTTTGTACTACCGAATGCGAATTATGTAAACGCATTTAGGAACGTTTAAACGGTCGTTCACATTTAAACAGGTTTCAGAAAAAAAAAATCGAATGACAGCTTTTTACAAATGCCGATTTGCCTAAATTATTTTGTAAATCATGCTTTGCCGCTCGTAGAGTATGAATGAGGAGAAGCCCTCTTACAATCTGAGGCAGCTGTAAGTGTGCCGACAAATTTTGGTTACATTCTACTTATAACCTGGAGATAAAAGAGAGAGAGAGAGAGAGAGACAGAGATAATAGTAACGGGAAGATTAGGCATGGTTGGCTACTCTGAACTGGAAAACGAGTGAAGGGCAGGTATATGCCGACCATACACGCAAGAGTCTAAGGTGTACGGCTAACCAATGAGCAAATAAACATACAACATCTAACGTGTGTCAGTAGATAATTTGCGCAATTAAAGGAGCACTGACACAAAATTTCGAAGGCGAGATAATGAGTGAAATAGATGTATGTGGAGACATAGACAACGCCTACGAAATATCAAGGGCAAATATAGCCTAGAACATATTTAAAACCAATTTCAAAGTGCATGCCGCACGGCTGAGCGAGATGCGAGCCCCTCGCGACGCCGACATCAACGCGGTAGCAATGTAAACAAACTACGTCACGTTTTTGTGTTGGCTGGTTGTTGGTTGTGCCCTTGCGCTACCTGCGATTTCTTCCTCCGTGCCTGACGTAGGCGGCGCCCGCTCTCGCGCGCGCCGCCTACGTCACAGTTCTGCGTGGTCACGTGGCCAGCTGCGTTTATCTTGCTACCGGAACTGCTCCTGACTAGCTCGGTGCTCTTTGAAACCGAAACTGCGACTGGGCGCTCTAAAGACGTCTGTAAATAACTAACCGTCGCGCACTCGCGCAAACGAGGTTTCCAGCCGTGATAAGTGGGTCGTAAGCTACCTATTGCAAAAAAAAAAAAAAAAAAAAAAAAAGAAAAAAAAAAACAAGGTGCAAAATTTTTGTGTCAGTGCTCCTTTAAGTCTCATTTGTAAGGTAAAACGAGGTGTCAAAAGGAAAGAAATTGCTTTAATAAGAAAAAAGAATATTAGAAGTTATGGAACTGCTATAAAAGACAAACCAAAGGCTTTTCTTTTTATTAAAGTGGTACCGTAAGACATGAGCCTTCTCTCAGTTTTGCGTCATCATTCCTTACACTTGGAGAAAGTATAAATCAGGGGGGCCTATACCGTGCCACGGAATACAGATCACTATTCCGTATTGGTCCTATCTGATTGGCCATTTCGAAATACGTCACGACACCCCACAAGGGAAGCACTGGCGGCGCGAAGCGTGGCAACACAGAGCAAACTAAATAGTATTCCGCATTCCGTGGAACAGTATAGGCCCACTAATTTACCTTAGACAAGTATCTGCCAGCAAGGCGTAGTGTTATGGTTTCTTGCGGTCTATTTCTTGCACGCAGCAAGCGTTTCTTTGCGCGTAAACACTTAGTATACCGGGTGTTTCAAGAAACGGGTACAAAAACATAAAAAATCAGTGAAATATGCGATATTTGTTTGATGCCTTTACAGTTACTTCTTATGTAGCTGCGCGCATCTTAAGATGGCTGAAGACATTATTTGGTAACGCAATTAAGAACGTTAAATGAATTAACTTTTTAATTACAGGAGTTAGGCGGTTATGTCAAAAGGGAGAATGGAAGTCCTTCATGCGAACAATTAAATAAAGCTTTCAGATTTCGAAAAAAGTGGCCCCTAGTAATAATTGCAACGTAATAAAATTCACCCTAATTCAGCGGCGAAACCAATTATCGAAACGCGGAATAGCGCAACTTCGCTATTCTTCTGAAACGTCCATAATGAGTGAGCGTCGTAATGTCAACCATCAGTTGACTTCATTGTGTGAGTATGCGGGCTGCGTTTGCAATTAGAGCACGCATGACGCACATACGTTAACGAATGCGGAAGAACTATACCAGAGTAATCGTTGTTTTAAACAGTGACGTCATTCTGGTCATCTGCTTCTTGCGGTTTCGGTGTCGCCGTTGAATTTGGTTGAATTTCGTTACTCCACATTAATTAACAGATGCCGCTTTTTCTATATATCAAGGCTACCATGGGTTCTTCGCATGAAGAACTTCAATTCTCCTATTTGACGTAGCCGCCTAACTCCACTAAATAAAAAGGTAAACGTATCAACTTTCTTAATTATTATCCCAAATGATTTTGTAACTATTTTAAGGTGCCTGCCACTTCAGAAGAAGCAGTTGGGAAGGCGGCGAGCAAATATCGCATTTTCCTGAGTTTTGAGGATTTTGGACACATTTCTTGAAACACCCTGTATAAAACTCCACTGTTTCTTTTTCTCGTTCTCTCTCACCCTGAGTTGCCCGCGACACCGACAACAATCGCTAATAGCTGGGTTGCTTTTTTTAATTGATTTCGTCCTACCACAACAGCGGTGAACCATCCATTCTTTGCTCAGAGGTTGACAAGAACGGGACTGCGATACAGCCACCCAGAATTTTGGGGTAGCCAGAACGCTGGTCGAAGGACGATCCGAGCTTTGGGTAAACGTAAACATCATAAAGTTCTGGTGACCGCCACTGTCCGTTTTTACGATGGTTCGCGTGGCTAGAGCTGCGCACGGCGTCATCAACAGTAGGCGCCGGTTTCACTACCCCCATTCAGTAGCAACCTACAGCTCCCACTGGCCCTAAGGAAATGGAGCTTTGGTATCGAGCTGCGTTGAATTCATGAGCACGCAAGTAAATAAAGTCCGGTTGTAATGCGCGGACAAGGGGTACTGCGCTGTGCGAGAGCGAGAATCACTAGGCGAACGATGTTCGGGGCGTTGCCTTTTGGGACGAAAGTGGATGGCATTTGACCGAGCTGCACTGATGGAATCCTGTTTCTGTGCAATAAATAAACACGGCCCTTTCGTTGTTCTTGAATGAATGGCATTTGTTTCGCGGCCTGTAGAAGTACATGTTATAATATATAATATCTGGGGTTTGACGCCCAAAAACCACGATATGATTATGAGGGACACCGTTAGTGGAGGGCTCTGGAAATTCTGACCATTCGGTGTTCTTTAACGTGCACTGACGTCGCACTGTACATGGGCCTGTACCATTTCACCTCCACCGAAATGAGACCACCACTGCTTGGGGGTCGAACCCGCGACCTTCGGGTCAGCAACCGAGCACCGCAGCCACTGATCCACCATGGCGGATTGAAGTACATGTTCCACGTGCTCCACACGCGCACATGGTTACCAAGCAAAAAAAAAAAAAAAAAAAAGAAAAAAAAGCCAACCGAAGAAGGAAATGAAGGAGGAGTAGTATGTAGTAATGCAGGTTATCCTTTCCTTGAACACGTTGCCTCAATACTTGTGTCCCTTTTTCGTTTCTTTATATACACTTGTACTTCTCAATGTTTAAGCAAGGCTTAGTAATTACTACTACACGCTTCACGTACGACTTAGCATAAGTTGCTTTCATATTTTTGTTGCACACATCATTTTATTCATTCATTCTTATTGGCATTGTCATTCGTCCGACATATCACGCGGTTCGTGGCCTATCCTCCGTAACTCATACGTACGGTGGACGCAATCGAGCATATGCATATACTAGAAACGTTTTTATAATCAGACGTTGCCGCTTCGAAGAAAGCATATTGCGCTTATACTAAGCTTGCAGGTATCCGCCTTTAATATTTACGACCCAGCGTTAGGCCAGCACGAGCCACTCTGACTTGACTGAAAGCGTCGCGGCAGCTGTCGTGAGCATTTTCAAAGTCGTTGCGCTCAAATCCCTGCCTTTTATTTTTCTCGTAATCTTGAAGAGAGCATTCACTTTAAAAGTCACCCGATAACATACTTATATTGGTATTTAGGAGGAGGAGCGTATGGGAAGTTACGGGCGTATGAGGGACAAGATTGGGCAGTAGCCTTTAGGCTGTGTTTTTCGAAATACAATTTCGTTTTCATAGCACGTATAATCGTACATGTGGAAAATAAGAGGAAATAAAAGTAGATTTCCAGGCACCAGTACGTTCGTTTTTTCTCGCAGCTTTGTGCGTTCTTGTTTTCCTGTACCACGTTTCGCCAACGCGCTGTGCTTTATTTTAATGAGATGACCGGGGACACGCTTCCGCTCTTCCTCGTATTCAAAAGGGGAACGACCAAATCAGTGATGCATACGGTTCGTGCTTGAATACTTAATTATATTTATGATAATCTGAGTTTATAGACGGTCTACCGCTCTGCAGCAGTGGGGTACATAGCGCTTTAAGTGGTCTCCATTTCTCCCGAGCACGCATTATTACTCAGATTAGTGATGGACAGCTCTATCAGAGCAAAGTGCACTTAAGGTGGTCTGCAGGTGGTTGAGAGGAATGAACCAACGTAAACAAAAACGAAAGCAAGAAAATGAATCTTGAAGTCAGCTCGGCGGGGCACAGCTACGCATCGAAACACTTTGTAGCGCAGGAGAAACAGACAAAACATGACACCAGACGACGTACGAGTGCTAACTACCAACATGTCGTCTGGTATCTTATTTTGTGTCTGATTTTTCTGCGCTGCAAAGTGTTTTAGATGCACAACCAACAGGTTCAATGCGCCACAATTCTGAAGCCGTGCAGTGGCTTCCGCCCCACTGGCTAATTAAAGTCGCCTGTGTTGCAAGAAGGTCTCGCAATGCGAGTGACGAAAGACTATGGTTGTGTGTTCAAGCTTGCGTCACGGTTTCTGATTTAGCAAACACACACCTCCGCAATTGGTTACGTACTCCAACTCGTTTTGTGCCTTCAGTCTAGGTTTACACTTTGTTATCAGGTTTCGACCCAAACGTTGCTTAATTTGTTTACTGCTGTATCACGTATCTTCTCGTATTGCTTTGTTTTTTCGTTCACGTTTGCTTGTCACTGTTTTACGACGGTAGCAGCAATCGCGGTATTGTATAACGCGGCTGCCGCAACGAGAAGCTCGAGCGCATCTGCTGCTTTATGGGCACCAGGGTTGCCGTTGGGAAGATTTGAAAAGGCGCCAGCATTCAAGCTAAAAGTAGCCAAAGTAGCCGTGCATATAAGCTTTATCGCCAAATTTGTCACCAAATAGAAGAAAATGATATTACGACTCGAAATTTTATAAAATAAGTATGATGGTTAGTATCAAAAACATATAAATAAAACCATATTGTTTTGCATCTTGCTCGTCAAGCCACAGGTGAGTTGCAAAAAAGGATTTATTTATTTATTTATTTATTTATTTATTTATTTATTTATTTATTTATATACCGCAAGGACAAGAGCATTGCTGAGAGTGCATAAAAGACAACCAAAAAATTGAACAGAATGTAGGGAGTAAAAAAAGAACAAGCAGACTTCCAATAGACTAGTAAGGATCGGGTTTTACAAAACAGAATGACCTCAGAGCGGTAACTAAAGGGATGGCTCATAGTGCGGTGATAAAGTCAGTGTGTCGTGGAGCACGCTTAGCTTGTATATTTTATGAAATAAGCTGAAGTGACGAAAATTTCGATGCGCTGCTAGAGAGGGAGCGGATAGGCAGCATTTCGTGGCTCTTCTGTTAGCAGTGCGGTGGCAGTCAGCAAGAATTTTACATTCTTCCTGTTAATATTGCGTGATATATATGGGCACATAAATATTCATAGCAAGTCAAAGGTTATGAAATGCAACGCTGTTCAAGAGGTAAATAGGCAGAATGTTTGTGTTTCGTAACACGAATAACCTTGCAGTTCCTGACATTTAGTTGCATTAATCATATTTTGCACCTGGTGGCGCAGCAACTATGTCGTATTAGTGTAAGTTCAGTGCGTCTGCATATATTTATGCAGGCTAGTTCTTCCCAGAGAAAGGGGAATTTTGGAGCATTGCCGCCAACAAGTAATTAGGAACGTTAAACTTTTAATCAGTTATTTCTTGATGCTGCAGACCAAAATTCATTATTAGATTTACCGTATTAACAGACCAGCTTCATTTTAGGGCTGATATTTGATTTTTTTTTTTTGGTGGGGGGGGAGGGGGGGGGGGGTGCTTTGGTGCGCATGTGCCTGTTGCTGGGGGCAAGACATGCGCACGCATAAGTTGAAAATAGTCGCTGATCTTTCGGGCTTCTTCTTCTTTTACCTGCAAATAATAAGAAAATTGCCCAATAAATGTGCCTAAACAGAAATTCAATGTAACCAAAAAGTAGTCATGGCGCCAACCACAAATTTTCGTAGCCAGACGGTGTCCTAAAGTAGCCAATTTGGCGCAAAGTAGCCACCAACGGCAACCCTGATGGGTACTGACGTCACTCATTAGGCGGGCCAGTCAGAGCGCCCGACCTGGCACACAGGCAAAGAGCCTCTCGTCATTCAACACCCCAAGGCAGATTGAGTTACTGTACAAACGAGACACGTCCGTCGCAGGCAAAGGGAAAAACAATAAACAAAAGAAAAGATCGGTAAAGTATACATCTTTCACTGTTCCTTAATGACTGAATAAATTGCGTGGTTTATGGCTGAGAAGCCTGGCGGCATCTTTGTGATTTAGTTCGCATTTTGTCTTCACTGGCTGATCGCGATGCAGGAGAGGTTGACTTCAGGATAGCGAGACCGTGATAGACAGGTGCTGTTTAGGTTTGGTGTTGGCTGGCTGGCATGCCTTTTGGACGCTTCTGGCGAACATCATCATACTAAACCCACCCCTAACATTATACACAACCTTAAGAAAATCAGGAAGTCAGCCACAGTGGTACCGTGGTTACGGTGCTCGGCTGTTGACCCGAAAGTAGGGGGTTGGTTCCCGGCCACGGTAGTCGCATATCGATGGAGGCGAAATGCTACAGAGTCTCGTGTACTATGCGATATCAGTGCGCGTTAAATAACACTAGATCGTCGAGATTTCTAGAGCCCTCCGCTACGGCGTGCTTCATAAACATATCGTGGTTTTGGCACGTAAAGCTCCAGTTATTGCTTTTGAGAGAGACAAGAAAGCAGTGTCGTCTTCACTGGGGTAGAACTATGTCCACAGATTTGACTAGCCAACTCTTTTTCAACGCTGATCGGTCTGCCATAATCCTGACGGTTAATAAAATGTTTCGGCACTATGAAATAGAAGCTAAGAGCCAGAAAAAAAAAATAAATGAGCTTTATTTAAGCCTTAGGTTTGACAATAAATATAATATATAAATGATATAACGACTAAGCAGAACACGAACAAGAATTAGGCTCAGATTACCCTTACGAAAATCCCATATATGGACTTATATAATAATTCCCATATATGGCTACATCAGGAATTGGGCATATCAGGCCATATATGAATGCTCGCCATATATGTGCCATAGATGGCCTGATATGCCCAATTCCTGATATACCCATATATGGCCTGATATGCCCAATTCCTGATATATACAAGCGCGCCTGAAACCGAAGTGCCGGACGACTCCCGGAACGTTCGACAAGCTAAACAACCGTATCCCGTTTCATGTATTTCGCAGAAGGCTTTCTCTTGGTGCTCAAATATAAAGTAAACATGTAATACGGAGGCCCTACTTCACAGGAAATGGGCCGACAGAAAGTCCGGTGTCCAGCAAGTACGTTTTTTTTTACGTTTCTACGCTGCACTCGAACGAATAAAATGAAAATAGCAAGTTGCCGAATGAAAACGGCGGCCAGCGCAGTACTCAGTGGGATACCGCTATCCTGGCTTCCGAAGAGAATGTTTCTTCTGTAGGTGAACTTACAAAGAGGGAGGAGTTGGAGCACACGTCGCTATTAAGAAATAGAAAAACCCTAGAAGGTACAGTACACGTGCATTATAGGCAGAGAGCTCAAGTTCGTAAGGGACCTTGAGTCAGAATGTCTTGCTTCTGTGCTCTCGTGTTTTCCCGAACGCCGCAGCTGTATACTTGCTGCTTTCGATGTTACCGCTATACCTTTATATTGGTTACCAGAATGCCAATTTCTCTCTCTCTCTCTTTATATATACCAGAAACTTGGATAAGCTTTCCAACTTTATGGCTCTTCTAAGGGCATGAAAATGCAAGAGAAATTCCTGATTCAACTTTCAGGAGGGAATAGCACTTACCTTTATCGTATAATGATTCACAAAGAAGCACAGGAAATTTCCCACCCGGTGTGCTCGACACATTGTCACGCCCAATTAGGTAAATAATTAATTCTGGGAAAGTGACACGTACGCAGCAGATCTATATACTCGATCGCAGCGTCATTAGGGAGGCGTATTTTAAATGACCCAGAGATCTGCGCATCACCATCGCGTGTGAACTTATCTTAGTACAATAGACTACAATTACTACACTGTAGCTAAATAAAACAATCAGTGTTAATGTCCCCATATGCTTTACTTCACCTAAATGTCTGTTGGATTCATTTGGTTGCGCCTAATGAAGAAACGAGCGCCTCGGAAAACTTCCCCGAGTGTGCAATAAAGCAAACTTGTGACAGGATGCAAATACTTGTGAGGCTGCTGGCTTTCGTTGACAATCTCGAAAGGCGTAATGTTATATGAACGTTTCATCACCCTACGAAGCCACTAAGGATAATGAGGTTGGGCAACCAGTAGATGTAAACAGGGCCAGCTACCAAAGAATGCTTCCCCCCACGATTACGCCATGCGGAGATTGTGCGGTCTCTTCACCAAAAGGCGTGCAGCGTTCCACGATTGTCATTAGGAACCGTCATTAGTTGACTCTACTCCTAATAATTGACCACTAATGTCACGTCAAGCACTGGAACGTTACTCAATGCTGTGGTGGCCCCAGAATGAAGGCAGGGGAAGTCAGGGCAAAGCAGGGCAAAGCAGGGCAAAGCAGGGCAAAGCGGGTCAAGGTATGGCAAGGCAGGGCGAGGCAGTGCAGTGCGGGGCAATGCAGGGCATGAAAGGGCAAGGCAGGGCATGAAAGAGCAGGACAGGACAGGCAGGCGCGCAAGCAAAATTTTGTTTCCTTTGCGCCATTCAGCGGCTTCGTCTTCGCATAAGTCTATTTGTACTTCGGGTTGATTTATCCTTTTTTTTTTTTTTGCTATTACATCGTAAACCGCAACCCACGCAGGTATGAGTGCTTATTGATCTTAACCGCCCTTTCTCCAAGTCCTGACGCCGCAGGCCGATAAAGCGGCAATTTAGAGTGCGCTACGCTCCGCGTTATAAACTGGTCACGGCGGCAATTTCTCTTCGGTCGTGCGTATCTCCCCTACAATATAGCTACGTCACGTTGACATCATTCGTCACGGTGTTACAACTGATCACGTTAAGAACTGCCAATATGAGGCGTACCGACGAGAGGCGCGTGTACCTCTACCGAAAGCCGGTGCCAGCGCTTTTCTCTGGCGGGTCCTGCCTTGGAATCACGCCATAGCCCATTCGTTGTGCTTTCTCCCGCCTAATATTTTGCTGGTCCTCCAAATGTAAAAACTATTACTTTTTTTCTCTCATTGCGGCGCCTCATTCCGTCGCCATGACATTACGATCATATCGCGTTACACTAGCTGCCTGAAAAGACGTTCCAGCCGCACGTTCTGTCGCTGATATCATATCTGCCGGTGAAGCGAGAATAGGAGAACGGAAGACAATCAGTACGAAGGCAGGCACGATGCTTGTCATATGAAACATGTTCCGAATTTTCTTTCCGACACACGCAAACAAGCACGGTCGTCGCCGTAGTGGATTGGATTGGGGCATATACCGCGAAATATTGGCTCGTTGTCAGGGCGGGTGAAGATCGATATTCAAATTTGCTATGTTTATTCGCCGATCAAAAAAAAAAATATATCGAAATGTCGCCCCGCAATAGTTTTCCCACGTGCCTTTAGTTTTCTTTTTTTCATTTCGTTCCATCTGACAGACATTCAATTTTCTCCACTTGTCGCACGCAGCGACGCCACTTGCGACGAGAACTCACCCTCTCGCTCGAACGCAAGGAAAACTTGAATCGTAATTCGAGATAGCACCGCCATTGTTTCAGGGTGACTCGCAAAATCAGCTTTCTCGCCTCGGCCTGAGAGTGCTTTTATCTGTAGAACCACGACTGGTTAAAATAAAAAGCCCTATCTAGAGAACCGAGGAGCGACAAAAGAAAAAGTTGGGTGCAACGCGAGACGTTTTTCAAAGGAACAAAGCTAACGGCAAAAACCGAAAATTAGGAAGAAATAAGCTAGGGCACAGGTTTCTGACTCTATAGTATTTGGCCAAGTCGTTTTCCAGGGGCATTCGATTTTCGTTAGCGGCAGAAGCTGACGGAAATTGTCATTTCCTGCTCAGCTGACAACCGAGTGTCTTGACCTCGACCCGCCTTTCTAGACGTCATACCCGGCTAGGGGGAGCGCCGTTACTTGGTTTTTCTACGTCTCGTTTTCTTCGCACTGCGCTCATGAGCTCAAATTTGTTGCTAGCGTGATGTCTTATGGCCGATCTTTCTTTGTTATCGATGGAATGATGGCCAAGTTTGTTGCCGAGAGCTGCGACGTAAGTTGTCGTTACGCTTTCGCTCGACGTAGAGTGCGATTTATTGGTCCGAGACCGAGTTCTTCGCGTCCTGTGCGGATACATTTTCACGGCAGGCGTCATGGAAGCACACGAGGAAAGTGTGCTGGGCCTGCTGTTAGATGAATGCGTTAATAATTTGCAAGGTTTTGCGTCCCAAAAGCGCGATATGATTATAGGGACCGTGTAGTGAAGGGCTCCGGAAATTTTGACCATCCGGCGCTCTTTAACGTAGCCAAGTGTGTCTGCCTTTCTCCGTAGCTCACGGAGAGAAGACTTCGTGAGAAGATCTAGATGGAAGCATGGCTTGTTTTTAACTCTAAGTTCAAATACGGGGTTATCGAATACTGGAGGCTTTTGAACAACAAATTGAACGTTGTCCTTTTCTGTTCAGTTTTAGAGCCGAATAGTCGTTCATACACAGAACACTTGACTACACGTTACGATACGCTGATTCCGCGTTGCCGTTGTGAACACAGAAGTACATTTAAAGTTTTGTATTGAAGGCATAGGTCGGCAAACTCACTCATGTGTCGACTCACTCAGACTCACTCAGACTCAGATCGAGCTGTGAATTTGAGTCTGAATGAGTCCGGGTGAGTAATATTTTGGTGAGTCTGAGTCCGAGTGAGTCCGGTTGAGGAAAATTTTGGTGAGTCTGAGTCCGAGTGAGCCCTAAGCCCAAAATGTATTTCTTGAGTGAGTCCGAGTGAGCTCTACACTTTTTTGCCGATCTACGGTTCTACTTACTCAACTTCAGCATTACTGTCAGCCTTACGTAGGCTCACGTTCATACTCAGGCGGACTCACGCATACTTGAAAGCACCAGCGTTCATACGCCTGCTCAATATTTATTGATCAGAGGCGTGAGTTACGGAGGAGGGGGGATGCGCCGTGACCTCCCTCCCACCCCGGAAAACTGTTTCCCTGGAATTTTCGAGAAAAATATTTCATGCGAGTCCTCTCTTTCAATAACAATGCGCTTACTGGATGCAACTACTAATATCTCGTATTTGAAGGTCCGAGTTCAAAAGGCGCCAAGTGCAGCTCAGATTACGCGTGATATTGGTGTTAAAGAGCATTGCCACCAAGTTCAAAGAAGCCAATTGTACGCTAACGGACTCACGAGTCGGCTTACTCACACTCACTCAGACTCAGATACAGGCGTGAGTCTGAGTCTGAGTGAGTCCAGCTGGAAATAATGTTGGTGAGTCTGAGTCCGAGTGATTTCGGCTGGGAAAATTTTTAGCGAATCTGAGTCCGAGTGAGTCCGGCTGAGGAAAAGTTTGCTGAATCTGAGTCCGAGTGAGTCCCAAGGGCAAAATATATTTCATGAGTGAGTCTGAGTGAGCTTCACATGTTTTGCCGACCTATGATTGGAGGTGTATATATACCTTAAGTATTCACATTTTACATACTAAACCGAGACAACTTCTATTTTTTTATGCGAAAAATACTCGATGCACGTTTCTTTTTTTTTTTTATAGGGATGAAGAGGTGCCCATGGGGCATATTGCTTGGTGTGTATATGTGTGATGTCAAGAATGTGCTGCGTATAAATTGAAGCGGTGTCGTGTGGTGTCTGTTATCATGTACCTGGCGGTCGTAGCTGGTCATGACATTCAAAGAAGCTGTCTTGCTGTAGGAAATGGGAGTACTTCGATTGCAAGCCTGGACATGTCCATATTAGGTGGTACGCATATACCTCCGTCACTGGAACGGAGCAGCACGGACACGTATCTTACCTGGTGGTAAATGCGACCAGTTCAACATTGATACCACAGCATGAGTAGAGGGCACTTCAGCCTGAATCCTCTTAAGCACAACATCCTCCAACCTCCAGCGTAGTAAGAATAAGCTAGAGGGAGCGGTGGGATAAGAGCGCGTGTTACAGAGAATATGTCTGATACAGATGTGAGCAATCGAATACCCGAAGAAAATATAATTATTCCGGAACTTTCACTAAAGATATTGTAAATGAAAGATTTCATAGTTGCAGTGGTAAGAGGTCATTATAGCGGAGAGCATCAAACTTAACTTTGACCACCTTGGTTTTCTCAGCGTGCACCTAAATTTGAGTGCATGGGCATTTTTGGGTTTTATCTCCATCAAAACGCAATCAGAGTTTCTGCTAGTAAGCGTGCGATGTCGAGCAGCACTTTCAGAAAGTTACTCTAATAATTTAGTGCGTTATTGTTAAAATGGTTAGCATAATGTCAATGAGACCGATGTGAGCAGAAAATAAAAATAAATAAAAGTGTATACCTCTGCGTATACATGTGGCACAAACGGCCCTGCTTCTTGTGTTTAACGTCATTAAATTGGCGCACCTCCTTTCTAGCGCTATCTCGCGACAGATCAAGAGCTACGTACATATACCTGATTTAAACATTCATTAGACAAATTATCAATCGAGCAGTATTGAAGTGTTTGAAAGCGAGCGTACTTTCAGTGTGTTGGTTATGAAAACAGAAAAAAGAGTTTAGCATAAGTACTTCAAACTGGTTTTTGACACGAAAGATTTCTCGCCACAGAAAGTTATCGAATCATCATGAAAAAAAAAAAACAAAATAGGCAAGCTTTCGAGCCTCATTCTTATAAAGATGTCGCTTCTCGTAGCGAAAAATCGAAAAATAAGGCAAGGGCTTGCATAGCTCGCACTATTTCCTTTTGCGCGGCCATATCCTGCTTTCCAACTATTCTCGCATGCGGTGAGCCGTCGGCCTTTGCCTTTCATGAACTGCTCGTTAAAAATCTCACCGTGGAAAAGAAAACTTCGTCGCTGTGACAGCCGCACGTGTCTCTTTACGGAAACCGTTAGCATTACAGATGGAGAGCGCGATACGAAAGTTTCAATGTCTATTTCTCTCTTTTTCTTTTACGCTTTTGATGCCGTCGTTCTCACCATGCTGCGAAAACTGGGTCACGTCAAGTAATAAGGTTGTTCAGCTCAACAGCCGGAAGGACATTTTTTAAAAGGGGAAGATGGCGTCGCACACGTGTGCGTAATCTCTCTCTTAGCTGTCTTTCGAAATGAATATTTCGTTTGTTCTTTCAAGCGCTTGCAGGATGATTGACACCCAAAATAGAGGAGACAGAAAGAGAGTAAGAATAAAAGGAAGGCAGGGAGGTTATCCAGGGCTGAGCGTGCTAGGCAACCCTGCACTGCGGACACGGGGAGGGGGGAGAAAAGTTATAGGGGAGGGGAGAAAAGTCACTGTTTCAGCCGGCGTAACAGTTCCGCGATTGATATCACAAACGGCGAATCAGTCCGGTATACTAGGAAAAAACAGAACACAACAAAAACGCAACGGCACTTTCGTTGTTATTCGGAACTGTGATGGGCAGCCCCATGGTCCCAATATCTTCTCGACAGTGAAAGCTCTTCCGTCTAGGTTATTGAGAGCAGTACGTAGGTGAAGCCTCCCAATTGAGTAAGTCGGGCAGTAACACAAAAGGTGCTCAAAAATTGAAGGACACTTTGTACATTCCAAAGTGTGTTCGGCGAAAGCGTGTGGCCAATCCACTGACTATGCCATGTCTTTTATCTTTTACACTCTCAGTGGGATAACACACAAACCGAATGTGTGCGTGTTTTCTTTTTTATTTTTTTACCGTGAATCGCAGCGAGACGCGAGAAAGACGGACGGACGGACGGACGGACGGACGAACGAACGAACGGACGGACGGACAGACGGACGGACACCGGACGGACGGACACCGGACGGACGGACAGACGGACGGACGGACACCGGACGGACACCGGACGGACACCGGACGGACGTGAGCATGAGACATTAAAGGCTTTCGCCTTAATAGTTTCACCGACGGTACAGTTGTTGCACTCGGCATTGTCGGCCATCTCAATCTTGAATGAGTAGGCATTGGTGAAAGCTACACCCAGACGCTGGCGGCACTGCACTGTACCTTTCTCACGAGAAAGACCAGGCGGTAGCCGCAGTCGTGGGGATGGGTCGAGAGAATACAATCGACGGTGCGTGAATTGTGATGTTTGCCACTTCTGCAGTGCCATGGGGAGGTCGCTGCCGGAAATACGACAATGACTTAGCAACCACTGAAACACAACGTTTTGTCCTTGTTCAGTCACATAGTGAAGCATTTTTTGTACGTCCCACACAAGTTGTTCGTGGGATCTGTGACGAAGAGCCGACGAAAGACAATATAGAGCCGCCTTTGAGTCGAAGAATACTGCCCATTGATTAGCCGGTTCTTGCTTTATATGGACGACGGCACATCTCAGGGCAACAAGCTCGGAAGCAGTCGATGTGATCACGTGACAAAGTTTGTAAGTGAGGTTGATGTGTCGTGATGGGATGACGGTGGAACCGTTGGAGCTGGTCTGGGTGGTAGAGCCGGTTTGGGTGGTAGAGCTATCCGCGTATTCGTGTATACAAGGAGGAGTATAAATGAAAGCCAGGGATGTGAATAAAGGCTGAGCCCGGTAGGCTACCCCTCACTGGGGAAGGGAAATATAAGTTAGAGGGGAGGAGGAGGAGAGAGAGCACTGTTGCCGCCGATGTAACAACTTTCCGCGCTTGACCTTGCAGATGGTGAATCAGTCCCGTGTCCTGAAGAAATCGCAGCAGCGCTTTCCTTGCCTTTCGGAACCATGACGCGAAGCCCCATGG
Source organism: Rhipicephalus appendiculatus (assembly GCA_030522465.1). Classification (NCBI taxonomy): domain Eukaryota; kingdom Metazoa; phylum Arthropoda; class Arachnida; order Ixodida; family Ixodidae; genus Rhipicephalus; species Rhipicephalus appendiculatus. Next base: position 3,415,786 of record JALIZH010032924.1, on the reverse strand, counting down.
TCGCGATATTTTGTCGACGGTGAAAGTGTTTGCATCCAGGAGGTGTAGCTTCGCGTTTGGGTTAGACGGGCAGTAGCACAAGACGTGCTCAATTCATCCCAAAGGGAAAGGGGGAGGGGGGGGGGGGAGCTCGAAGCAAACTTAAGAAATTGCAAATACTACAGCCAGAGGCATTTCTATGCGGCATTTTAGGATAAGCTTGAGAAGTGAGGCATATGCGTGACTTTCTGGTTTTCTTTGGAGCATAGTAGTCGATGCATTGTTATAAATGGTGGTGGTGGTTGTGATGTTGCAACAGGAGGGGTTAGCCTGGCCTACATGGCCGGCAGTAGTTCTGCCTGAGTCTGTCACCACGTGTTACGAGCCCAGTGTCTCGCAGAAACGTCATGAGAATACGTTGCAGGATCCCCCCCTCGTTGCCATGGGCCCTTCAGGAAAAATGACATCTTCAAATGTCTGGTGCTATTCTAAATATGACTTTGTAGGCCAATCATAAACTCCGTAGGCGTTCGCGACCGATTCAGAATTGCTTTCCGCTTTCTGTAATAGTGTAACGCGGGAAAAATTACTTTTTCTAGGTCCCAGGAGATTGGACCACTATTGTGACATTTCTTTTACAAATAAAGCCATCGAGATCTAATTAATCCAGTGACAGGCGGCTGCTGCTGCGAGTATAAGTAGTACCAAGCAATACCCCTTGGCGGGTGCCTTGTCTACTCAACACTCTATGCGAATGATCCCGCCTAACCATGGAAGTATGGTTGTCTCAGTCACTGCAGTCTCTAATACCTCATTTCTACGGTAGGTGGGATGAGAGTTGCCGTAGTTTTACTTCAATATCATTTGTGGTCACGCACAAAACACGACGTCAAACATTCAGAGAATTTTTTTAACTTCGTTTCGAACAGTCGCTTGTTTTGGAAAAGTTTAGAATAGGCGATAGTTTCGAATAAGTTTACAACGGTCACGGTTCTAAAGCAAGCCTCCGGTATTGAGTATTAAAAACTTGGAGCTTCGAAAAATTCTTTTTTTTTATTAGACCTACGAATGAGACAGCGACTACTACTTTTTTGGACCAAATGGAAAAGTGAGTGTTCAATTTGAGGACCAAATTGAATAGGAAAGGGTCCGATTCATTATTAAAAAAAGATTTTATTGCCCGCGCATCCCTATTTCATACGGTCATTGAATAATGCCGTCTCTCTGTAAAAGACTGCCCCCCCCAGCTGCTGCAATCTGAAGCTCAGCGCTCGGTTCTGTAGAAGCTTTTCATGTCGTATCGCTTCTAAAAAGGCTTTGATCAACCAAAAAAATCAGGCATAAGAACATTGCCTCCGTTCTGGGCGTAGTTCACCAAGGACAGCGCACGGCTGATAAAAGGCAGAAGCCCAGAACTCGGCTAAATGTTTAAGCATGAGGGACTTCCCTGACGTCTTTTTATGCAAGTATTACTTTTAGGGGTGTGCGCATAGTTAAATTTCACCTCGAATCGAATTCGAAGCGAAATAGTGTCTAATACTGGAAAAAAAATATTGATTATCGAATCGAATATCGAATACAAAATATTTTATTGAAATTTGAAAGAAAGAACAAAGAAATGAAATGTGCTCATGTTCTCGAGCACATAACGGTGTGAGTGATTGCTCCGTAACACCGTAACATCACGGCGATGATATTACGGTGAAGCACCGTAACATCACGGCTCTCTCGCCGTGATATTACGGTGTTTCTTGCAGTTGAAAACATGCGCTCACTGGGCATCTCTGTTGCAGGGATGGAAAGGTATAGCGCAAAGGAATTTTGGCGATACCTGGACAAATTACAGCTCCATGCTCTGCGGTGCGGAAGTGGCGACTGCACAGCAGGGCTGGGCATAGATACTTTGAAAAGTATTCCGGAATACAGATATTGAGATACGGGTGCTGGAAGCCTAAAATATAGATATTGAGATACATTTGTATTGGATATAACAGGACATTCCGGATATACTTTTGCAAAAACACGATAAAGTATACCGGAATACAGATGCAGGATTACAGATACTGGAATGCTTTTTTTGGGGGGGGGGGATGCTGATGCTCTGCAATGCCATTTGTTGAGTGAAGCATACTATTGTGAATAATGTTGCAGTGCATTGGAACTTGAATGTCCAGCATATCGCTCGAATCACTAATAACCGTGAGTGAATTAAGTGTATTACAAGCGGGATGCGTGCGTTTATTGCACTAGTAGCTCAACCAAAGACTCGCGATAGAGGAAAGTCACTCTACTGCTGTAGAGGGGCACACGTTCGTGTTATAACGAATAAATACCGCCTTTATGGCCGGAAAATCCTGGAACATCTCTTCTCGGGTCAACTGGGTTCTGAAAAATATTAGCGATGTTGCACCTGCCTTGACAGACAGCGACTCTCGTCGGCAGGGGCCGACAACACTGCCTCCGCAATTTTTTCGTCAGCGGCGACGGGCGTTTTCACCGCATGTGCCATTTTATGCATTTGGGAAACACTTCTCCGCCATTTCCGTGTCGCAGACCAGCGGCCCGCCTTTACTTTCCAAGTTAAGCGGTGTCTTTAACTTCAGGCATGTGCAATACCACCTTATTTCAAGGCAGCTTTAACATACCTTCCCCCTCACCAAGGCTCGCCCACCGAAATTCAAGTGAATAGTAAAATGAATTTGGCAGTACCTTTTATCAGGCGCAGACACCGGTAGTATTGCAACTCAAAACTAGAAAGAACGACTCATTTCTTATTCGTTTTATTGTATGCCAATGGGCGATTTCAACTCAAGAACGACGACGAGAAAAAAAAAATAATGAAGAGGAAAGGGGACATTTATGACAGGTGTTCTGAACGCATTTCAATTACAGTTCATGGAAGCGGATATGATTAAAACTGAGATTCGATGCTACGATAGAGAGCGCAACAAAAAAGGTATTCAAACGAACAAGTAAGCACAAAGACAAGAAAATAAACAAGGAAACACGCAAACAAATACGAAATACGAAATAAACGAACAGACCTAATATGAGAGATAGCAGTTACAGAGAGGCGCCAGCCATCCGTTAAACTGCGTGCTTCTCGTCAGGGATATCATCTGGAAACCATGACAACGAGTTCCCTCGGCAAAACATCAATTTTCCACGACACATTTCATTAGGTGCCCCTGGATTCGCAGAATCATCTGCCTGAGATACTTGCAGACAACAAAAGCAGCAACAAGCTACGGTAGCTGCAAGTGACACGCGGAGCAAAGGATACGCCGCGTGCTGGACACAGTCGTGCGATGAAGGAGCCGTGAGACGCGGGTGTTCTTACCTGCATTATCGCAAACTTGGGCGCCGAATAGCTCGTGCGTTCCCCATTAACGATCTTGGTGAGCAGCCACTCCCGAAACTCTGTTCCCTGCGAGTGAGACGGTGACGCAAGGACAGGAAACAAAATGTGTTAAGTGAAGGCTGCGTCTGACGCCAGGCTGAGCACGAGATATTTCGTTAATTAAGCTTTCGAGAAGCAGTTGCAGTCTGTAAAGTTTTAACTTGCAAGCTCAAGAAACAGGAAACAAGAAAGCAAATTCGGCAGCTTGCATTGATAAACAAATTGCGAGGTCAAAGAGAGCGTGGGGGGATACGAAGGTTCGGCATAGTTATTAGTTCTATGTTGCCGGGTACCGACGAACAAAGTTTTTTGTTCATTCCGCCGGCAAACTAAATTACATTTCTGCAGGTTCTCTGTCGGCTGACCATTCAAAGCATATTGCTATGTTAGTGAGGTGGCTCAGAACTACCGGTCTTTTGTTAAAGGCGAGCAAACTTAGGCCCGTTACGGCCACCCACAACATCAGAAAACGCTTACGTTAGAGTCAAGAGCAAGAAAGCTTTACGGTCCCTGATGCATTCGCCTGAGACACCTTAAAGACGAAAGTTATTTCTTCTGTTTCTTCTTCTTCTCCCCCCTTTTTTTTCCTCCTCAATCTATCGTGTTGATCCTTGTGTGCTCTGATTTCGTCATGTGACTTGACATCATTTTCTGCTACGTCGATGAACTCAGTTTCGTTCCACTTGAGCATCACGTGACTTTGGACTGACTTTTATTACTTAGATTTTTTTTTCATCATTGCGTACATAGTTCGGGAGGCGGATCTTCTAAAACGGCAGGATTTGATAATGGCAGGTATAAAAAGATTGGCTGTGGCTTTAATCAGTTATGCCTGAGTGTGCGTTGCGAAAGGTACGGTTAATCTTATTGGACAGATTTAGTTGAGCGTCCGCAGCAGCTTTGCGGACGCAGCCTGCCATAGGAAATGGCTGGCAGGCTGCGTCCGCAGAGCTGCTGCGGACGCCCAACTAAATTTCTCTATTGTTTAGCTTGCTTCTCTGTACGGTTACGCTTCTCGAAGGCGTGCGGCTCATTCTTCCTCCGTTTCCTCGGCTCGTTGCCTCCTCTTGGTTTCGTTCCGGCGACGAAGCCTGGCTTCTTTCAGTATCTGCGACTCACTTTCCATATCTGCCGGCGAATCCGGCCCACCGAGCCGCCCCTTCTATATATACGATGCAACGCCTGCTCCTTCTCTGAACGCGGGCAGATAGAGCACGCACGCATACACACACACAACGCTGACTTTCAACTGGAAACGCGGTTGCAATGCGGTTTCACTGGCTCCTCCTCTGACGTCATGCCAGATGACGCGGCGAGCGGCGGGGCCACCGGCCACATCAAAACGGCGAGAATACGGCCAATGTAGCTCTCGCTGCAGAAACATCAAAGAATTTACTTTGTGAAATACTGATCGATGCCACAGGTACGGCTTGAAGGTGCCCACTTCATTTCTATACCCGACTGACACCTGAATCCCACGAGAAAGACACAACTATTTAACATTTTAACAAACATTGCTTGCACGAGGAGTATTTCATATTTAGACTTGCATAAAACGAAGTGACCAAACAAAAACCGCGTGCATTGTCTCTGCTACAATGCGCCTCTGTAGCTTACAAGCTGAGGTCTTGTGCTGCTACGCTTCAGGTCGTGGGTTTGATTGCCAGAGAGGCAGGACAGTGTAGAATGAGGTGCTCCATGTTGACTAAGCATGAAGAATGGCAAAGTGTGCATATATCATCATCGAAAGAATGACTCCATTTTTCTACATCCCGATTTGGAAGCGGCACAAAAAGACATATAATCGAGAACCCTCATCAGCTTGTCAAATTAGCCCGATTCGGAGTTAGTAGCGGCTTGGTGGGCGTGATTTAATGTGTGCCTACCACACCTTTCCCTGCCTCAGTCTCCCCATCAGTGACCTTTGGTCGACCTTTTCCATAATAAAATAATTTATCTATCTATATATTGTCATTGAATGAAAGTTCTAGTGTTTTTCCCATTTCTTGCTTGTTTTGAAAACGTCAGGTTGGTGCCAGCCCTCTACGAATGCGTTAGGCCTGTCCGCACACAGATTTACCACTTTTCTTCCCCACGCCTCTCTCTCTCTCTTCTTTGTAGCGTAGCGAACCGAAGTCATTTCTGGTTAACATACCCGCCTTGTCTAAGAGAGTCGTTGGCTGGCGACACATACTGTGCATCACTGTCTCGAAAACGATTGAGAAAAATTGCGCGCCTTCGACCGCACAGTGAACGATCGCCATTGGGCATTGCCAAGACGTAATTTGTTAAGAGGGCGCCGTGTCGTCCCGGTTCTTCGACGAGACGCTATCGACGTTGCCAACGGACTGCCGCGGCAGTGCCTTCGCAGTCCGGCTCGCGCACCATGTCTCACCGCTAGGTAGACGACACTTAACTACACTCAAAGTCTCTTGTCCGAGTCCATTCAATACACGATGTCCATGGGGAGCGTGCCGACGATTGCACTGTCAACAAACGCCGGTACTGTATATAACCGAAGCAGCCCTGCTTGAACGAGCTGGAGGAAGTGCTTCTTTCTTCTGGCGCTGTTTTTTGCTGTCAAGGGCATGTTACCCAGGACAGGGTTAAGACATTGAACAGAACAATAGCAACAACAAAAACAACAACAGCAAAAGGGAGGAACGACTTGGTCCTCAAAAATACGCAAGCTGTAGTTTAATGTTACAACTAGAAAATGCCAATGTTCAGCGTTCTTCTCTTTCTATCGCCACTTTCCTCTTTCTAGTACCATTTCCCTCTTTGTCATATCACTTTAATCTTTCTAATATCATTTTTTCTCTTTTTAATATCGCTTCAATCTTTCTAGTATCATTTTATATCTTTCTAATATCACTTTACTCTTTCTAGTACCACTTTTCTCTTTCGAGGATCATTTTCCCTGTTTCTAAGACCACTTTCCTTTTTCTAGTATGATTTTTCCTCTTTCTAGTATTCCTTTGCTCTTTATAGTATCATTTTCCCTTCTTTCTAATATCAATTTCCTCTATCCAGCATCATTTCTCTCCTTATTATGTCACTTTACTCTTTCTTGTATCAGTTTTCCTCTTTCTAATATCACTTTACTTTTCTAGTATCATTTTGCCTCTTTCTAGTACCAGTTTGCTCTTTATAGTATCATTTGCCCTCCCTTTGTGTAGGGCAGAAAACGGAACGCTCGTCTGTACGACCTCCTTGCCCTTCCACTCTTTGTTGCGTGGCAATGTTGCCAGGGAACGGGTCACAAGAAGAAAAATAAATTTTAAGTGCAAAAGAAAAAAAAAACGTCAATGTTAATTGCGCGATCGCGTGAACGTGTTTGTAATTTAAAGCTTACAAAAAGCTCACTCAATTGATTCCATATACGCCGCACGTTCTAGCGGTACGGGGGCGACGTGTCTGACCGACACGCTCGTTCCATCTCTTGCACTAGAAGCGTAGCGTCTTCTCGGTCGAGTGAGCAAACACCGGCGATGCTTGTCTCTCTATACGGAAGGCGGATTCCAAATGTGCATGCGTCGGCAGCCTTGTTTGCGCTGAGTGCGCCGCCGACGAGACGCAAATACTGCCACGAACTGTAAGGCAGCAGGCTCTTTCGTCTCTTCCTTCGCGCTTCATTGCTGCCTTCTTTCTACTCCTTGTTTGCTCAAGTTGCGAAGGAGCTTTCAATACTGCCACTTCTGGATTGACGCGGTTCATGCCTCGTTGACGTGTCGCAGTTAGGGAAACGCACAGCTGGCTTGACTGCTAGGGCTTGCTGGCGGCTTAGACGCAACGCTGCGAAGGTGGAGTGGTTATGAAGGAACTTCGGCAGGAGTCACCAACTGCTGGTCATTTCGTGTCGTGTAGCGGAATGCGCATTGCGGCCTTGTCTTAAGGGGGGAACGAGTTAACAGATCATTTTAGCAGTGACGTGAATATCATGCGGCAAGTACGCAAATACCGTATAGTCATGGTCAGTATAAAACTTAAAAAAAGATTTTTGCCGAGCGAGTTGCTTCTAGCGACTGTAACTTGATGAAGGAAGGAAGGAAGCAAGAGGAAAAGCAAGTAAAGGCAGGAAGGTTAACCAGGCGCGCGTCCGGTTTGCTATCCTACACTGGGGGGAAGGGGAATGAGGGATTAAAAGATAGGGAGATAGAAAGAAAAGAGTATACAAAAAAAGTCACTGCATATCCACGGGGTGAATGATGAGTTGGGGCGAAGCTCGTGAAGCAGTCATGGTTACACCGTGAAATCTTCAGTGGTTTCGCCCAGCAGTAATCAAAGCGATAGTGTGTGTGAGATCCGCCTGGCGCCGCGCTCGCGTCGCGGCGGCCTCTCGAGCTCGCACCTCGGGATCCTGCCGACGAGCACGAGCCGCAGCGGCCTTCCGCACCCGGCGCTCCTCGTCGTCCATGGTCCGCCAAGCAGCACGATCCGGCAAGCGCACTCGTACGGCGACGATCCGGGAAATGAGAGATAGCGGGCACGCTCGCCGCCCGGCGCAACCCCGCGCAGCCCGCGCAGCAGCCAATCGGAGAGCAGCTGCACCGCCAACGCGATCTAGCGTACCTTCACCCAACCGCCATATTGTACGCATGTCTATGGGACAGCGCCCTCTCGGAAACGAGACGAGAAATGGAGATGACGACACAGAATGCGTACAGCGCCTTCTAGTATATTGTCACCCAACTGCAGTTTGCATGCATCTCTATGGGACAGCGCCCTCTATTGTACGATAAGGGAACACTACGGTGTACAGAGGATGGATCGACGATCGACAACCGACCAGGTCTCGCTATAAGGAGCTTCGCCCCTAAAACACTGCTGCGTTCCATAGTATTGAGCGCAGGCTCTCGGGCGAATCACGTTGCACTGGAGGTAGACGAGTAATGGTGCCTACTGAAGGCTTGCAAGTACTGGACGTAGACCATCCAGCACCTGTTGCATGGACTGAGCGTATGGGGATTTGAGCTTGCCGACGAACATGCGAAGTGTGTTTAGGAGTGACTGTAGAACTACGACGATTGCTTTGTCTTCTTCAGGCCACTGGACAGTCGGTGATTCAGTGTTCACGATTGCCGACGTGCGCTGTGACTCTGCATTTGGCTGCGACTTCGGCAACGAAGGCCAAGCTTCGTCGGATGTGTCCATGCCTTCCTTGGTGTTGTCGTTTACGCCGGCCGTCACCCATCCCTGGGACTGTGGCTTCGGCAATGTAGGCCATGTGGAATTCGTACCGGCCGTGGTATATGGGTATGAACCACATGTGTCTGGAGGAAAGGGTATGGCGGTACGGTTTATCTATACTTGCCGTACGGTATTGCCGTCATTGCTGAAGCACCATAAGCTGTAAACTCTCGCTGCACTGGCTGCAACCACACCACCTGTTTTGCCTATTAAAGGGACGTACTAATAATGCAAACACGCGTTAAGGCTTATTAAGAATTGAGTCGAGCACTAGGCCCAGTCGAGAAAAAAAAACATAGCTGAGCACTCCGTCACAGGAATCGCTTTAACACGAAAGTTAAACTATACATGACTTTGTTATATATAGTTTTGCCTGCATGATATGGTTGTGCTATGCTCTAACCTCTCCATTTCTCCTTTCCATCCACCTCACCCTCACATCACACCCCCCTTCAATTACCTTTCCCGCCCCTCGCTGTACGTGGCCATGCTATACATGGCTTTCCCTGCGTGACGCCAAGCGGTGACATGGCTGCATACAATGACAGCATAATCTCTTCCTGCTCCCCCCACCCTACCTTCCTCCTGACCCTCACATCACAGCTCCTCAGCCTGACTTCTGTTTCCCGCCCCCCTTGCTATACATGGCTATATAACATAGCCATCTATAACAGATGGCTATGATATGCATGGTTTTGCCTGCGTTACGCCAAGTGACATGAGAGGACGACGACAGCATACGATGACAGCATGACAGCCCGAGGCCCTAAAGTGCCCCGTACTTAAAAACTTAGATGTATTGTGCTTACCAATGGCCTGTGTTCTCAGATAGCTATTAAAGACGATAGTCTTTCTTGGGATACTTCAACGCAAAAATTTTGCTCTGTCTGTCTATCCGTCTGTCTGTCACCCGATTCAGCTAGCTACTCGACCAAAGTTTAACCTATTTCTGAACGCCCAGCCATCTTGAACTGGTGTTTGCGTTCATACTTGTGAACATATTCGATCAAAAAGCTAATACTACGCATACCTGAGGCGCAACATTAATATGTAAGTATCAGGTCGTGTGTTCTTTTATTAGAAAATACACAGATACGTAATTCTAAAGAGTGTTTTTTAGGCTGTGCTGAAAATGCGATGCTGTGCACGAACTGCGACGCTTTGCACGAAAAAGCCTTGTGCCGATGATAAAGTGCTGCCGCTGGCAGTGGCCCTTGGTTCAGCACAAGCTCATGTTTTTCGATGGCGTCCATATCTCGAGCAGCGCCTCCTCTATTTTATCAATGCTAGCCAGATGCGGCCAATTCAACGTAGAGTAGGCGCTGTCTGAGGCAAGGCAAAACATAGTAGTACGGTCGGCACAAGACTATCGTCTTTCGACGACATTTGCAGCGAAGCACACAGATACGTGGCCAATTTTTATTGTATGCTATATCCAATGCAGCCTGCCCGAACTGAGACAATACGCGGCTCGGTTGATGTGCGCTATAAGAAGCCTACGCAGTCATACGACACTATGCGGAACTCGGTCTAAAGCGGCTGCTACTGTTCCACCGTGATTCGGAGAGCCCACTTCGATTGGGGCGAAATATCGAAGAAAAAGTTTTTATACACAAAGCCTTACACGGAAAAGAAAGAAAACCTACATGAAAAAAAGAAAGTGTCCGGGCGACTTCATTGCGGAGTCTTTCGAAGCCTCCGCATTGCTTTGCAACATCAAAGACACCATTTCAATATTGATGCAGGTAAACACACGGTATGAAAGATTTCTTAATCAAGCATGAAATGAAAACATGCATTTTTTTAAAAGAAAGAGAATTCGAGGCATACATTGTGTCGGGTAGTACGGCTAAAGACAGGAGTATGCCTTACAAAGGCGTCAGCATGGAGAACTTTACATTCGCGTTCAAGCAGACAGGAAAAGAGACCGGAGAAAAACGGGGCAGTCTGGTAACATATAAACTTAACAGAACACTGTATTCTAGTAAATACAAGTAAACATGACATAGGGTGAAACGCACTTATCACAGTATCACACAAGTCTAATGCAAAAAAAAAAAAAAAAAAAAAAACGAGAGAGAGAGAGAGAGAGAGATAGAGAGAGAGAGAGAGAGAGAGAGCCGGGCATAGCTTGCATCAGTGGCACAAGGCTAAAGGCACAGCGTAGCTGATCAGTTCATGGCTGGACCTGGCCATACCAAGTGATGCCAAATTATACAAAGTGATGCCAAGTGACGCTAAGTTACACAAAGTAATGGCAAGTTCCACTTTAGTCCAGCACGGTAGCCTCTCGCCTTTCGACCGTGCAATGTCATGGACTACTTTTAACGAGTCGAGTCCAAGTCTCGTTGGGCAGCACGTCGCGATTCCCGGTAAGCGGCTTCCTCATCGGCAGTACGAACCTTGAGAGGTCGCCCCATGTCTGCGTCTGGCACCGTGCGTCGCCGCGACGCGCCGGCTTCATACACTACGAAGGAGCGCATGCGCAGTTGGCCGGGATGTCACGTCTGGTGCGACCGATTGGTTGCGCAGTGTCCACGCATGCGTGTTGGTGGCGAAGCAGTGTGTGGGCAAGCGAAGCAGGCGTACAGCTGCGCAACTGGCTGCTAGGCAACGCGTGGTGACGTCATCACGGCACAAAGTTTTTTTTAAATGCGAAGCATTTCTTAGCGAACTTCGGCGAGTTTGAGCGTATCTATCTATCTATCTATCTATCTATCTATCTATCTATCTATCTATCTATCTATCTATCTATCTATCTATCTATCTATCTATCTATCTATCTATCTATCTATCTATCTATCTATCTATCTATCTATCTATCTATCTATCTATCTATCTATCTATCTATCTATCTATCTATCTATCTATCTATCTATCTATCTATCTATCTATCTATCTATCTATCTATCTATCTATCTATCTATCTATCTATCTATCTATCTATCTATCTATCTATCTATCTATCTATCTATCTATCTATCTATCTATCTATCTATCTATCTAGCCGCCTACGACTTTGTGCTCTCCTGGCCGTGTCGTTAATGGGATTTATACCAAATTTGGTATGGCATAACATGACCGCATGACGAACATAAATGGCTGGTTATATCATGAAAATCATGACTAACTTGTCATGAAAAGTATGAATTACATGCCGAGCTCATGGCGCGCTCGCGGTCATTTCGTTACCTTGATATACACCAAATTTGGTATTGAGTGACGTGACTGTATGACGAACAAAATGACAAGTGGTAATATGGAAATCATGACTTGTCATGTGCGACATGACTTGCATGCCACGCTCATGGCGCGCTCGCGGCCGTTTCTTTAGCTTGATATACACCAAATTTGGTATTGAGCGACATGACTGTATGACGAACATAAATGACAAGTGGTAATATGGAAATCATGACTTGTCATGTGCGACATGACTTGCATGCGACGCTCATGGCGCGCTCGCGGCCGTTTCGTTAGCTTGATATACACCAAATTTGGTATTGAGTGACATGACTGTATGACGAATATAAGTGACAAGTGGTAATATGGAAATCATGACTTGTCATGTGCGACATGTCTTGCATTCCACGCTCATGGCGCGCTCGCGGCCGTTTCGTTAGCTTGATATACACCAAACTTGGTATTGAGTGACGTGACTGTATGACGAACATAAATTACTAGTGCTAATATGGAAATCATGACATGTCATGAGCGACATGACTTGCATTCCACGCTCATGGCGCGCTCGCGGCCGTTTCGTTAGCTTGATATACACCAAATTTGGTATTGAGTGACATGACTGTATGACGAATATAAATGACAAGTGGTAATATGGAAATCATGACTTGTCATGTGCGACATGTCTTGCATTCCACGCTCATGGCGCGCTCGCGGCCGTTTCGTTAGGTTGATATACACCAAACTTGGTATTGAGTGACGTGACTGTATGACGAACATAAATTACTAGTGCTAATATGGAAATCATGACATGTCATGAGCGACATGACTTGCATTCCACGCTCATGGCGCGCTCGCGGCCGTTTCGTTAGCTTGATATACACCAAACTTGGTATTGAGTGACGTGACTGTATGACGAATATAAATGACAAGTGGTAATATGGAAATCATGACTTGTCATGTGCGACATGTCTTGCATTCCACGCTCATGGCGCGCTCGCGGCCGTTTCGTTAGCTTGATATACACCAAACTTGGTATTGAGTGACGTGACTGTATGACGAACATAAATTACTAGTGCTAATATGGAAATCATGACATGTCATGAGCGACATGACTTGCATTCCACGCTCATGGCGCGCTCGCGGCCGTTTCGTTAGCTTGATATACACCAAATTTGGTATTGAGTGACATGACTGTATGACGAATATAAATGACAAGTGGTAATATGGAAATCATGACTTGTCATGTGCGACATGTCTTGCATTCCACGCTCATGGCGCGCTCGCGGCCGTTTCGTTAGCTTGATATACACCAAACTTGGTATTGAGTGACGTGACTGTATGACGAACATAAATTACTAGTGCTAATATGGAAATCATGACATGTCATGAGCGACATGACTTGCATTCCACGCTCATGGCGCGCTCGCGGCCGTTTCGTTTGCTTGATATACACCAAATTTGGTATTGAGTGACATGACTGTATGACGAACATAAATGACAAGGGGTAATATGGAAATCATGACTTGTCGTGTGCGACATGACTTGCATGCCACGCTCATGGCCTGCTCGCGGTCGTTTCGTTAGCTTGAGGTACACCAAATTTGATATTGAGTGACATGACTGTATGACGAACATAAATGACAAGTGGTAATATGGAAATCATGGCATGTCATGAGCGACATGACTTGCATTCCACGCTCATGGCGCGCTCGCAGCCGTTTTCGTTAGCTTGATATACACCATATTTTTGGTATTGAGTGACATGACTGTATAATGAACATAAGTACCAGGTGGTAACATGAAAATCTTGGCATGCATGTCATCTACAACGCCATTTACATGCCACGCTCATGGTGCGCTTGCGTCCAGTTCGCTAGCTGGATATACACTAAAATTGGTATTGCGCGACGTGACTGTATGACGAACATAAATGATAGGTCCTAACATGTAAAACATGACATGCAAATTATGTCAAGCATGATCTGATCCTTCCTGGCTGCTTCGCATTACATCGATTCCCACAGTGCGTGGGATCTGCCGGCTTTTTTTTGTTCGCGTTGGACAGTTTACGACCGGACTAAGCAGTTCCGCTGTAGAAAAAGAAAGTAAGATACGTATTATAGGTTATATTTGCGAGATTAACTATTCCACATTATCTTGTTGAGCAACGCCATGTAATGCTTATCTGCGAAATACAACAGATAAAGCGAGTGCTGGAGTGGCCTGATGTCAGTCAATGTTTGATTGTATGTTGGGGGAAATATTTACTTATTGGTTCCTGGTAGCGAAGCTGATATCACTCAATACCACATTACTAAGCTTTAGAGTTTCTTTGGTGATATATTGCACGTTGCCTTCAATACCCTTCAATATAACCTGAGAAGTCCTCATTTTAAATACTTGTATGGACATGAATTCCGGATTCTTGAGAATTTATATTTAGGTGATGTTGCGACCAAGCAGCCAGCACTACCTATGAGCGCAATGCTGACGAAGTCGATCGCCCAGGTGCAACCATCTTTAGCGTTCGATGGTTTTTTAGCTCAACATGTCAGCATATGTGGATGCAAGGTTCAGTATGGCAGCACAACCATGATTCATAAGCATAAAGATGACCGCACAAGAATAATTATTGAGGCTGCAAGCACAACACGTGACCACTTGGCTTGTGTGAGTAAACCATCAATTGCCCTATCCGATAAGGAGCTCGTGTTCTTGGAATGTGGCACATGCCGTAGGTGCTAATCTATCTATCTATCTATCTATCTATCTATCTATCTATCTATCTATCTATCTATCTATCTATCTATCTATCTATCTATCTATCTATCTATCTATCTATCTATCTATCTATCTATCTATCTATCTATCTATCTATCTATCTATCTATCTATCTATCTATCTATCTATCTATCTATCTATCTATCTATCTATCTATCTATCTATCTATCTATCTATCTATCTATCTATCTATCTATCTATCTATCTATCTATCTATCTATCTATCTATCTATCTATCTATCTATCTATCTATCTATCTATCTATCTATCTATCTATCTATCTATCTATCTATCTATCTATCTATCTATCTATCTATCTATCTATCTATCTATCTATCTATCTATCTATCTATCTATCTATCTATCTATCTATCTATCTATCTATCTATCTATCTATCTATCTATCTATCTATCTATCTATCTATCTATCTATCTATCTATCTATCTATCTATCTATCTATCTATCTATCTATCTATCTATCTATCTATCTATCTATCTATCTATCTATCTATCTATCTATCTATCTAGCCGCCCACGTCTGGGTGCCCTCGTGATCGCCTCATTAATTGGGGTAGACCAAAACTAGTATGGGAGGGTAAGAGGGTTGGACGAATATGTCTGGCTGGTCAAGACATGAATAACATGAAAATCCTATCGCGCACATTGCCAAACCCTTTCCTCCAGACACATGTGGCTCATACCCATATACCACGGGGCGCGGTATGCGGGTATGTGCCACCGGCGATTGACAGTTTATATCTACCCAGGAACGGTGAGAACAGACATTGGTAAATTAAATGCGAGAGCGTTATGAAAAACTGACATAGGCAACGTTAACTGGACGAATGCAAATAATAAATATTAGGGTCCCAGCAGAAATCGAACCCAAGCATTCTGCGTGTCAATCAAGTATTCTATCACAGAGCCACGCCAGGTCTCGAAGCGACTTTGCAAAACTACCCTATGCATGCGTAATGTTGGTGAAACGTCTATTGTGGTTGTAGTGTTAGCTATCTAATTTTATCAATATTACATATGTACTCCTACGATACAGGAGTCGCGTCGGCTTAACTTCAATTGTGTACTTAGGCGCGATGCACTTAAGTTCGTCTACGTAGCACTAGCCAGGGCTACCATCCTCTCAAGCACAAGCGCTACATATCACCTTACCTCTTCTGGTGTTGGTAATAGCCATGTTGCTGCTGGCATAGTTACAGAACTTTAAACAAGTGGTTATATATGCGACTGTTCAACGTATGTATGTGCATACAACATTTGTACATATCTCTGGCGCCATTCCGTAACGTTTAGCTCAGTAAAAAATTACACCACATTCACCTTCCCTCCGCATGCTTCGCATAACATCGATTCCCATGGTACGTGGGATCTGCGGAATTTTTTCTGCAAGGCAATGCGGGCTTTGGCAAGGTGTGGCAATCAAAAATTATCGGTTGTTTTTTGTTATGTTTTTAGTTGTGTTCTCTATTCGTATGTCCTTAGAGAACTTTTATCTGTCAGTATATATATATATATATATATATATATATATATATATATATATATATATATATATATATATATATATATATATATATATATATATATATATATATATATATATATATATATATATATATATATATATATATATATATATATATCACAGCTTTCCGAATAAACTTCCAGTTGTTAGTATAAGCCCTTTCCTTGTCTTACTAAGTCTCTGTTTAATATATACGCTTGTATTTCAAGTATCAAGTGTTTAGTTGTTGACTTGCACAGCCTCGTAGTTGTTATCTCTACAGCACCACATCAGAAACTGCTGTCTCGTTATCGTCTCACGCGGCTAACGAAAACAGTACACAGATTATGTTTACTTAGAAGTTTCCCAGTTGTTTTCTCATCTTACTGTATAACGCCTCTCGTACAACAAAGCACAATACTTTTGCATTGTGACGAATGGCGCATAAGTACACGACTCAACCCCGTTCCTTCTTTCCGCGACAACCCGTCACTCTGCGTGACCAGTGAACGTGCAAAAACAAAAGATGACTCATTGATCGCAGTTTTCGTTGGTTCGCCCACTTATCTATTCTTTCCGGGCCCTTTTATTACTTCCACTGTAGCGGTCGCGGAGATGCCGGAAGTGTTCGGGCGCCTGGCTGAGCATCCAGGTCACGTTTCCCAACCATCTTTGCCTCCGGAAATATTTTGTTCCTAACGCGATGGCGTGCTTTTCTTGTTTCTATGCGCTTTTAAGCTAAGCCAATCGAGAACTACTCCTGAGAAAACACGTAGATAGACTTACTGAATGCGTGGTTATATGATGGCCCGTAGAGAAAATAAGCGAAGAAAAAGAAAAAGAAATAAACGCGAAAAAATGCCAGCGAGTTGCCGCGGCAGGTTGCAGGCAAACAGCTACAGTGACAGCGCGAATGGAAGCGCTCGGAATTCGGTAACGCAACGCGCCATACTTAAATGCAACGGTAACACAAAGGAAGCGTAGCAATATAGAACATTTAACAACGCATACACACACAAAAAAAAGCACGCCCATTCCCTGGGGGGACATTAGTTTTCAATTTACGAGCGCAGAAACTGGAAACTCGTCAGAATGGCGAGTAAGAAAAAAAAAAATTCTCCGCCCCCCGATAAGTGCACCCTCGGTATAAGGCGTGGCGTTACAGGGTTCTTTCTCGTGGAATGCGGGCGTTGGTTATATGAAGCGACGAAAAATATAAAATAACTTCAATGCGTACAGGGGTTCCCCTCCAGAGAGCCTTCTTCGCGCAGCATGCTTCGCCGCCTGCTTTTAAGAATGCGAGCGGGAGATCAATTTCCCTGCCACTCTGTTTTTCTCCCCGAGGGGTGGGCGCGCACGATTTTTCGACATTTGTTGCTGTGGAATGAACGCCGTGGCACGCGACTCTTCGGGAGCACTTTGAATTTGCGTCTTTATGAGAAATTGGTTATGTGCGTTTACATTTTCGAGAAATTGTCAAGCCTTTTACCGTCCCACAGTGGTAGTTTTGTTATCTTAAAATTTTACACTTAGGTACAGTTTGAACTGATTTTTCGAAAACGTATAAAAAAAGCACGCATGCACGCACATAAAGCCCCTCCTCCGGTGTCCGTAACTGCTATCGCGCGAAATGAGGAAAAAAAAAGAAAAGAAAGAACACCCAGGATGGAACGGGGCTCGAGTCCGCCTCGGTGGAACAGTGGCTACGGTGCTCGGCTGCTGACCCGAAGGTCGCGGGTTCGATCCCGGCCGCGGCGGTCGCATTTCGATAGAGGCGAAATGGTAGAGGCCCGTGTACTGTGCGATGTCAGTGCACGTTAAAGAACACCAGATGGTCCAAATTTCCGGAGCCCTCCACTACGGCGTCTCTCATAATCATACCGTGGTTTTGGGACGTTAAACCCCAGATATTATTATTAACGGGGCTCGAACCTGGGCCCTCTCCGTGGCAGCCCAGTATTCTACGACAGAATCATGCCGTTGCTTGAAACTTCTTCGCAAAAAGACCCTGTACAGGCTTCATGTAGGGAAGGAACCACGTTAACAAATGTAATATAGCGTGGTAGAAGGTTAAATAATAACCAGGCGTCACACTATGCGAATTGCGTAACGAACGGGTCGTTGTATGTTTCCAACCCATTCCAAAAGGCACAGTCATAATTCTTGATCGTCACCAGTCACAGCATCAACAAAGTGCACATAATGCCTTCATGACGTGCAGCGGGTACCTCGC
>JALIZH010032924.1:3110000-3395000 GCA_030522465.1 Rhipicephalus appendiculatus | reverse complement strand
CCGACGAAAGCGCTGTAAGCTAAGCAGGGAGGGATGGCACGGGGGAAGAAAATGCGTCACGCGTGCCTCGTGACCTTGAGCACTTTTTCTCTTCGAATGCGCGGCTCTTCACAGCGATCGCATGCGCACGCGTCAAGCACGCGTGGACAAGTCGCGGCCTCCCGCGGCGGCCCCAGTAACGACCGAACGCACCATGCTCAAATCAGCCAATGGCTGATACTTGGCCTGGGACGTAGTGATCTTTGAGCCTGTAACGTCATTTGTCGAGAGGAGAGAAAGCGATTTTCAGCTGATTTTGAGAATTTACTGTAAATTCCAGGAAACGTGCTGCGCTGTAATATTTGTCTCGCGTGTTCACGGGAGCCTCGACTACAGATTGGAAGCGTTTTCTCACCATGCTCAAACAGTGTTGCAGGGGCCCCTTTAAATTTTTCAGGGGCTTTACGAGAAAGTATGTTTGCAGGTCATCCGGTGTAACGAATTGTAACTTGCTGAAATCGATAAATGAATTTGTCTTCTGTTTACGCTCGGCATTCACGCTCTATACTCGTCCGCTGTACAGAAAAAGCTAAAAAACCGTGGTTTGGGTCAGCTGTCATGACAGCAAATCTAAACCAAGGTCTTTAACTATTATCAAAATGCATACTACTCATATGAATTGCTCGGTTTAGTTTTAGTATATTAAGCCCGTGAACGTTGAACGGACTATTGTTGGGGTGGCATAAAATACGCGATGCGTTTTATGTCTCGCTCTTTCATTTGGCGTCGCAGAATAAACGACATCTAACGTTTATGGATCAGGTAACTTCTGCTTGAGCTGCGCACTCTCAGAGAGAAATAAAGAAGACAACAAAAAGTTCAGCAAAATTTCGAGATATTGAGAAGGTTTTTTTTTTTCCGTGGTGTGATAAGCAAAATTTTGCATATTCAGCGCCGTTGACGCGTCGTCAGAATAAATCCGGCGGGCGCTCCACTGAGGCGGTACTCAAAATTAGCTTTACGGTGACTGCAAACGCTGAATAAACATAGATTGAAGGCACATATTAGTTCTTTACTGAATGATCATTTTTCTGCGTGCGGGTTACTACACAGCAAAAGGAATAGATTACTTCGTAAAAAAATGAAAAAAAAGTAAAGAAAGTTTACCCACTTTTCTTATGCTTCACTGCTTTTCCACTTTCATCGCTCCGTACACTTCATCGTGATCTTAATTCTATTCACTTCCTCAGATCCTATGACGAAGCGATTACCTTACCAAAAGAAAAAAAAAGAAAAAGAAATAATTGATGGGCCATCTTAGTTCCCTATTTCCTTCTCGCGTGTGTTATATGTTAATATTACTTTCCAGACTCAATTTCGAATGCTGATGAGACCTGCTTTTCGCTTAAACATTCTGTATTCATTCATTTTGTCCTTTCTCAAAGTGCTCACTTTACTTTGCTGTTTGTGCTGCTTATCCCATTCCCCGCTGTTTTCTTTTCTTCATATATGAGTACTCGTGGTTGAAGATCCACAGGTATAAAATGTCGGTGGACGAAATATAATGTAGGTTCAACCAATGTGCTCCAAGATTGGATCGGATTAGCTGATGGCGTGGCCGCAGGCGAAGTATATTCTGAAATCGCGGCGCTTCTGAAAGTATTAGGAAAGAAAAGCTCGCCACTGTAAAGACATTGAGAAAAACTTACTAATGTCACTGCGCACACCAATTTGCATAGCGCCGTAGTTGCAATTATAAGTTTATTAGTTGTGACGTTTTTTTTTTTTTCTCGAATCATATTAAGAAAGAATCTGCTCTTCACGTAGCATTTACCGACCGTGGTGTGGCTTGGATTTCTCTCTTAAAGCGTTGATTGCTCCCACGAATTTGCGTACTTAATGCGATCGTGTGTATAGGAGGCCTCTTGCCGTTCGTTGTGCAGTTATATTAAGAGATACCCGTTTATATTTTTTCTTCAGTATCAACGAGGCATAAAAAAGGACAAGCGAAGAAATAAAGAAAGAAATAAAGGAAGAAAGAAAGAAAGAAAGAAAGAGAGAAAGAAAGAAAGAGAGAAATAAAGAAAGAAAGAAAGAAAGAAAGAAAGAAAGAAAGAAAGAAAGAAAGAAAGAAAGAAAGAAAGAAAGAAAGAAAGAAAGAAAAAAAGAAAGAAGTTCGTAAGGGCGCGGCGCTGCCAATCGCAATGCCAAATGTTACTACGACACACTATATGATGATGCAATCATTGTATTTCGGCTGAAAACTGTTCATTGCAGATATTTGGACTAGTTGGTGGAAGCTGAACTTGTGCATCTTTACAAGCGCAAAGGAACAAACACAGTAGGAAGAAACCTGTCCTCTTTACGTGTCACTTGCTTATGTGTTTGTTCCTTGGCGCTTGTTCAGGTGCACACGGAAAGCTCTGTAATGACTCCAATTCTTATTTCCATACAATATCATGAGTACATTGCTCGGGCACACACTTGATGGCTTTGTTGAAGCTTAGATAGATAGATAGATAGATAGATAGATAGATAGATAGATAGATAGATAGATAGATAGATAGATAGATAGATAGATAGATAGATAGATAGATAGATAGATAGATAGATAGATAGATAGATAGATAGATAGATAGATAGATAGATAGATAGATAGATAGATAGATAGATAGATAGATAGATAGATAGATTGTTTTACAGCCTTAAATACGACATTGGCCACGCGCGTTTTGTTTTGATGCATTCGGGTTTCACCCGCAAAGACTGTAAGCAACGCTCAGCGCAGGCCGCGCAGCAGTGTAGAAGATTCGCAATAACTTGAGGTCATTCTGCTAAGATTGCGCGTTGGAAGCGAATAGTCTACTAGCCCTTCACTATGGCGTCTCTCATAATCATATCGGGTTTTTGGGAATCGCTTTAAAGACGGCGCCGGAGGTGGGCGCTTATGCATAAATACAAACGAAAATACAACACAGTTCTCTAAATAGGCTCCGTACCGCCAGCAGTGTTGCAAAAAAAAAAAAAAAAAGGGAAATAGAAGGGTCGTGTGGCTGACATCTTGTTTTTTTTTTCTTCGTTTAAGAAAACAATTAACGTGTAAGACAAGAACTTGCTTCCGCTATTTTCCTACGGGTGCCCGAGGCAAAAGTCTGGCGGACTTGCTGCTTAATAGGGAAGGAAATTTGGCCATCCGATGTTTCTTTTCGTACCCCCCAAGGCGGTGAGATTTGTTCTAGATTCAGGTACCGGCCAGGTCGAAACGGAGACGGAGAACGCAGGAGAAGGCGAGCCCGGGATGGCTAGCGGCAGAACCATAGCCGCTAGCGAGCCTCAAAGCAGGCGGGCACATCTGTTCGTTGTTCCACGAGCTTAGCTTGTTTCTATCGCTTACTTTCCTTTACTAAATTTTTTTTCCCGATAAACGTTGTTTTCTATATCGATAAGAAGATTCGTGCACAAAGCAGTTTACCCGGAAATGAAAACGTGGTCTAGGGGTATTGAGCTTCTGTGCTCCTGCCAGGTGAAGCATAAGTCAAGACAAGACATATACCTATAGACTGAAAGAATGAAAGCTATTCGGGCTTTGTTGTATTCATGACAAAGCAAAAATTATTTTGTATGCTCCTCTTAGAAACTTCTGATGCCCGGTTACCATGGGAATGTGCGCTTTATTCTATCCGCATATTTGTTCTTCAGGCTCTCCAGTTTTGTGCGTTTCCTTTCTTGTTTCTGATGACCATCTGTCGATCTTCCACGCCGGTAGCACTAACTCCCGTATTCTAGAACGTCCCTTCACTCAACGCTTCACCTTGACTTGAGAAAGTCGATGGGAGCGCCGTCTTTAGGCAGAGCAAGTAACGGCATATCAGAGATAATCTGCCGCGATTCTTGAGAAACGCAGCGTCATTTTCAGTCGAGCAGCGGCGCAGCGCTCAACTCTGTCAAGTGAAGGACGAAATTCGAGTCGAGGAGCGTTTGTGAATACGGGGGTAAGACTGCTTCGTCATCGCTGCTCGCAGGTCGTTTCTTGTTTTCGGCTCCTTGCCTTTATCAGAATTTTGATCCTGTGATCCAATCTACATTTTCACGTGATATCGTCACTTCGTGCTTCTTTGTTTTCATAATTTGGTCACAGACGAACCACCAGATGAAATATCTTTCGTGTCGTACGTTCACCAGCATTTTGATTTCAAAGATACTCACTCTTTCGCGGGTAATTCAACTTCTTTTACTATTATGACGATTTTTTAGCAGCAGCCAAGTGAGTCCTCTGTGAGCCATCGAGGCTCCGCGTCCCTCCAGCAGATCACCCGCCTCACAATGGAAAAATCTCTAAAATGAAAGACCCGTTTTTCCACCGAAATCTTCCTTGTACCGGTCTTCTGGCTTTGTATCTTTGACGTAGCAGCTTCCGTGGTTCACCGTTCTTATTTTATTCGCCCTCGGGCAGTCTTCTAGAAAAGCCAGCACAATATTCAGTGTTCTATCATTCTTTCACGGCGCATCCTGAAGTGACGTGTGGAAATTTCACGGGAAAATGGCTTTCACGCTCGGGTTATATCATAAATGGATTTTCTTTGGCCTCCTAATTTTTTTATGCGCCTTCGTCGCTCCAGACGCCACCGCCGGCGACAGCTGGAAGGTTTTGTTTCTCCATCGCTTCTTGGCATTGAAACACTGCATAAATTTGTTTCAATCGCACCGTTTTACGTATTCGGCCTGTAGTTTTCTCTTTCGCTCTCGTACCTATATTACGAGGCAAGCGACACCTTGAGGGCCGATAATATTTATATACAAAGCGGAACGACCTAAACCTATTCGTTATGAAACAGTAGCGCTGTTGAAAACGGAGCATATCGCACCACCCATTTGGTAAGTTTTCATGTAGAGAGAGAGAGAGAGAAAGAAAGAAGAGGATAGGAAGGGAGGTTGACCTGGAGCCAACTCTTCGCTTTTCATTTAGCCGTAGATATTTCTCGAATACCGGTCGCACCGCTATATTCTGGCATGGCCGTATGTATTTACATGTCTGGTACGTGGTGTCTGTGCTTGTCTATTCGTTTCTTTTGTTTGGGTCGCGTCATGATTATTATAAAAAAAATTGTGACTTTACTCGCCCTAAAAACACACGTGGCTACATAAGAAAAATTAAGGCAGCTTCACGCTACTAGAGCCGAGCCTGAAGAAAGTGCGGAGCTGGGTGGCCTGCCCTGTTTCTCTTTATTTTTCCTTCTTTCTTCCTCTCTTTCTTTGTCGTTTTCTTTTTCTCTCCATTTCTCCTATCTCTCTTTTTTTTCTCCGTTTCTTTCTGTTTCTGTCTTTCTCTCTGTATATATTTTTTTCTCTTTTTCACTCTTTCTATCTTTCGTTCTCTTTCTTCTCTTTCTTTCTCTCTCTTGTTTTCGCTTGCTCTTTTTATCTCTCTCCCTAGCTCATTTTCTCTCTTTCTTTGTTTCTCTCTCTTTCTTTCCCTTTCTTACTTTTCCTATCTTGCTCTCTGTGTCTTTTTAACTCTCTCATTGTGTACTTCTTTCTGTCTTTCTATCTTTTTCTTTCTTCTCTTTCTTTCTCTCTATTTGCTTCTTTTTCTTTCTTTCTATCACTTTCTTTGTCTCCCTCTCTCTGTACTCGTTCTCTCACCCGTCACAGTTATTGCATCTTACGCCTGACAAATAGGCGTGCTGGGAGGAAGCACAAGAGAAAGAAGAGGACGATGAGAGGGCGTGGTGGTTCATGATGATAGTTTTCTGTTCGTTCTCAACGGAATAATGGTCGGCTTAAACAACACCACTGTTAATCTAGTTTCCCTTTTCAATTTCCAAAGCTTACTTTTCTGATAGGCAGCCCTCTAGTATAGCACCAAAACATACACGATTCGGTCGTTCAGATAACATACGTTTGCAGAGGAAACTCGATGCACAACGCCTTAAAAACAGGTACCATATTGTCTTATTCTACCCAGCGCGCCATCACTAATTTCGTACTCGCCAACGCAAGGTTTTTCGCGAAGCAACGGACCACTAATAATTACCCTGATAACCTTGCCTCTTAGAATGCGTCAATTAAGTACTTGCTCCTCTAGACCCCACACTCTTCGCACAAGTACGACAGCGACAACTACACCCGCGGCCACTATGCGAGAACTTCACTTCCTTCCTCCATTGCAGTCATCGCACGAGCGCGCTAAGCAAACAGGGAACCCGGGAGATAACCGCTGTGTTGTTCCGAGACCCAGGTTCAGGAAAAAAATAAAAGCTCAACAACTGCGGCATTCGAAGCTGAGATGACGATGACGACGACGGTGCCTGCTGGCTAAGGAGGCTATAGAATTGGCAATGAGGCAAAAACGCGAGAGAAAGTGAGGTAGGCACCGTTGAAGAAGCTGTGGCTCGACATCACAGACTGCGCCCTTCGGATCCTTTACCTTTAAAGAAGAGAAAACCCGAGGCTGACTGCCAAATGGCGCGTCGTTGCATGCGGGTGCCGCTTTTTCACCTTTGTCTGCGTACGCGAGGGACGCCGCTGCCGAGCCATCGCCAGAGAGTGTTCTGGTCCTCGCTCGTTTTCTTCTGGGTTTACGCACGCTCTGTTTTCTGGCACGCCGCTTTTGCGCCGTTCATTGTCTTACGCGCCGGTGCGGGCGCTGTTTTTCACGGCTGGAGCAAAGCCCGGTGAAAGCTCGCTTGCTCGTATGGTGTGACGGTTGCGAGAGATGCAGGCGCACTCTACGCTGATAAAGAAACCAAGTGAACAAGTGACGCCTAGAAGCGTAGAAGTAGAAAATGACGATGCATAAAGAAAGCACGAGAGTTGTCGCTGGAAGCACGACCTCCCATTTCCAGTGTGAGTCGGGGGTAACGATCGCATGCCACCGTGTAGCCGGCTGTGCGGGGTTGAGTCACCTAAGCGCTTTACTCTGATGCTTTTTCGAAAGACACTGCTACCTTTCACCTTCGCTCTTTTCTTTCCAACACTGCTTGAGGACACAGCCAGTTCACGCCACTGTGTTAAGCGCGGGTCGAGCAGAAGTCCTGGCCCCGGTTTTCGCTTTTTTTAGTCGCATAGAGTTAGCGTTTGTCATAAAACTTCTTCTTTTGTTTTGTTTTATTCAGTGCAGTTTGCGGGAGCTCGATACGGGAGCACTCCGCTAACAGCAAACAGTGTGTGTCTTTCGTAGTGGGGCTTCGGAAGAGGGGTGGATGCCTCCAGGTGCCCTTTTTTGTCGGCCTGATTGGTTCACTAATTACGGTGCTAATTTCGCGCATAGCTCCTTGCGTACTACGGTCTAATACATTATCTGTGGTATGAATGTACCATTTTGTTTACTTACTCTAATTGACATATAGAAAGGACTATAACTGCAAACATTGCTCTGTTTAATCGTTTAAAAGTACCTGAATGGAACTGATAGCTAATAGATAACTGCGTTAACTTTTGCCGAAGCACTTTTCTGCAGTTAAGAGTAAGTACGTACTCGAACAGTGAACAACTAACTGCATTAAGAGTTAACTGTTAGCGTACGAGCTCTTCCTTAACTAATATATTGGGGTTAGTCGATATTCAACGCGACATTCAATTCGATTTTGAAACCTCGTTCTTTTTTCTTTAGAAGAATCACATTTCAACCGATTCAATAATTTCGCTAGCGGAGCATCCCTTCTTCATCTTTTAATACCGAAATCCACGATTAACATAATCGATATCACGTGGAGCCATATGTACACATGGCTCAAGTTGAATAACAAGACTGTTTTCAACTTACAGTAATGAGGAGCGCGCCTTTTAGGAAGTCTCCAAGAGACTTCAGTATTGACTTGCTAAGTATACCAGCTGGTGCCTTAATTATGCGCACGAACTAATTCTCATCCGTCAAAACATTATTGTCTCTATCATGTATTTAATTATTCACACAAACTTATTCCAGTGCACTATAAGGCCGCTGAGAAAAATCTCGATTCTCGCTCGTGTTTGTCCCAATTCAAGAACCGATCGTTAATCTCAGTTTCAGTCAAGAAATGTATATGCTGTTTAGTCCTTCCGCTTCAGTGTGAAAATGATAATGAATGCGCGTTATGCGCGCAGCATGCTTGGCCATGTAATCGAATGTGCGTTAAAACTTTGGCAAACGTTCTTCGGTCGACTGGCCAAAGGAAAAAAGAAAACTGAAGCATTCACTTAGAAGCGGAACGTAAATTAAATCGCAGCGATTTCATTCGTCTTCGAAGTTTCGCACGCATCAGTTATTCCATTAACCAAGCCGTCGCTGAGTTTTCTCTTGAGAAGGGTAAGCTTCGACTTTCTTGGAACGCGGAGCCGATCCGCTCGATATATTACACAGACGCATCTCGCAGGCCACCCCGGAGTTTCAATTACATCTTCGATCCAGCTGCACTCTCAGCGTTCGTTACAGCCGTTTCAACTTTTAGTGGGAAGTGTATTGAGGGCACCGTCCTGTATGGGCTCCTGGTATACTTTCCTCGTGCGGACGCTAATGTGCGCATTACTGTCTATCTTTGCGTCCGTCCGTCCATTCCAACTATTCCATCCTCCAAGCGTTGCCTATCGGATTCAGCGTCCGGCAGCGGGCAACGTCGCCATCCGCGTGGCGCATACAACATCGGCTGATTTTCGTAGAATTCGTGAAAAGCGGCGGAAAAGCCTCCGTGGAGGCTTGGGGCCTCAGAAGGAGGAGGAGGAGGAGGAGGATGAGGAGGAGAAGGAAGGGCAGATGGAGGCGACGACTTAAGTGAGGGAACGCGATGGCTTTTGCCGCCTGCAGGCGCGTGCTGGTCGGTCTCAGTGGTCTCAGGGTGTTGGCGGCACAACTCCGGGAGGCTTCTACGGGCTAAAACACCGGGAGCGAGCTCGGCTGCAATCCATCAAGCAAAATCGAGAGGGAATGCCTACGCTGAACCCGAGTGGAAGTAGTGTGTGGCTGTGTATGCGCCCTGCGAGGCTGTGCGAGGAGATAATGGGCACAGTGTGGACTGACCCAGGGAAGCGCTAGGAAAGTCACGTAGAGGGTAGTATACGCGCCGTACGTTCTGTTTAGAGAGCAGGAAAGATGCAGAAGCCGAAAAACAGATATTTTTTTTTTGTTTTTTTTGTGAAGCGATGGTCAGGGGGGTTGGGAAGTGAGCGAGGGGATATCGATCACGAAGTACACTCAGCCCCCCCCCCCCCCCTCCGTGAACCCTCTCAAAGCAACAACAACAGCGAAAAGAACAGCGTAAAGGAAATCCGCCATTTCTTGGATGTCCATCGACCTACGGCACATTTTTCGTTTAGCACTCCAGTAGCGTAGCCAGAAATTTTTTTCGGGGGGGGGGGGGGGTTCATCATACTTTATGTATGTTCGTGCGTGCGTTTGTATGTGTACGTGCATATATACGCAAGCAAAACTTAAAAATTTCGGGGGGGTTTGAACCCCCCCCCCAACTCCCCCTTGGCTACGCCACTGTAGCACACTGCAGTAGAATTGTTTGTCTCTGTCTCTTAGCACACTTATTCGTCTTCGGTACATTTGCGTGTTGCTGAGGATTTTACTGCCCGATACTATTTTTTTCGTCGCGATGTTCCGATTCTGAAACTCTATCTGTATAAGTAAGCAAGTGCGGTATTTACGGATATATATGTATAAATTAGTCAGTTTTGCCGTGCTTTTGAGGGAAAAAAAAGCAAACGAAAAGAATACATATTTTTAGGAGCGAAGCTCCTTAAGCCGGCACCCCGCCGTCGCCGTTGCTGTTGAAGCTCCTTGGCACGGCGCCAGCTCTTGCGTCTCCTCCTCACGCGCGAGGATAAATGAGCTTTATGAGCGCTGGAACGTGGATGGCGTCTGCACGATGCGCAAAGCGCTAGAATACGAACGCATGCGAAACGGATGCAGATTAGTCTCCCTCTCCATCTTTCTTCGACCTGCCCTCTTCCCTTAAACCGGCGATCGCGCGAAACCATCGCTGGACAATGAAACGTCGCGCGCGCCGAACGCCCCGTGCCTCCCATTTCTAAGGAGCTTCGCTCATCGGTTGTATTCGTACACGGAACAACTGCTAGTTTTACCTTAATTACCGTGTAATGAATCCAGCAGGTGAATCCTGTGGTCAAAAAAAAAAAATCTATAAGATCACCTTTAGATTAAGCTTATAGGCCCTTTTATAAAAGGCTGGTGTGATGTTCGAAGATGTGCTTGATTCATTTCTGATTTCTTATTTTGTGAAGATATCAACAGAGTATTTAGCCAGTGTAATTTCGGATGGCTTGAGAAATAATGGGGTTTTAGAAACAAGGCTTAAGAAGCAACCCGTATGTTTTGCGGCTCCAATGTGCAGTGCTCTCTGTACGTTTTCTTTGAGATTGCGATTTGGGCCTAGAGTTGCGCGACTGAGACACGGACACAAGAAAAGGCACGATTAGACACACGAAGCGCCGACTTTTAACAGTGACTTACAACCATAGGTCGGCAAAACTTGTGGAGCTCACTCAGACTCACTCATGAAATATATTTTGCACTTAGAACTCACTCGGACTCAGACTCACGAAAATTTTTCTGAACTGGACTCACTCGGACTCACACTCACCAAAATTTTCTTCAACCGGACTCACTCGGACTCAAACTCGCCAAAATATTACTCACCCGGACTCACTCAGATTCAGACTCATGACTCAATCTGAGTCTGAGTGAGTCCGAGTGAGTCGACTCATGAGTCCGTGAGCCTATAATTATCTTTTTCGACCATGGTGTCAATGCTCTATAACACCAATATCTCACGTAATCGGTGCTCTTCTTGGCGCCTTTTGATATAGTACCTTTCAATACGAGTTACAAGTGCTCGTGAACCAGTCAGGTCATTTTGCTTGTAAGAGATGACAAGATATATTAATCAAGAACCTCCTTGGAAGAGTTGGAAAGGGGGAGGGGGAGGTCAAGGCACTCCCCTACGTAATTCCAAGCTCTGATCAATCAATATTGAAATGGTATATAAAGCACACTGCTTTGGAATGCGTGTGATTAGACGTGAGTATGAACGTGAATTCAGGCAAGGCTGATAGTAATGTTGAAGATGAGTAGATATGACCATAGGTCGGCAAAAAAAAGTGGAACTCACTCAGACTCACTCAAGAACTATATCTTGCACTTTGCACTCACTCGGACTCAGACTGACCAATATTTTCCTAAGCCGAACTCACTCGGACTCACACTCACGACAATTTTCTTCAACCGGACTCACTCGGACTCAAACTCACCAAAATATTACTCACCCGGACTCACTCAGACTCAGACTCATGGCTCAGTCTGAGTCTGAGTGAGTCCGAGTGAGTCGACTCATGAGTGAGTTCGCCGACCTATGCTTACAACTGTTGTGAGTCTGCGCTTCGTGTGTCTGTCTAATCGTGTCTTTGATTGTGCCCGTGTCCCAGTCGCGCAACTCTAGGCATTCTTTGTAGTGCCTCGTGGTAGGGTAACCAAAAGCTACTGGAGTGGAAATAATCTTGCTTCAGCCCCTTTAAAATGTGAGCGTACATGGAAGAAAGAGCGGCGTCTACCTCACATACCGTACGAATTTTTTTTTTTATGGCGCGAGCGGGCACCTTCGCTACGATGAATTTTGAAGCAGCATTACATAGCTGAGCAAGGCATTCTTCCTGGTCTGCTTACATGTATACACGTGTACCATATACGTGGCCGTTTGCTCAGCGTTCCTTCTTAGGAAGTGGGCACCAGTACGCAACGCACTCATGTTCTTAACCAAGGACGCACCGCTTTCCGAAATTTGTACTTACGACTGCATCATTCTTGTGCGCTCTGACAAATATTTTGTTTCGAGGGAAATTTAGGTGCCACTAATGGTACAGAACCTACACCTTTGGTGTAGGTTCTGCTTCCATACAGAACATATTACTTTGTATGGGGTCAAGCGATTTATTTTACGTACCTAGACTCGTGTCCGAACATGCATGCGGGACTCCTATTCTGTTGGATTTCACTGTGCTTGCGCATGCTGTGTTTTATCTGTGACATATTTTGCGTGCTATTTATTTATTTATTTACTTATTTGTTCATTTAGTATTGTATATTTCGGTTACTAAGCGAGAAGGAGTAACCGGTGCTGCCATAAAGGCAGCAACCTCTGCTGTTCATTATTAAAGGGGCCCTGCAACACTTTTCCAAGTAGCCATGGAATGGATTCACTAAAGAAGCTTATTGCCTCACGAATTCTTTGCCGCAAAAATTTTTGGAATCCGTCCAGTACGAGTGGAGTTACAAAGATTTCTCGCACGCTGCAATTGCATTCTCTCTTCTCTCGTCCTGTCGAAAGCGCTGGAAGCTAAGCAGGGAGGGATGGCACGGGGAAAGAAAATACGTCACGCGCGCCTCGTGATCTTGAGCGCTTTTTCTCTTTGTTTTTTTGTTCGAATACGCGAATTTTCTTTGCGATCGCGCGCGCACGCGTGGACAAGTCGCGGCCTCCCGCGGCGGCCTCTGTAACTACCGAGCGCGCCATGCTCAAATCAGCCAATGGCTGATACAAAAAAATCTCTCGTCGGTGACGAGTGATTTTTGGGTACGCAACGTCATTTGTCGAGAGAAGAGAAAGCAATTTCTGGCTGACTTTGAGAATTTATTGTGAATTCCACGCCGCGTGCTGCGCTATAATATTTGGCTCGCGTGTTCTCGAGAGCCTGGACTACCGATCGGCAGCGTTTTCTGAGCATGCTCAAAAAATTGACGGCAGATCCACGAGGTGAATGATGATGAGATTGGGCGAAGCTCTTGGAAGTAATCATCGGTTAAACCGTGAAATTTCTTCCGTTAATTCGCCCGATAAAAATGACGTGAAACGATTGATTAAATGTTTTATCAAACTTTTATTGCTGGTTTCCGTTGTCCTTTCATTATGACCGCTTTGTGGTCGGTGAAATGTAAGCTAAGTGGTTCTTGCACTGGTTGCAGCGGCATCCTTATCCATACGAGCACACACCGACGGCAACGAGCATCGTCAACTACAAACCTGTATCGCGATATGGTTTTGATTATAAAACCATTGCTTTAGAAAACACCTGGCGTCTTTCGTTAAGCAGCTGGCGTCTTTTCGTTTTGCTTTAGAAACATCTGGCGTCTTTTCGTTTCGCTTTTAGAAAACATCTGGCGTCTTTCGTTGGTTTATTTCATCAATCAACGGCGTTTTGAACAAAATTTTTATTGTTTAATCACGCACAGGAGAAATCTCACCAGGCACTACCTTGGAGGTAAACAATGGCTGCTACTGGGAATGAGACACAGCAGAAGTCGGCTTTTTTTTTTAACGTTTCCTACTGGAACATGCCAATGGCTGCTAATGGGGAATGAGAGACAGAAGAATTCGGCTTTTAGTTAACGCGCACGCCCCCAGTTAACGCGCCTCCCCAGTTTTCTCTCCTGCGCAACGCTGCGATGAGCGCCAGCGTCAACGCAGCCGCCAGTGTAAGCGTTAGCGCCCGCTGCTTCACATCTACACATGGTTCCCTTTAGCGGGAGATTGTGTAATTTTTTGTATTGTCACTGGATCCCCTCATCAGGAAAGTAGCAACGTGCCCGAGAATAAGAGGGTTTCCCATGCCAGGCACCGAGGAAATAAAGGTTACAGCATACGCCGATGATATTTCGGTATTTGTGAGAAACAAAATTGGTTTTACCATATTTTTGAGCTCTTTGAGCAGTACTCCGCTCTCTCTGGCGCATACTTGAACACCGACAAAAGCAAGGCTATGCGCTTTGGAGCCTTTTCCGACGATCTCCCAGGTGGAGTTCAATACGTGGATGCTGTCAGAGTTCTCGGACTGATCTTTGAAGAAGGGAGCATTGCAAATAGAACATGGGAAGACGCAATAGCCAAAGCGAGGGAGGTGATAAATAGGGCTTCGGGATTCAAACTATCACTCGCTGCAAGGGCCGGTGTGATAAAGACGCAGGCGTGCGCTTATGTTTGCTACATCGCACACATTGCGCTGCTGCCGAGCAGTTTTGCACAGAACCTCAAAACAGTCATTGGAGCATTTATATGGGAAAATAAACCTGCCAAGGTGAAAACTAGTTGCCTCAATCTGCCCACAGAGCGTGGTGGTCTGAGTCTACCAGATATTAAGCTATTCACTAGAGCACTCGCAGCAAAAACAACCTCCAGGTTGTTTGCGGATCCGGAATACCCAGGAAAGAGCCTTCTGATGTACTGGACAAGTACTGTAAAGAATACGTTTACGACAGAGAGATACAGTGGACCGCAAGCTGATAGACCACTGGAGTTTTACAAGACCGTGTGCGACTGCACATGTAGGCGCTGTCTGACGTAGATGCGGCCAATTCAACGTAGGCGCTGTCTGAGGCAAGGCAAAACATAGTAGTACGGCCGGCACAAGACTATCGTCTTTCGACGACATTTGCAGCGAAGCACGCAGATACGCGGCCAATTTTTTCATTGAAAGAACTAATAAATAGTTAATCAGGTGAATTTCATCACAAGGAACATGATGATGCCGTTCTGTCCTTATTTATTGGTATAGAGATGGCGATTTACCGATCCCAGCTCAACTACACTTATGTAAACCTTTATCAGTCTTATCTCAAAGAAAAGAAGATATAATTTGTCCTTATTGCAGTGCGTTTCCACTGCTTTAGGCAATCGGGCTTTCATTTCGTCTTACGGCTGTTTGCGCTATGACAACTTTATCTCACGTTCCAGCGGCACGAAGTGTAACTTTCTCCGGCTCTATAGGAAAGATGGAGCGACGCGCATTAACGTATCCTCGCATAACGGCGAATGTGAACTAACTGCGGCCTGTGTTCGCATCGATGGCTCGTTTAAACTGAAGGCCATTACGCGAGGGAGCTTCCACTGACCAATAAGCCGCGCATCGTGCGAGAGTGTCGCATAGTCCCCACAATGACCGTAATTCATCTCAAATCCAGAAACATATCTGGGAATGCGTACGAGATGGTCTTCAGTTTTCCATTGTACCCACAGCCATTCATCTTGTCGTCTTTCGCAATCGTCGCGCAACTTAAATAATCTGGAGCGCTATCGATTTCGATCTCACTCGCACGCATACAAAGTCTACATGCCTAAATTTTAATAGCGAATGTATCAAGGCGAATTGGCAGAATAGTTAAATAATCTGCCGGAAAAAAGTAAGGCGGGAATACGTGGATACAAGGGGAGAGAACAAGGAAAATTAGGAGCTCTTTGCCTGTCGGGAAAATGTGGGCAAACGAAATTAGGCGTGTGCATGCCTGACCAGCAACTTTTTTTTTGTTAATTTCTTTCTTTCTTTCTTTCTTTCTTTCTTTCTTTCTTTCTTTCTTTCTTTCTTTCTTTCTTTCTTTCTTTCTTTCTTTCTTTCTTTCTTTCTTTCTTTCTTTCTTTCTTTCTTTCTTTCTTTCTTTCTTTCTTTCTTTTTTTCTTTCTTTCTTTCTTTCCTTCTTTCTTTCTTTGTTTTTTTTGTTTCCTTGTTTGTTTCTTTCTTTTCTTCTTCGTTTGTTTGTTTGTTGGTTTCTTTCTTTCACTCTATGTTACTTTCTTTCCTTCTTCGTTTGTTTGTTTCTTTGCTTGTTTGTTTGTTTGTTTCTTTCTTTCTTTTCTCTTTCTCTCATTGTTTCTTTCTCGTGTTTCTTTCATTCATTGTTTCTTTCTTTCTTTCTTTCTTTCTTTCTTTCTTCCTTTCCTTCGTTCTCTCTTTCTCTTCTCTTTCTCTCATTGTTTCTTGTGTTTCATTTTTTCTTTCTTTCTTTCTTTCTTTCTTTCTTTCTTTCTTTCTTTCTTTCTTTCTTTCTTTCTTTCTTTCTTTCTTTCTTTCTTTCTTTCTTTCTTTCTTTGTTTTTTGTTGGTTTCTTTCCTTCTTCGTTTGTTTGTTGGTTTCTTTCTCTCATTCTATGTTACTTTCTTTATTTTTCTTTCTTTCCTTCTTCGTTTGTTTGTTTCCTTGCTTGTTTGTTTCTTTCTTTCTTTTCTCTTTCTCTCATTGTTTCTTTCTCGTGTTTCTTTCATTCATTGTTTCTTTCTTTCTTTCTTTTTTTTTCTTTCTTTCTTTCTTTCCTTCGTTCTCTCTTTCTCTTCTCTTTCTCTCATTGTTTCTTGTGTTTCATTTTTTCTTTCTTTCTTTCTTTCTTTCTTTCTTTCTTTCTTTCTTTCTTTCTTTCTTTCTTTCTTTCTTTCTTTATTTCTTCCTTTCTTTCTTTCTTTCTTTCTTTCTTTCTTTCTTTCTTTCTTTCTTTCTTTCTTTCTTTCTTTTGCATTGTGCAGTGCCCCCTCCTAACTGTTTCATTCATCCACGCCGGGAATGGGACCATTACGCACGTGGTTAGCAGCACAACAGTGTTGTTGCTATCAGCAACAGCGATGGTCATACGTGAAACGTGGGAAATGCGGCAGCGTGAAATGAAATGTGACCTCAATAAAAGATCGGATTGCCGCTTTAGAAACGGCTGATCGCCGACAAGACCTTGATCGAGAAAGGATCATTTATCGGAAAGCGGCGCATACAAGTACGCATGTGACCATGACACCTTCGAGGGCCTATTTGTGTACACCCGAATCTGAGTACACTCACCGGCGCCGGGTTCAAAGCTTTAAAGAAGCGATTTAAACGAGCATAGTTCTTTCGTGTAAAGTCCTCGCGAAGGCCTTTCATCGAACCAAGCAACAGGACGTCTCAGGTAGCAGCAATTAGTGAAAAACCATTTAAGACATCTTCAGTGTTCGCTTATATGATACTGTCTTGTCATAAGAACTATCGTTATGTATTAATTTACAGAAAGCTAGACAGTCAATCACATTGCTTACATACATACAAAGAACTTTATTAAAAGGCCAGAGGTACTAGTTTGAGGAAGTCCGAAGACCCCCTCAACCAGTCGGCGGCTCCACCCAGGTCGGCACTGGAAGGTGAAGACCCTCCGCTATGGCCCGGGCCCTCCGGACAGCCAGTAGTTGCAGACCCAGGTCCGGGCTGTGTAAACTCCGCCGCCACGGGTCCTCGTCACATAATTCCGCCCCCGCATTCGCGGGGCACTGCCAGAGCATATGAGGTAGCGAGCAACTCTCGAGGCCACACCGAAGACACTCTTCTTGAAAGTCCGGCTCTATCAGACGATACGTTCGCGGGCAGAGATATGTACCCATCTGTAGGAGTCTAAAAGTGATTCCTTGGGCTCTGTTGAGCCTAGCATTAGGAAGGGGAAAATGTCTCCTACCCAGCTTGTAACTAGACGTAATCTCATGGAACGTTGTCAAAGGATCCTTTCTGAGGTCAATGTCCCCCCCCCAGACACCTCACCATCCCCCGCACGGTTCGTGCATTCACGCGCAAGGGTGTGAGCGCTTGCATTAGGATTAACCCCATCAATGCCCTCAACTTGCGCTGGAAACCAAGAGATATGCTGACCACCAACTCATCTCGCCAGTCTGCGACCACTACGAATGAGCTGTGCTGCCTGCTGCGAAATCAAACCTCCAGAGAAGGCCCGAACGGCCGATCTTGAATCTGTGTAAACTACACAAGGCACCTCTGCTGCCTGAAGAGCTAACGCAATGGCGACCTCCTCCGTAACTGTGACCTGATCTGTACATTGCTTAAATATTTTTATATTCTCCTTTTGTATGCGGACTGTCTCCTAAAATGTACTCTTCCTTTGTTGAGGCGCATGGAATTGCAAACGAAAGGTTAGCAGAGCGCCTTTGTACGTTGGCAAAGTAAAACTTTAATGACGCCGTTACGCAAGTCCTCTACAGATTTAGTGTCGATTGCATAAAATAGCTATCCATAGAAGAACTTGTTTTTGGGCGAGTTGGTGACTAAGTTTGCTGAACATTTTGTACGTGGCGCAAAGCTGGAAACATGAAAATGGGGCGGAGGAAAGAAAGAGACAGAGGAGCGCCAAACTACCAACTGTTTATTGCCATCGCGGCTGAAAAAACAGGTAAACTTCCACGCATGCGCAGTTACGAGGAAAGGTTACTCCAAACATGACATCACGTGAGCAGTTGATTAAAGAAGGACAACTCAGATTGAAAGAGTACAATGGATGTGTCACTGACACAAGCGGACCCGTTTCTTCTAATATGATACGCCTCTAGTAGTTCCCTTGCTGTTTGATCTCTGTTTTTGCCGATAATCCTAGCTTGCGCAAAACGTGGCACACACGAGCATGACTTGACATGCGCAGGAAGGTGCGCACCATCACTCTTACCAATGCTGTTGGCATGCTCCCTGAGGCGGTCGTTGATACACCGTCCCGTTTGTCCGATGTACGTCTTGCCACAACTCAGGGGAATTTCGTATATAACGCCTTCGGCACAACGCCTGAAGGGTTTCACGTGCCTCTTTTGGCACCCTTGCACGAGAGATTCGTCGGCACAAGTGCGACAGTTTATTCGGGGCGGAAAACACAACAGGAATTTCAAATCTAGCAGCCACCTTCTTGAGGTTATGGCTTAACTTGTGCATGTACGGCACCACCTGTGGCTTAGCGCGCTCCCTTTCTCTCGAGTGCTCTTCCTGAGTGCTGACGTTCAGCTTCCGTAGCAGAGATTCGGCAACGGCGTGCAGGACCGCCCGAGGAAAGCCAGCCTTTTCAAGTCTGCCAATCTGATTACACAGGCTAGTCTGCATCATGTGCGGACACTATCTGCGCAGCGCGGACTGAAGGCAATGCAGAGCAATACCACGTTTCACGGTCTTGGAATGTGCGGAATCATATGGCAATAGCTCTTTTTTACTGCGAGGCATGTAGGCGCAACAAACATGATCACTTTTCACGGCCAGGTTGATATCTAAAAATTGCAAAACATTGTCGGAAGGAAGCTCATGAGTGAAGGTTAGTCCTTTGGCATTTGTCTTAAAGGCATCTAAAATGAAGTCCACCATTTCATGGTAGGGCACAGGGCACGTCTTGTCTAAAACAATTAAAAAATCGTCTACATATCTAAAAACATAAAAAGGATGTGATGAATTAGAAACACATAGTAGTGTCTGGTCAATAAGTGATAAAAAAGATGTCGCATAAAATCGGTGCAACACTGGACCCGATGCAAATGCCTTTCTTTTGCAAATAAATGCTACCCTCAAAAGAAACGAAAGTGCTTGTGAGGTACGCTTGCAAAACAGGTACGCTTCCATAGTTATGACAAATTGTCGAACATCTCTCTATACGGAGCCCATATTTCGATAAGTGGACCCGGCTTTGTCAGGGCAGTGATTGCTTTCCAAAGTTGGTAATCTTTCCTAGAAATTTGACAGCGCGTTGCTTGCTTTATGGTTTAGGGTAATAACATGCGTTCAAATACTGCGCTTTATACACATTTAACTGATAACTTAATATTCTAATCAAAATTTCGCAGTTGTGCGTTAGATATTTTCTGTAGGCTTTACAGAATCGAGCGACGGCTACTTTCAAATCCCAAGCAACATCTTAGCAGCCTTATTTTTACCCTCTCTCTCTTTAGGAGCGAAGCTCCTTATGGCGAGACCTGGCTGGTTGTCGAGCGGCGTCGGTCGTCGATCGTCGTCAACCACCCTCTGTACCCCGTAGTGTTCCCTTATCGTACAATAGAGGGCGCTGTTCCATAGAGATGCATGCAAACTGCAGTTGGGTGACGATATACTATGCTCGGCGACAACTTCTCTTGACATTGGAGCGAAGGCTACGGAGGCGGGGCTTCCACACATTCGTGTTGCTCCGCAAGTAGTTCGGCAGCTTGCGGGTGATTTCGGTTTTGCTCGCTGGCATCGTTAACGCGTTTAGAAAAACACATACTTGAAAATTATGAATGGGAGAAGCATTTCGATTGTTCAGTGTACATTTTAGTGTCCTATTACGAGTATATTTTTCTTGGAGAACTATTCGGCTGCACAGTGACGTCACGGACGCCATGTTTCCTTGGAAGAAGGGTGGGCTGAAAAGGTGGTGCTGTCTAAGAAATGGAAAGAAAAGGAAAGCATTGTTGCAAGGTTAATGATAACTGTATTTCGCCTGCAACTTCCCGCAACTGTTTAAGTCTCATAATGAATAAAGCAGTATTTATTTCATCAAGGCAAATGAGAAATTTATCAATAAACTTCAGTACTACTTTCTTGGCGCGGAAGCAGACATGCGCTTTGGTTCTGTAGCTTCCACAGTGCTGTCAAGGAAAGCTGTCGCCGAGTATAGATGGCGCTGTACGCATTCCATTTCTCGTGTCGTTTCCGAGAGGGCGCTGTCCCATAGACATGCGTACAAAATGGCGGTTGGGTGCAGGTACGATAGATGGCGTTGGCGGTGCAGCTGCTCTCTGATTTTAGGGACGCCCTCACCCTCTCCTCTCCTACGCTTCCCCCTCTCTCCTACGGTCCCCCCCCCCTCTCTCGCCTCGCGACGCCGACGCAGGCAGCGTCTGCTAGAGGGTTTCATGGCGTTGGCGGTGCAGCTGCTCTCCGATTTTAGGAGCGCCCTCACCCTCTCCTCTCCTACCCTTCCCCCCTCTCTCCTACGGTCACTGCAGTAGGCTATAGGTGTTCAACTTCATGGTCCTCCTACAGCACGAGGGGCGCTACCGATATCGGTGCTTACTCAGGCTGCCAGAGAACCTGTTGCACCTTCTATTTACGTGCTCAAATATAGGCACGTTAGCGTGGCAGCCGGCTATCACGTGCGCGAGCAATCCATTTGCAGGGCACCGTATTTCGGGCTTACTCGTAC
Source organism: Rhipicephalus appendiculatus (assembly GCA_030522465.1). Classification (NCBI taxonomy): domain Eukaryota; kingdom Metazoa; phylum Arthropoda; class Arachnida; order Ixodida; family Ixodidae; genus Rhipicephalus; species Rhipicephalus appendiculatus. Next base: position 3,374,308 of record JALIZH010032924.1, on the reverse strand, counting down.
TGCGTTAGATTCATTTACATGCAATCTATTCCCTAGACTGCCATGCTTGAACCGAGGAAAGTTCCCCCCGGGGCAAGAGCGGTTTCATCCTTCTTAATCAAACTATGACCTTCCGCTCATCGATCGTCGATCCCCGCGGCCATGGCGATGAGGTGTTCGATTTTTCACACCGCGTGAAACTGCTTACCTCAGAGATGGACTCAGTCATGCGTACTTTACCCTTATTCGCGCTTTCTGGTTTTCTTTTTGCTCATCCACGGTACTTCTTCCCTTATAAGACGTATCGACATTATCCTCAGGGTGCGATCTTGCCCAGTCCTTGAGAACAACGACATTCCAACCACTGTTCTGTTGCGCACTCATCGTGTTAATTATTTCGCGGTCTTGGTAACTGCAGCGGTTTACTCGTTCCTGTGGAATGTTTAATTACGATATTGGAGAGACTACGGAGACGAGACCCGTTTTCTTTTGCACATGTATGTATTCTACATTTTATTTTATTTTCTATAGCTCTTCTTTGCACGTGGAGCACTATTTTTTATGGGTGAAGAGGAGTGACGCATGGTCACCGACTTCTCCTCAAGTAGATTTATACAAAGAATAAACTGAAGAACAAGGGTAAGAACATCGTCGTCCTGAGGAACAAAAAGAATAAGACAGCATACTGAACAATTATGAGTACTATAGCAATGAAATGTTGCCTCCCTCGACATCGCTCTTGTCTGCCGTCTGCGCACTGTTCATACTCAAACTCAAAAGTAATCTAACCTACACATAACACAACGTAGATGTAAAGTTCAGTTTAGGTGTGATCTCTGCATGTTATGCATTGTTTTGGTTAGAAGGCAAGACCCACAAGGAAAAAAAAAAACGCCAGCAATCAGATCTCTGCACTATGGCAAGTACGAGTCTAACGACAGTCTACATAATATCAGTCAGCCAAATCCATTGCCTTCTGCCTTATATCCATAGTATTTTGGGACCCTGTTTCTAATCGAAAACAGCGTTCAAAATGAGGTGATTTCGAGCATGAAACCGCTGGGCGAAACATAACTTTGTTCCGAGAGGAGGCAAGATGTGCGACCACGGACACAATACAAGCCACCAGAAATGCTGTTTGTCTGCCTTGGCTTCTTTCGTGATGAATTCTGACGAACTATCGCAATTTCCTGTCTTTTTGATATTGATAACCTTTGTTTGCAAAAAGAAAAAGAAAAGGCATGCTCAGTACCTCAAGACAAAAACGTTTCGTTTCCATTTACAAAGAATCTGCAAAATGTAAGACAAAAATAGGCGTTTTTACAAAGTGTAACAAAATACACATGTGAGGTTACTGTTCTTTCGAATGCCTGCTAGTATTTTTTTTTTCAAAGCGAAATAGGAATTTCTAGCTTGAGCGTCTTCGTCGAAGCACCTGTATCCAGACCATTGCGAACAGGCGGAGAAGGAGGTAGGCGGCAAAAAGAGGAGCAATGTTCAAGCTCAGCTTGCCGTATCAGACTAGAAGCGTTATCGTCCTGCACAATATTCAAGAAGAATTACATAAGTTCAACGGCAGCGCTCTTACACGCCATCGATCATTGTCTGTCTCGCTTTATCTTGCGCTATCCTTCCATGGCAGCTTCCCTTGACGCCTGGAAAGTCTGAATTTGATGGAACAGCTGATATGTAGGCGAAGTGCTTCGCGAGTGAAAAGTGATTTATCATCACGAGTTGAAGAGCGCACTATATATGTATATTATTGTAGAACAGGTGGCGAAACAACGCGAATATTTTTTTTCCCTCTGATATTTAATATCAGTCAGTTTTCTTTCCTCAAAAGGCCCGGTGATAGGAACACAAAATTCAGCATAAAACGAGACGACGCTATAAAATGTTTCTAAACGTTTCATAAATCAAAACTCGAGCACACATTTCTTCTATTCTTTCGTGAAGTTCATTTTACACCGAACTTGCAGCCGACGATTCAGCGGTGTGACGAATTTTTCGAAGCAATCGCACGGGCGGTCTAGGCCGATTTTTACATCCCGTCACGCAGCAAAGCGGAACCGTCAAAGTAGGCGTAAAGTGCATTGAAACGGAAGTCGGCTATTGTATTGTATTGAAGTATCTCGTGGATTTTCCACTCGAATGTCTGCGCGTCCGCTCATTTTCAGTACAACCAAAAGGACTTAGTTCTACGAACGCTGTGGAACAGGTGATACTGTGCACATGCTCTTGGGTGAAACTTTATAAGAGGTGCGTTGTCAATAAAGATCAGAGCTCTTTCGAAGAGCGTTTTTCATTACATTGCGAACGTTTCTTTTTCCGAATGTATTTTTGCATTCAGATAGATAGATAGATAGATAGATAGATAGATAGATAGATAGATAGATAGATAGATAGATAGATAGATAGATAGATAGATAGATAGATAGATATATAGATAGATAGACAGACAGACAGACAGACAGACAGACAGACAGACAGACAGACAGATAGATAGATAGATAGATAGATAGATAGATAGATAGATAGATAGATAGATAGATAGATAGATAGATAGATAGATAGATAGATAGATAGATAGATAGATAGATAGATAGATAGATAGATAGGCGACGGGTCCCATCTTTATTTATGAATGTTTCTGCATGCGCTTGTGTGTGTGCGCGCGTTATATACACACGCAAAACGTAAAAATTTAGTGGGGAAGTTAATTCAAGCCCCTAATGCACTGCCTCTTTCTGAATATCCTACTGTAAGAAGTCAAGGATGCGAGTGTGAACTAACTTGAAATTAGAGACACGTTTGCATTCAAATAGAGCGTGGGCTGGACAAACAACCGACCTTCGGCATTACTGGAATTGAGCGCTTTAACTCGCAGTACCGCGTTCACTAACCTAGGGGGTACGGGCCACCTCGAGGTAGGCGAGGCGTAGGCGCTATAATGCCGGTGTGCATCGTTCACATATTTCCGGTGAAAGCAGAACAGGGACAAAGAAAGATGCACACAGGACGATCGCTAGCGGTCACCTACAACCTATTTTTGAACGGGAAAGACCTCAGTGACAGTGCCTCTCTATAACTTTCCCGTCTTTCAATGCTTGTGCATTATTGAATTGACTGCTTGACAATAGTTCCTATCCGTTACTGTTTACACCACACGGAGTCATGTATAGCATAGGCAAACGCTGTCTAGAAAACAAACAAACAAACGAAGGAATAAACAAACAAACAAAGAATAAAAACAAAGCTTGAGACAAATCCCACTGGAAAACACCGTTCTTGTGATGGATCGTGCCTGATGGACCCTTCCGGTTCCGCGATGAGAGCGTGAACCATAAACATTTATGTCGAAAGCGATACGCAGAAAACATCGGGTGGAGGTGTGCGGTTACCGCGTGTTTGGCAACGTCTCGTTTCGTGTTCTTTAGCGATGATGTCACCCTAAACGAAGCTTTTGTGGTGGGTGAGCTTCTCTGCGGCAAAATAGTGCAACCGAATAGTTGGTACGTGGCTTAGCAGCAACCAGGTAGGAAACGCGATAATGTCTTTCCCGTTTCGCGGCCTTGAAACCTTGGCGATGGCGAAGGACAGTATTTTGCCTGCGGAAGAATTTTGATGTGTTCGTTTGTGTAGTATGAGAGTGCCGGCGCCAGAATATAATGAAAGGAATGCAGTGTAAGCTCACTAGTCCTTAGCACTATGGTGTAAACATTGCTGTTTCTGTTATCATTCTATTTAGTGATATCCAGAACGGGGAATACCTATTTATAAACTATGATTTAAAAGTGTCGCACATGTTTCAAGCAATGAGAGAATCTAGACGCTAATTTTTGTGTTTTAGGATATTGCTTCGAAGAACAAAAAGGCTATGACAAAGTAAACACTCACTCACTCACTCACTCACTCACTCACTCACTCACCACTCACTCACTCACTCACTCACTCACTCACTCACTCACTCACTCACTCACTCACTCACTCACTCACTCACTCACTCACTCACTCACTCACGCACGCACGCACGCACGCACGCACGCACGCACGCACGCCCATGCAGCAGAATGACATATTGAACTATTGCGGCAAGCGCACGGATGGATTCGCGAAGGTGTTGACTAACCGACCGACCGACCGACCGACCGACCGACCGACCGACCGACCGACCGACCGACCGACCGACCGACCGACCGACCGACCGACCGATTGACCGACCGACCGAATATATAAAGCGTGGGTTCTCAAAGTGTGTTCCGCGGAACCCAGGGGTTCTGTGAATCCCATCTGAGGGTTCCTCGAACGGCCAGAACGAGTGCAACCAGCTTTCGTTTTGCCCCAATTAGCAACTAATTTATTTATTTAGACAAGCAAATTTGCATGGCATTTTGCACATCGGGTGTCTGCTTGCAGCGAGAAACCCACGTGGTAGCAGCACTAAATAAGGTTCGTCGTCTAGTGCGCGCCATGAAAGTTTCACGATCTGCCGACCCGTGGCGACAGAACGCGCGGAGCACTGGGGGGGAAACGCAATCCTATGTGTTATGGGGAGTTCTACATCAACGGCGATGGCCTGCGATATTAAAGAAAAGATAACAAGCCAACGTGGGCAGTGTTAATATTGGGGCTGAATGCGTCGAGAGGCGTTATCACCCCCCCCCCCCCCCCCCGTTTTTGATTATCTTCATGCTGAAGAAAAAAGTTAGGGGTTCCGCGGCACTCTGGAAAAGGCGTTGGGGTTCCCCAAGGCCACATAGTTTGAGAAACCCTGATATAAACAATGAATGAGCCAATCACCACCCCAAGACTCAAGTCTTCTGCTCAAAGTGCATTGAGTGGGCTAAGACAACTGCTTACTGGCCAGGAAACGATAACAAAATGTCGCGAAGGTGTTGATTTTGCAAAACCACCCCATACGACATATTGGTACTTTGTCGTGCACATATGGGCTGCCCGACGCTCCGGTTTGACGTGTATATTGTTATACAGGGTGTTTCAAGAAATGTGTCCACTATTTTTAAAAAATCAGCCAAATGCGGAATTTGCTCGCTGTCTTCACAGTTGTTTTTTCTGTAGCGGAAGGCATCTTAAGATGGTTGAAGACATGATTTGGGACAGCAATTAAAAAAATTAAATTATTAACTTTTTAATTAGCGGAGTTAGGTGGTTAGATTCAATGGGAGGATTGAAGTCCTTCATTCGAAGAACCCATTTCAGCTTTTAGATTTAGAAAAAGCGGCGTCTATTAATTATTGTGGCGTAATGAAGTTCAGGCAAATTCAATGGCGAAACCGAAACCCAAGCACCGATGAGTGCAACAAGCAGACGACTAGAATGACGTCACTGTTCAAGACAACGGTTACAGAGGTGCAGTGCGTCCCCGTTCGTTAACGTATGTGCGTCATGCGTGCTACTACTGCAAGCGCAGCCCACACACTCACACCAAGAAGTCAATTGATGGTTGATATAAGGACGTTCACTCATTGTGGACGTCTTAGACAAATGTGGCAGTTGCGCTCTTCCGCGTTTTGGTTTCGATTTGGCCGCTGAATTTGCCTGAAATTCATTAAGCTACAATAATTAATAGAGGCCGCTTTTTCGAAATCTCAAAGCTGAAATGGGTTCTTCGCATGAAGGACTTCAATGCTCCCATTGGACTTAACCATCTAACTCCGCTAATTAAAAAGTTAATTAATTTAACTTTGTTAATTACTGGCCTAAATCATGTCTTCAACCATCTTAAGATGCCTGCCGCTACAGAAAAACAACTGGGACGATAGCGAACAAATACCGCATTTTCCTGATTTTTTAAAAATAGTGGACACATTTCTTGAAACACCCTGTATATACTTGCATGTATCAATATGCATGCCTCAGACATGTGAGGAATATAGGCGCTGGGTGTATGCCGTGCTTGGTTCCGCGCTCACAAAATGTGAGCGTATACCACGTCGGCTGGCCACCCTCCCCAACTTCCACCTCGCCTCACTAAACACATCGTTCGATGTGCGGGCGCTTAGAAGCGCAGCTGCCGCCACATTTCAGCCAGCACACGCCCAGATCCACCCGATCGAGCGCGAACGGTGTATATGGAGCGACGCGAGCTGCTTTCCATAAAATGCCCGCGGCGTGTAGGCCGCACCTGTCATGGAATCCTGTGGTCCTCCTGCAAAGTTCCGCGAACGACGCATTTTGTTCTACTTCGTTTCACATTCGCCTGTGTGCCCCGGCCGCATTTTGACGGCCTGACGAGCAAAGTTTATTGAGGCTGCCGTAGTGCTAGTTGTTTGGATCATATATTTATACATTTCTGCATTTTCGGGGTTCTGGCATCGGAGCATGAATTGTTTAACTTCGAGGTCATAGTACGTGCACTGGGCTGGGGCAGTAATGATGGAAACAACGGAATTAATTGGCAGCGTTTAGTTGAATTTTCAAGCGACGCTTTAAAAACTCAGATTTCAGTGGCGGCGTCGTACGCGTAAAACTCAGCGCCGGTCAGTGTAGAGAAATGCGGCCAGTCGCATGCCTATTTGTATGCGCCGTTTTCCAATAATTGATGCCCTCTTTATCGTGGGTTTGTCAGCGATCAGCTATTTCTGATATGGCAGCCTAATTTTTTTATTGTGGTGGCTCGTCATTTCATGTTGCCACATTTCATTTTTGCCTGGATATGAACTCATAATCGTCGTTGTTGGCTGTAGCAAATAAAGCGTGGTGCTGCTAAGCGTGGATGAAGGTCTAATTTCCCGGCATGTAGGAAGGAAACAGTTAGGAGGGAGCAGTTGCAATACAACGGAAAGAACGAAATAAATAAAGAAAGAAAAAAAGAAAGAAAGAGAGAAAGAAAGAGAGAAAGAAATAGAGAGAGAGAATGAAAGAAAGAAGGAAAGAAAGAAGGAACGAAAGAAGGAAAGAAAGATAGAAAGAATTAAAGAAAGAAAGAAAGAAAGAAAGAAAGAAAGAAAGAAAGAAAGAAAGAAAGAAAGAAAGAAAGAAAGAATGTCGTACGCCGGGCATGCAGACGCAAAGCTTCGCTTGTTTCCATGTGCCCATTAGGAAACGGCTTCTGAATTTTTTTATTCCTATACGTATATTTATAAGCCCTTGATAAGTGTATTGTCGAGGTTATGGTGGCGCAGAGCATGGCGTTGTTTGAAGATGGGTCACTTGCATACGCCGCCGGAGAGCCTCGAGCAGAATAACTGATCAGCGCTACTGGGGCGCCACACCGAATTAGCTAACCCAAAACGAACAAAAGTCCTGGGGAACATAGAGACTTGAAGTGATGAAAAGTTGTTGAACAGGCAACCTCGCCGAAGCCAGGGTTTCGACAAGAGGGCTTGTCTTCGTCAGGGGAGCTTAATTAGCTAAGTGGATCCACGGCTTCGTCCTTTTTATTGTCTGATAGTTACTTGCTTGATGAGGAATAAACGTGCAAAGTTGCGAACATGGGTAATTCGCCGTTCAATGTGACGTCATTTATCCACTTTCCACCTCGTATGTCGTCAGCGTAGCGCATGTTTACACCGGATAAACATAAATAAATATGTTAACAATGTGCTGTCCGTGAGATTTTAAGTCTATAGGCCTCTAGGAATGAAGCCAGATTATCAACTACTGCACAGGACAGCGCCCGTTCTCGTGTGTTCTTTTAAGGCGAAAGCCTTAGGTGCCTAATCAAACGCAAAAGTTAACCGCCGGTGGCGGCGTCAGCACGAGCTGTGCAAAAAAACAGTCATCACGCGATGACGTAACCATGACGTCACAGATTGCCACAATTGCTGACGTCATCTTGTGACGTTATCGCTTGGTCAAAGTTGGGCCGACCACGGAGACAATGAAAAACCGCAAGCGATGCAGAAAGCTTCCGGGGTGGTTGGGGGAGGGGGTGAAGATTAGGGTATCTCGACTCCGAAAAAAGATAGCGTTTGCCTTCGAAATGCATTTGCTGAGGCAGGTAATCGGAACCGCATCGTGGTGCTTAGCAACGCGACGTCCCGTAGCTGCTAGTCCGTGCGAGTTTTGTTGTCCGTGCTTTCAAGCAGGGCGCTGTTTTTTTCTTCACGATATATTTATAACAACGAACTCGAATCCAAACCCCTTTTACGCCACAGGCACACGCCTCGTCAGTCAAGCAAGGGCGTTCCCACAACGCTAGTGTTTTTTATCAAGAATCTCGTTCCTGTAAGCGAGCGCGTTCGGACGCTACGGATTGTTGGCGAGAAACCGCTGCGCGGTTAGCATTCACAATGATAACAGACACGATTAAATTTCAGCTGTAACTTTTCTTCTTTTTGGCGATTGTGGGAATCGAACCTTGCATCTCCAGAATAATGTGTAACTTGGGGCACGGACCCAACCGGAGGTTCACTGATATCTTGGACATTATGTCTCAGCAAATAGTAGTGCTTTTCAGGATTGCAGCCCCCCATTAGAGTCGCTTGCGGGCTCGCGAATGAAAGTGTGACGCTCCTGCTGTAATGAGTTTTTGGCACATCTTGTGTGTGCGCAAGGGTGGGGGGAGGGGGGGGGGGGAGGTCGGAGGAGGAAGTGTTGCTCTCCGCGAAAGCTGTTCTGTGTCGTAGTTCGCGCTTGCCACGAAACCGGGGTAATTTCACGGTGTGCACCGGTTCGTGTATAGCTGAAAAAATTCTTTGTTTATGTTCGGAGCATGGAGAAACTGCGAACCTCCACTGAAACTAGAGACACACACAAATAAACTGAAAATTTTAAGTTTCATCTGCCCAACATGAAACTGAGTGCGTCGCGGAATTACTGCGGTTCCGCGACAACCATCCACTGGGAGTACGCACAGTTTTCGGGGGGAGACTTACCCCCTCTCCCTCTCCCCCCCCCCCCCCCAAAGAGGCGCGCCAAAAAATTTAGAGCACTCATTGATACTATACTTCACTTTAGCTGTTCGCGAACCCACAAGCGACACTAATGGGTACTGCAATCCGGGAAAGCACTCGCAGTGGCTTGGAAAGTGCGCGCGGAGCTAACAAATAACGCGTCGTCAGGGCATCGTCGTTGAATCGGTTTAATTGCTGCTAGTAGCACAACGAGAGGTATTACCGTACACGTTATAGACCAAAGCCCTGCAGACTTCCTCGGAGCCTTTCTATAGGCTTACTCCCACAACCATGGGTTGTATAGCTATAGAAAATGCAAAATGCGGCAGCGAAACAAAGAGCCAAACACCTTGGTCGTTTCGGGGCTTCCTCACCAAACAGCCCACATTCCGATAATGGGTGAAACCCTAAGAGCGAGTTGGCGCAAGTAAACAGGCGCCAAAATTCTGTTTATCGTAACGTCTTTCCCCACTTATAGCGTGTCATTATACCCGCACAGTCACTGCGTAGCAGGCCATGCTCATATTGAGGCCGTGCAGGGAAAGAAAATAAAAACAGAGAGAACTCGACGTGCACCCTTCCTTGACAAAAAGGATAACGTGTGTGCGTACATCGAGGCGACACATAGTGTCTCGAGGAGATTATGCTAGGGCACCAAGAATCCGGGGCACAAGACTTCACCGGACATTTCGGGGTGCCTCGCGGCAAGATAATGTGGCATAATTTCGGGGACTGGCACGAGAGCCCGAAATGATCGTCCGGGGCCACGGGTAACGATCATCCGGGCAACATAATACCGGGCCTTGTGGATCTCCTTCAAGAAAGAAAAGCCGGCAAAACGAATGGCGGATATTCTACTTTTTCACTTGTACTCAGCTTATAGTTGTCTTCTTTTTTTCTTTTTTTGAAGCATTTATCACGCAAGACTCCTTGGCCTCACCCTATATGGCCTATGTTTAGATAATCGCGAAGAAAAGAAATGATAAAATACAAGTGCTGAATGCTCACAGACCATCGACATGGAGAGTCACCGTGGGCGCTGGAGCAGCGACAGCTACCGGCTAAGCTCGAAATCTGAATACGCGAACAGTGTGGGATTCTGTTGATGTATTTGCGTAAGCTAACACAGGTCGACCAGCATTGTACGAATATATATATAATGAGTACTTTGATTTCCCTAATTAACCTTTTTCGTGTCGGCTATCACTCGAGAGCAAATGTCGTGTTACCGACGTATTTCGTAACACCGTGTCGCTTTCTATGGCTCCTGTTTCAGTTACGAGCGAATTCGTTATTAATGTATTCTAAAATTTTAACTCTATGCCTAGAACAATCTGCTAGCAAGAAAAGCTAGCATAGTGCTAGCATTTGCTAGCGAACAAGAGAAAACTAATTGATGAAGTGAACACTAGCTATCGGTTGAGTTTGTTGAATGCTTCATGTCAGAGGTTAAACTGTTGGAAATATACCAATCCAGCCCGCTTAGATGTTCCAGATAGGTTAAGCAGTGAATGTATTGATAGAGTGAGAGAAGGGAGAAAGCATGAATGTACTGAAAAAAACACATATGGAAAAAAATAAGGACAAACCTATACGTTCATAACTACCATTTACTCGAGATTGTGGTTGCGCGTAATTACCCGTACATTTTATTTTTCCAACCACCTCCAACGTTTGGAGTCACTAATAACGTTAGTAGCAACGTAGGTTCATGGTAAAATTTTCCCTGACAACAGTACGCAAAGATGAAGCTGTTAGGAGCCCGGACAAAAAGTACAGAATAGGCTTGACGGGGCCTGTACCCTCTCAAAGACAAAATTCGCAACCGCAACACGAACGACAGCAGCATTTGTACAGTGGACTATATTATTGCAAAGAAAGCATATGTTATCGAAAAACGAAACAAAGCAAAGCAAGTACACCTTATCGAAAGATAACGCGAAATGCAACTATATGTCGTATTAAAGAACAACAACACGAGGATCTGGCGACCCATTTAGAAGCAATGTCAATATGTAACGGATGATTTGGTCTTAGTTTGTTGACTTATCTTTTGTTGCTGTACTCAATTTACTCGCTGCTGATATAACATCGTACATGCACGTTTGTACTTTTCCTTCCCCTGGCAATTGGGTGCTTTCATCAAATTGCGTAGTTTGCTTTGCCATTTGTATTTCTTCAGGGGATCATACTGGCACGTTTTCTTGATTCTTGCGACATTTATCTTGTTAGCATAGAGAGCTGTTTTCAACGTGAAGTGCTGAAGCGTTAATGATGCCCAAATTTGACTCTTTTTTTTCCGCCCCTTAACCTACATTACAACACTACGTCGTGCCATGCCTTTGAAATGAGTCTTTTCGGAAAATTTCTTGCACTTTTTATTCATTATTCGGAAGAGTGTATGGCGACATGCTCTATACTACTTTGTGTACTATACAAAGAGAAGTCTGAGATGTTGCCGCATCCCCGGGACTTGCGGCAAGTTTACGAGGTCGGGAAAGTAACCTAAATTTTCGTGGTTTGCCTCTTTGGACTCATATTTTTTTTCTTTCGGCAAGTTGGATTTGTTGCTGCTGCTTGACGTAGTTGTTGAAACCTCTCGACGTTCTTAAAAAAGCTTTTCCCTTTCTCTCTATCTCGGAAGAAGGGAAACTAAATAAGTCAGTGCTTACGCTCTTCTGTTTGACGGTGCAGCGCGCGGCGCTATTTATTTCCAAGCATGCGTGCGACAGTTTTCCGACGCTGTTCAGGAGAAAGAAAAGTGAACTCACTTCATTTCCGACACATTAAAAGAAAACTTTAACAAGCACGACGAAAAGAAAAAAAATGCAACATATGAAAAAAATTAAAGCAGAACAGCAAGAACCTGCCTTCCGTTACATTAATATGAATTCTGACTAAGACATCAGACTAATGTATTTTTTTTATGAAAGGCGTTAAGAAAAATGAAATAGTTGAGACAGAGGCGCATGTGAGGGTTGCGAAGTGAATGTCGAGGCTACGTTGTTATAGTTATATTTCGTCTCTATTCTGGATATCTGTTTTTGTACTTCCTTCATTTCTCTCGCTTATACTTCTGCCCGTGTAATGGCACCACTGAGGTTGCACGCAGTTCGGGGACAGCGAAGAAAAATAGCCCCGACGATATATTTTACTCATTTTTTTTCTTCCTAGCGCTCGCACTTCTTTTCTCGGCGCATTTCCGGAGAGAACTCTAGAGTCAAGAAGAGCCTGCGCAGCTCTTTGCCGTTATTAGCTTGTACTCTTTTGCTTGAGAAGCGTGCGAACTTGAGCTTGTTGGTATACTTACATAGTAAAAAAACAGCGCGAAAACAACAAGGACAATACAGATGAAACATGACTAGCACTGACTACCAACAACTGCGTTTATTTTTGCAGTACAAATATATACGCCTCTGGAACACGGAGGGGAGGGAGTTCTGGCGGTATCGTTATGTTTTGCGGCTCTCTTTCGAGTCGATTCGCTGAAGGTGCAGGTTTTTCGATACGACGTTACCGGATCATCTTCAGCGGGAAGGGCTTTCATGGCGCGTTACGCGAAATGTGGTTGCTTCGCTTTTTTCATCCCTTGCGCGGTAGCCTTTGTACTAGTATTTTCATTGCTGTGAGCTCGGATATATCCGCTTCGCTTCGTTTCTTGCACACGTGATCGAATGAAATTAAGCTCGCCTAAAACTTCTCACGTAATGTTCCCTTTATACTGTTGCGGTACATCGTGCACAGAGATAATACTGACAGCAAACGAGTCGAGGATGAAAGAAAAAAGGGAAGAATACGGAAACTGGCGAAAGAGCTTAAGTAATCTCGCAGATGAAGGGACGGATGCGGGGCTGACTATGCTGGTCAACATCAAAGCACGAGAGCTGTTTTTTTTAGGAGTCTTGTTATATCTAATGTTGTTAACTATATGCTTTTGTTTTTCGTTTACGCCAATTTAGATGGCACACTGGCACCTGAGAAATAGATATCTGGAATTTGGGTCGTTAGCGTGTGAAAAATAAGAAAAAAAAAAACAACTCCGGGGTGTAGAAAATTACGCTTTTCTTCTTGATACATTCTCCGCTTCATCGACAGAAGTACGGTGGATTCTGATGAATGATTTAGATTGCGGGTATCCTCAACAAGAAAATAAAGAAAAGCGAGAATGGTGTTTCGCTTTGCAGCCTAGTGTTCGAGGCTACCATCGATATTTTGCGAGTTGCGATGCAAGCGACAAAGTATGCAAACAAAGGAAGTAGAACGTCACAACAAAGGCGGGGGAAACTTGTCGTGACATGTCGGGACTTTAAGGATAACCAAAGGCGTCGGAGCAATGTATCATTAATTACATTCTTGTTTTTCTTTTATTATTATGCCTTGGTGAGCGACCAAAGGTAACCTCGTGCTGTCAATCATATCTGCGGGCAATGGTGCGTCTACGCTATATGTGTGAAAGACGAATGCCAGTAATGCAAACTTGAAGGCGCGTCCAATCTGATTCTTCAAGAGGTGGTAGGATGACTTTGGAATGCAATCGTTTGGGCTAGTTGGTGGGTCATTGTTTAACTGTGTTGATGGCGCAAGGCTTCACACGGACGAATGTAGAGACGGGTCTACCATCGTCACACGTAACGTTTTATGCGTTTTTTTGTTGTTGAAGCAATTAGAAAAACGGAGGAGTTGTCGTTGCCATCTTCCGACGATAGTTACGGATTTTCACTTACGCTGTAAGTATATATAATGTTGATGAAATGAATGGTGGTGTGGTATATTACGGCAGAATTTTAGAGCGTGACCCGTAAGGAAAGAAAGAGAAATACTTTACGCACCTAAATACTTTAGCCAAGCTCAGCCAAAGCTTAGCGTTGAACTTAAACTTTCATATTTTCAACGTCATTCGCTAAATGGGTGCACAGAATCATTTTACTACTACTACTACTACTACTACTACTACTCCTACTACTACTACTGCTGCTGCTACAACAACAACAACAACAACAACAACAACAACAACAACAACAACAACAACAACAACAACAACAACAACAACAACAACAACGACGACGACGACGACGACGACGACGACGACGACGACGACGACAACAACAACAACAACAACAACAACAACAACAACAACAACAACAACAACAACAACAACAACAACAACAACAACAACAACAACAACAACAACAACAACAACAACAACAACAACAACAACAACAACAACAACAACAACAACAACAACAACAACAACAACAACAAATAATTAAAGGACCCGCATCACTGAGTAAAATGAGGGAGATGTCTACAGCGACACATGGGGGTGAAAACACCCGCCCCTCTAAAGCCTTCGCTATGACGAAGAAAACGAAGTCGTTTCTATACGCCAGTCATGTTCGCGAGCTCAAATCCGGCCGACTTAAGTACCTCGCTGCATCGTAGCACTTACACGGGTTCTCCTTTGGTCGAACTAGCAGCGATTCTCTTCCATCACTGCCGCAAGAGCCTGCACGCTTTCTCTCTCTCTCTGTTCTTGCTTTCCTCGCCAAGCATCACGCACCTTTCGCACGTCGTTCCCATATCTACCGGAGCTCAAGCTCCGTGCTCCCGCGGAAGTGCTGACACCGAATCACGAACCATGTTCTAAGCCCTCCCCGTCGCTTGAGAGCCCCGAAGGGGCAAGTCTGTGAACGCCCCGGGCTTGTAATGCGGGTTGGGAACGACCGACGCTAGAACAAAGGAAGCAACGAGAAGCCCGCAAAACGACAGCACATCAAAGGGCCAGAAGGTTACAAGAAAAAACAGCAAGTGAGAGAGACGGAGAGAGACAAACATTGGTCCAATAGAGTGGAGATCGAGCAAATTCCGCGGTGCTTTCGCTTTCCGAGAGCGGCCTCTCCGGTCTATTGGCTCCGTGTTATTTTTCCCGGTGACTTTTAATGGGCTAGAAGGACGTGCTGGGACAACCCGAAAACAACTTCGAAGGGGAGGTTTTTAGGGCTGCAGTGTACGAAGACGAGGGAAGCATGATGGTCAACGGTGTTCGGGGCAATAAAACCATCTGTGCCGATCGAAGAACGCAAGAGAGAGAAAGGGGGAAGAAAGTGAGGAGGAGAAGGTGAGAAAGGGAGGGAAGTACACTGGACGGCTGGGACCTTTATTGCGACGGCGGTCGTTTTATAGCGGCAGCGTGAGGGCCCTCAACCCCAATTCTGCGGCCGGCCCGGATGGCCCGCTAAGGCCCGCTCGTGATCGCCGCCGTTTGTACGCGGCCTGTTCATAGTTAGGAGACGAGGGATGCGGTAGCCGCAATAATGAGAGAAGTGCGCGGAAACAACAACAAAAACAACGACAACGAAGATAATAAAGAAAAAAAAACACAAACAAACGAAACAGTGAGTGATGAGTGGGCTGAAAATGAAGGAACAAATTAGTGCGTATCGCTAATGAAAAGAAGAGCCTTTTAGTCGATCAGAACCTTAGAAAATTGAAAGACTAGTCCTCATGCCGACCTTTCGTATAGAACAACTATTTTGTCATAAGTTAACTGGATACAAAACGTTGGTATTAATGTAATAATGCTGGTTAGGGTTTTCACATCTGAAAGCCACGATATTATTATGAAAGACGCCGTAGTGGAGGACTCTAAAAATTCAGACCAGCTGTGGTTCTTTTTACGAGCACCTAAACCTAAGCACACGGGCCTCTAGCATTTTGCCTCCATCGAAATGCAGGCCGCCGCGGCCGGAATCACAAAATGAAAACTTTCTACTAACTAGTTCGAATGAAGGCTCATTTATAGCTGATGAAGGAGGAGTACTTGTAATAGCAAAAATGCACCGTTTTGAAACCATTCTTTTATTTCTTGTTTTCACCTCTCCTGATTAAAAAAGAACTGCGTAGATAACATAACTTGCATAATATTGTTTCATTTATCACTTGTGATAATCCACGCTTATTGTAAGGCTGTTGAGTATTCTCATTCTTAAAATTGTTGCTCATAAAAATAATATTGACCAAAATTCAAAGAAGTATTATTCACGTTACCATTCCATTTATGCCAGATCATATTTGTATTGCTTCTAGATTTATCAATTTTGCAGCGATGCATTTATTCAAAAAGAAAGTGAGAAGAAACATCATGTATCGTGAAGCTGTTATCGAATCCTCCAAACTCGAATGATCGTGAGGTACTGTACAGGCAACTCCATTATGCGAACAAGAAACCGTTTTTGTACTCAGGCTATTCATGTGAAGAAATAAATAAGGGAGCAGTGCTTTTCACTGAAAGCATTTTGTGGACAAAGCATGCACGGGAATCTGTTTTCAACTTGTCCTTTTTTCTTGCTTGCCTCTAAGAGACGCTCAACGAGAAACTCAGCGGTTTCTTGCAAATATATAATCAATAGCCTCAACTTAAAGTGCTGTTTTCGGCGTTGCTGTAGTTCTTTACGAAAAAGCCACACTCATGGGAATCTTTCGGTCCTAACAAGCAGCGCTCGATGCTCAGGTTCACCGCATCGACGTGAGCCCGAATTTGTCACGATATAATGGTACCATGCCAGTTACTTCGAAAACAGTTTTATATATGAAAGAAAATTCCGAGTGGTGATTTGCCTAAATATTTTTCACTAAATTGTCTTGAGAGAAAAAAAATTGATCAAGCTCGTTTCTTTTTTTTTTTGGCAAAACCAAGCTTTATTGTCTGTTTCCTCCCAGTTTGCGGTCACTGGCAGCTAAGCGTTGGTCTCTTGCCAGGCGTACAAGAACTTCGGTGACTGGCTATGTGGTACTGTTTATGCGTCCGCACAGGCAACTTGGCCCTTTGGGCAGCACACGCGACTGGGCATGTGGCACTGGGTAAGTGAACATTCTTGCCTTACACTTCGAAATGCCGTAGTCCTCGTATGAACAAGCAGAACAAGTGGTCAAAACTGAAGTGTTAAAAATAAACAGAAAAAAAAAAACATGAAAGTACTTGCTAAGAGCCTTGTGCGTACCTAGTCCTGGCCAACGATGAATGCCGCTGTCCAGAGCGTCTCTATTGGTCCACAGGGAACTCTTGCGTCACTAATTTTTAGTGAACAGTTCATTCTCACTCAATCAGCTTAAAGTAACGCTTAATTTAAAGAAAATTGCATAAGCAAAAAAAAAATGTGAAGGCTTGGAACCAATAACTACAATGGTTAGCCTAGGGTAGACTTACTTGGGTAGAACGTTAACATTCTGATCGTTACTGCTGAGAATGTTTAAATATTACTCCTTTTGATACCCTAATGAACTAAAGGGGTGTCTGATTTATACAAGGGAAAAAGAAGGTTTTGCTAGTCTAGCAGAACGCTCTTGTCTGTGAAGAAAATACTAAAGATTTCGCTGCTAGCTTCTGGTAGCTGTGAACAACCTCGAGTCTTGAGCGCTTGTGCTGGGATATCAACGGCGATTTCGGTATAGACAAAGAAAAAAAAGTTAGAAGACACATTTTCGCACTAAAAAAAAAAAAAGACATTAGCACATCGACGGTCAAGGGAAGAAAACGAAGCCGCAGCAGCAACAAGTGGTACGGCGAGCACCTCCGTCGAGGACGCTTCCCAAATGAATGTGGCCGCTGTCGCCGGCTCACAAACTTCACTAAGTTAAAATGATTGTCCCAAAATGAGTTTCTTTAAGAAATATGAGGGTAGAAAATATTTCAGGAAGCCCGCGAATGCCATTTATCAGTCGGCGTCACACTTCCGGCTAGGATCTACTTCCGTCCACCATCTTCCTTACAATCAAGTCAGGTTAGTGGACCTTCTCGAAAGAAGACAGTAAAATCGAAACAATGCTGAGTGTCATCCGGTTTATTGCTTGCTGACTTGTTTCCTGCCTTCCTGAAAGGGCTGGCTTCCGGAATGTTCTAGCGGTGGCCGTTCACGGATGGTAGTTATCGTCGTGTAACAGAGAGTCGGCTTGTAGGGACAAAAAAAATGTAAAGAGGTGGAAGGGAGTCCGACACTTCCTGAGTCGGTAATAGAGGCGAGAAGTTAGTATTTGTTACAACTGAGCAATATCAGTTCCAAGACTTCACTTCGTTTGGCTGTAGCGACTTGCGTAGTTAACTTTAGCAGCAAGAGAATAAAACTATGTACGAACTCGCTGACACGTTTTCTATCCTTCAGCAAGAGTCAGCCGCCTTCGACTTTCAAAAAAACTTGCTTTATTCAGTTAACGCAATCACGAATTTTTATAAATCGTCTGTGTTGGGTTCTGATCATTTTACTGCAAACTTAGCTCACTGTGTACTCCGTGAACTCCATGATAGGCTAGCCATGTTTGAAACAAGATTGAGTCACAGATAACGTAACACTGGGTATATTCCGCTCATCATTAACAAACAAGACAACACATTCAAATTATCTGGTGTTGGGCAGAGTAAAACGCAAGTCATGTGTATTAAGATATTATCTTAATATCTTAATAGCACGGGCTTCGCGGTGGCGCCACTAGATGGCGCAGCGTGTCTAGCGGAATGCGCGGGAAAGGAGCTTGTTTGCAGCGCACGCTCATAGGTGACGCGTTTAGGTAATGGCCATGCGATGTGTCTCAATGGTGCTTCAATGCTTATTGGACTAACAAAGATGCTAATATTACAGGAATTTCGGTATTTAGAGTGCGATCTGCTGTTAATGGGAACACTCAGACCTACAACTGTCATCTTGCCGGTACTTCCTACAGCTAGCACCGGCTGAAGCAATGTCACTGCGCTGCTTAGGTGAAAATGGGAAGTTACTGAAGCACCTAACCACAAGTTTTAATTACACTCTACAAAAAAGAGTCATTTGACTCTGTTTTGGGAATCCGTGACTTGCCTCGTATACAATTCTCTTTAACAAGACTTGTGAACTCTCTTTCGAGATCGTTATAACCTATCAGGGGAGTCGCGGGACGCACGTTTTCCAAAAGAGAGTTACCGTGTCTGTTTAAATAAGGTTACAAGTACGGTAAGTCAGAACGCACCAAAAACATAGTCATATAACTATTTGTTTAGTTATAGTGCCCTTGAGTTAAAAATAAATTCCAAAATTCAAAAACCTCCGCTTCGCGGATACTAATGAAACAGCGAAGCTGGTGGCGTTCCCTTCGTCAGGCTAACGCATTTCTATGTTCTGCAAGTCTTTCATATATGCTGTATCACTGCTCTTTATTAAACACTGTTTGTTAAGCTTTAGGGTGGTAGCATAGGTTTATTGCATCTTGACCATAACACTCTTATACACCGGTTTACAAAGAGGCCTTCGCTTGAGATGCTACGACATGTTGTTTCACTGCTCTTTATTAAACACTATCTGTTGAGCTTTGAGGTCGTAGCATAGCCACCACCTTTCATAACCGCAAAGTATCACGTGACAGTGGTGTGACTATGGTAACACGCCGCCATTTGTTGAGCTACCTGGCTGCGTTCTTCGTTTTGAGTGGAAATTGTGTGTTGTGGGATTTACCCAATGTCTGTGGCGCATACCCGTTTATGATGCCCACCTGCGTTACCCCGGATCCCGAACATGACAGGCTCGACCAAGAACAGTTTCACTATTAATATACATCTAGCACTTACGGTCAATACAACAGACCAGAGAATTCGTGTTAAAGCGCAAGCTCTGTCCAGCCTCGTGCACTCGCTCCGCGATCGTGGCGAGACCGGGCGCTGAATATTCGCCCAGACCGGCTTTCGTTAAGATAAAACGAACGATAAAACGAACCTGCAATGTCCGGAGCGAACATAGCAGGATGCTTACACGAAGTCCCAGCTTGAAGCCCTTAGACGGTTCTCCACCAAACACGTCACCACACAATGGCGCGAGAAGGGCGTAATTGATTTCCGTTAGCGGGTCACGACGCGCCGCTAACGAAGGATTCAGTCACAGATGCGGTGGCACTGGAGAGGTCGGTCGACACCGTACTCCCGCCGGAGCAAATCTGTCCACCGTAGCTGGCCGGCGAACGCGGACGTGACTACGGCTTGAATGCGCGGCTATACTCTGCGTAGTCTACACTTGGATCTAGACACAGACAAAAATAGGGCCTTCCCACAAGCAGCTCGTTTCTAACAGAGGAGCTTTCGGGTTGCTTCACCAAGGGTGAACCACTTAGAGACCAGAGCGCCACAGCTTTCTTTTTTAGCAGCGTTATCACCTCAGACTTCGATATAAACAAAACAATAAGAAGGCGTCGGGGCACAGAAAGCCGTAATAACAATAAATGGTTGGATTTTAAGTCCCAAAACTACTATATGATTATGAGAGACGCCGCATTGGAGGGCTCCGGAAATTTCACCCAGCTGGTGTCCTTTGACATGTATTTGTGTTTGAGCACACGGGCCTCCAGCATTTCACCTTCGTCGCAATGCTGGTCGCCGCGGCCGGGATTCGATCCCGCGACCTTGTACAAAAAGCACAAGCTGGTCGAAAGAACCATTGTGTTTAACTGGCTTTCTCATTCTACTGCTGAGCTCAAGGTCGCAGATTCTATATATACATATCAAACATGCTTAAATGGTCATGAACACTCATGTACAAAAACACTCCGCGATATACGTGCACTATTAGAAGCTGTCACATGGCGCTGCTTGTATCTTTGTCAATATCGCCATTTTTAAAAAAGATGTTTCATTTTGGCTTAAACAAGTTAGTAGCACGCTTGTGCACATTTTCCTGCAGGGTCTTTCGCATAGTAGCGAGCCGAAGCCACAACTAAAATACAATGTTACTGGTTGAAAGAAAGAGAGAACGAGAAATTTAGGTTACAAAACGTACGGCCGTTAATTTCCACCCTACTGCTATTAATTCACATAATCACATACTCCGGGAGCGTGAAAATCTGGTAGTAAGAATGCTGGCGTGACTCAATGTGGCCATTGTAGGGTAAACCTGGAATATAATATAATATCGACTGAATCTTTCCGTTATCGTTGCCCCGACGACTACTTTGAAAGCAGCCAAGCGCTGTCAACAACGGCTACAAGCACATCGGAGCTGCTCGCGAGCACGCATGGTATGCCTAGTTGTCTTGACAGATATTTGAACATATATTTTGTGGCGACAGGAATGATCGCAGACGCATCTGCTTGCTATTGAGCCACGAAATCGATATTTGTATTCGATGTAGCTCAATGTGAGGCAAGTTTCCGTTATTTTTATTTTTCTTCGTTTTGTTTCGCACTGTTTTCCTCTTCTTTCTGTGGCTCTGAACAGCAGCTATGAGCTTGTTCATTGATTTCGTTAAGCCGCGTACTTTATTCGCGCATCTGCTCGTTACGTTTCGGGTCAAGCGCGGTAGAACATGATGTAAACATCGACTAAGCCTTCGGGCTGCTTTTAGCCTAGGTTTAATTGCCACTGCGTCATACAGCATTGCGTGAGTGGATGGATGCCTCATGCAGTAGACGCTAAAAAGAGAGATCTCACGATGGTTGTCCGTCGGTTCCACCTCAAGTACCGTGTCTGGAGGGTACCAAAGCACCTGATCGTGCACATTATTGATTGACACACGATCCTTGCATTCATCGGTACACGTAAACTGCGTCGCGCCGGACAATGCCATTTTTTTCTGGCCACAGTGAACTTTGAGAGCCCTATTTGTGACATATTGACCTGAGCCTCTAGGCAACGGCTTCTTGAACATAAAGATTCCTTGCCTCTGCCATCGCATCTATTCGCGAATTATCTCTACGCGACTGCTAAACGTATACGATAAGCCTGCTTCTTCATCTACGCCAAATTTCGAGGAAGAGATTAAAGGATCTGGGCCGATAAGTTGCTTGGAAGGAAAATATGGTTGCGCACTAACAACACAAGGACACAGAAGACACGGACGAGCGCAAACTTTCAACTAACGTTTCCTTGTAAGTATGAACCAACTCGCCCAGCAGCAAGTTTTATTCAACGGCAAGTTACCCAGGTGATAACGTCAGGTCAAAATAACCCAAGAAAATGTGACGCTTTCATGACGCCGTGGGCCCCCGTGCTAGTTTGTTTATTCTGTGAGCTACATTTAAGCACGTCTCTTAAATAATTCTTGGGGTTTTACGTCAAATAACCGCGATATGACTACGAGAGAGAGAGAAAAACTTTATTACAGGTATATACAGGGAGTAGGTGAGAGATGGCCCGGTGCGGGCCACCCCTTAGAACCACTAGGTGGGCTCCTCTTTACAGAAGCCCATTGGCGACCATCGCGGCTCGGGCTCGGTTGACCAGGGCCTTCTGGCTCGCCAGGTCGGAACAGCCGAGCAGGGCTGCCTCCCAGTCCTCCCGGGTGGGGTTCGGTTTTGGGGTCAGGTGAGGGGTTGACTGGCATGCCCACACCATGTGGAAGATGTCCGAAGACGTCTCCGCACAGTGCGGGCACTTTTCTGTACAGGCAGGATCGAAATATTTTAAAGCTGCCGGGCACAGCAGTGTTTTGGTGTAAAGGCGGAGGAGTAAGCGTTCCTCCGCCTTTGTGAGGCCCTTACAGGGTTTAGGATAAATTGCGCGGTCGAATCGGTAAAATTCAGTAATTTCTCGAAATGTTAAGGCCGGATTAGGTTCGGGATCCATTTCGGAAGGGTCTGAAGGCGTTACCCGGAGAGTGAGCGCGCGGGCAGCGGCGTCTGCCGTTTCGTTGCCTTCGAGACCCATATGAGCTGGAGCCCATATGATCCTACGGGACGCGGGGGCACCGACGTAATTGCTGTTTTGTAAAATGCGATACGCCAGGTGAGGGACGTACCCGTGTTGAATATTTCTGCAGGCCCCTCTCGAGTCAGTAATGATGACGCGCGAGTCCTGGTCTGCGGCAGCTAGCGCGATGGCGACTTCCTCCGCATGTGTTATGTTCTGTGCTCTGAATGTGATGCCATTCACCGCGACGTTTTGGTGGACGACTGCAGCCGTGTACCACCCCCCATGGTGAGGGCCGGAGGCGTCCACGTAAAAGATGCCGTGTTTGTTCCCATAGTGGCGGGCCAGTGTCTCCGCCCGCGCAAGGCGCCTGCCACTGTGGTCGTCACGTGTCATGTTGGCCGGAAGAGGGCGCACGTGCAGGGCGTATCTCCAGACTTCTGGGATGCGTACGCGCTCTTCCGTCTGTGTTGGGTGGTGGATGTGTAGTCGGGCTAATAGGCGGCGACCCGACGTAGTCTTTGAAAGTCTCGTGTATTGGTTTGTCAAGTGTGCCTCCCGGAGCTCCGTGAAAGTGTTTACCATCCCCAGGCCCATAAGGCGCTGGTTGGACGTGGTTATCGGGAGATCGAGGGCACGCTTGTACATCTTCCTGAGAATCACCTCAAGGGCGTTCTCGTGAAACTTGCGCAGGTGGAGGTAAGGAGTCGAGTAGAGGACTCGACTGGTTACGAATGCATGCGCCAGCCGCAAGGCGTCTTTGCAACGTAACCCCCCCGCGCTTGTTGGAAACCCGGCGGACCATACGGCCCACCTGGTCCCCCACCTTACGCAGTTTGGCCAATGTTGTATCAACTCAGCGGTGTTTATCAATAAACAGACCCAGTACTCTGATCTCGTCGTGTTCTGGGATGGGTCCGCTTTCTAAGGACAGTTCAATTTTGGTAGTGCAATTTGGCGAGGGGCGGATGTGCACAAATTCCGACTTGGTCGGGGAGCACTGAAGGCCGCAGCGGCGGGCGTAGGCGTCCACGATCTCCGCCGCTTGCTGCAGGTTGGCTTCTATGTCTCCTACCGATCCGTGTTTAGCCCAGATGGTAATGTCGTCGGCATACAGCGCGTGCTGTATGCCTGCAACATTCTCCAGCTGAGCCGGTAGTTTCATCATTGCCAGATTAAACAGTAGGGGTGAGAGGACCGCGCCCTGTGGGGTACCTCTCGTGCCTAATTGGTAGGGGCCGTGTTCTTCATCTTGTATCCGGATATATGACTGTCGGTCAGAAAGGAATTGTCTAACGTATTGAAACGTGTTGTGTCCACAGTTGGTTTGGGAAAGGTGTGTCAGAATGATGTCATGTGTGACGTTGTCGAAAGCCCCCTTCAAATCGAGGGCGAGCACTGCCTTGTCATTGAGGGGGGTATTCGACGGGATTTAGAATTTCGCGGTCTAATTGAAGCAGGACATCCTGTGCTGACCGGTGCGGGCGGAACCCAAACATGGTGTCTGCGAATACGTGTTGGTTTTCCAAAAACTCGGACAGCCGATCTCGCACCATAGTATCCATCAGCTTTCCCGCACAAGACGTGAGGGAGATGGGGCGAAGGTTGTCCGTGTTTATGGTTTTGCCGGCTTTCGGAATGAAAGTGACCAGGGCGGTCTTCCATTCGATTGGGAGGGGTGTCCCACCAAGCCAGATTGAGTTTATGTACGCGAGGAGTGCGTCGTACGCCAAGTCGGGAAGGTTGGCAAGTAATTTAACAGTTATTTTGTCTCTCCCCGGCGCCGTTCCTCGCTTCATTTTACTCAGGGCCGCCTTCAGGTCATGGAGCCGGAACGGTTGATCCAGCTCCGCATTCTCGGAACCTGCATACGAGAACGCTGGCCCTTGGGTGTCATGTTGGACACAGAGGTATTGGTCGCGTAGTTTGCATGCTAATTTTGAGGTGTCTCCGTCGAAGCCATGGATAGCTCGTTGGAGATGTTTTTGTGTCTCGGCTCTGGTTTGGGTCGGATCGATCAAGGCGCGAAAGAAACGCCAAGTGTTACGGCTGGACATTTGTCTAGCAGCCGTGTTGCATCGGGCCACCCAATTCGAGTCAGCGAGCTGGGCCGCGTACTCTGCCGCTCGTTGGGTGAGCTCGGCAATGCGAATTTTGAGCTTCCGATTGTGTTTTTGGCGGCGCCATCTGCGGACGAGGCTGTGCCGCGCCTCCCAGAGGTGCAGGAGGTGGTTGTCCACCGCCGGCGTAGCCTCCGAGAGTTGAACTTGAGTTTCCGTCGAACGAAGCTGTGTAACCAATTCTTGTGACCACGCGTGGTAACCTGCTTCGTGGATAGGGGCCAAATTAGTGTAGTTTTTCCGGAACTTTGTCCAATCGGGTAGGCGGGCTTGGGCGTGGGGTTTTGCCAATGGTTTGGTAGTGATGGTGGTGTTGAGTATGCAGTGGTCACTGCCGAGGGTTTCCTCGGTGTTGGCCCAGTCTGCGTGTCTAATGTTTTTGGTGAAGGTAAGGTCCGGACACGTGTCCCGAGTCACGGAGTTACCCAACCGTGTTGGATGTGCAGGGTCAGTGTGAAGAGTGAGGCCCAGCGTGGACGCAAGTTCCGCTAGCTTGCGCCCGCGCTTCTCATCACGCAAATATCCCCAGAGTGTGCTGTGAGCGTTGAAATCACCCACGATCACCAGGGGATCCCTGCCCGCAGCCTTCAGGGCGCGACTGAAGAGTGCTGCGAAAGACACATTTTTAAGCCTGGGAGAACAATAGATGTTGAGTATGTGTAATGGTGCATTTTGTTTCTTAAGCGGAAGAAGGGTGACCATCACATATGAATATTCAGTATTGAGTTCCAAATCAACTTGGTTGGCTGTATAATTTTTGTGCACGAATATACAGGAAGAGGGGTCCTGCTGGAACGTTGAATAATTTGTAAGACTGGCGCCGCTCCCTGGTTCCTGAAGGGCAACCACTGCGGGAAGTGAAGTCAATTTTGAGAGAAAAAGCCGGAGGTGAGCCCGCTTGGACCGGGAACGGAATCCCCGGCAGTTCCATTGAGTAATTTGAATGGGGGTGGCCGCATTGTGACAGGGAAAGCGTCTAACTTGAGGGTTGCCCGCCATGGTCATTGAAGTGGAAAAGCGGTTGCAGGGACGCAGCGGCGGAGCCAGCACTCGCATCGAGGGGGGCGTCCTCAATTCCTGACAGCGAGCAGCTGTCGTCGTCGTCTACTTCATTTTCTATGGCGCGACGCGACGTTTTGGGATAGCGGCCAGACGTCTTTAATGAGACCGCCGGTTCGTCGGGCGCTACGCGACGATTGTGCTATGTGCTGGGCGACGATTGTGGGAATCGTTTCGGTCATCTTAGCGATAGCGGAGGTGATTGCCGCGGAAATTTGACTTTCTAAGGAATTAAGACGGGCGTCAATGCGCGCCTCTAGACGGGCCTCAAGTGCAGCTTCCGAGCTCAATGCTGCTTTCGGTGCCGCGGGCTCACTCTCCATAGCCTCAGTTGCGGGGGGTGAGGAGGGAGTGGTAAGCTGTTTCGATTGCGATTCTAGGAGCGCGATTTTTTTTAGCAGAATCTCAATTTTACCCTCGAGAGCAGCTATCTTGGTTTGCTCGGCACTGCGAGCCGCAGTGGGGGGAGGAGGGGGCAGCCCTGCTCGTACCGCTCACCTGCGTTCCGTGTTTTGCAGTGTTGGCCCAGGCCCTGGCTTCGCCGCGTGGTGGCGTCGTCGACAGTTTTCCGGTGTCGCCTTGTGGTGGCGGCTGCGTCGGCGGCCGCTTCCAGACGCCTCCGGTAGATGGCTCCGGCTATTCGGTGTTGCTGTCGTCTCCCCTTGGTGACTCACCGGGGACGCCAAGTTGGCGGCTCTTCTTCTTGGCTGCCGATTTCATTTTAAATGCGAATGCATTTCATAGTCGGGCTATGTCAGGCGTCCGGCGTTGGCGTTGGCGTTGTCCGCGGAGGAGGAGGAGGAGGACAGGTTGAGGAGGTGTGCGCGCCGGCAGGTGTTAGATGTGAAGCATCTTATGGCGAAGCTTAATCCGGTGGTGGTGGTGTGCGTCGTGACCACCCTTACTGCGCATGCGCAAACCCTTTCAAAAAAAAAATAAAAATAAAAAACCTCCTCTTTCCCTCTCTCTCCTCTAGGCATCCCTCCCCGCGGCAACCACACCACTGCGCATGCGCCTCCCCTCCTCTCTCCCCTGCTACGCTTCCCCCCTCTCTCCTCTAGGCATCCCTGCCCGCGCCGTCCACACTCCCACTGCGCATGCGCGCCCCCCTCTCTCTCTCCTCTCCTACGCTCCCCCCTCTCTCCCTCTCTCGCCTCGCGACGCCGACACAGGCAGCGTCTGCTAGCGAGTTTCTTGGTTGAAAAAACCGACTGCTCGCGCTGCACAACCGTTCACTGGCCACCCCGTATATATGGCAATGAATCTTGACCTCCAAGGTGGTGCCGGTGGGAGATTTCTCCTGTGCGTTGTTGAACAATAAAAATTCGCAGCGTGCGGGTGAACTAAAAGCGGACTGCGGCGGAGCTCGGCGGAGCTATACATGAAAAAAAAATTTAAAAAATAAATAAAAACAATTAAAAAAAACAAGAAAAAGCAAAAAAAAAAAAGGGCGCTGCGCCTTGCTCCCGACCGGGCTGCAGAAATCAGGCGCCTTTTCCTTCTTCGAACCACAACCACCATATATAAATGGAGTGAAGCGCGCGCGAAATGCATTCGCATTTCCTCACGATTCCCTTCGGGGAGGTGGGCGCATTTTTTTTCCCCGCCCTTCAGGTCGAGCATCTTGGGTGTACGGAATTTTGCCGCACACTCCCGCGAGTTTGTTACGTGTCCACCACCACAAACTGAACACCGCGGAACACACTCGTGAGGGGCCCGTACCCCCCTCCACAAGCGGGGCTTGTTGACCGCAGAGTCCGCACGTGTTGGGCTGCGTGTTGGGACAGGCATCCGCTCTGTGACCGACGGACCCACACAGGCCGCAGGCTGGGATTGTCCGGTAGTAGTTTTGCACTGGGATAATCATGTTCTCATAGTGCACAAAACGCGGTCTCACTTTCCCGGCGAAGGTGACCCGAGCCTTGTTCGAGGAGCCAAATTTCCTCACCTCGACGATGGTGCCAGCTCTCCATTGCACCTGCTCTCGAAGCGATTCAGTGGTGTCCGCGTTGCTAACGACGATGACTCCGTGGCACACATCGCCTCCGTCTTGTCGAAGGTATCCATGGAGCGGAATCACCCCACACTCGGTCTTAATAGAAACTTCCCCGAGAAGCCGATCTGCCGCCGCCGGGTTCGGGGTGTGGATCAACACGAGGTTTTGTTCACGAGATGGCAGAACCGTGACAGACTTTGCCACCTCGGGCCCGAGGTAGGCCGTAAAGGCGGCTCCGTAGCGGTTCTCCGAAAAGGCTTGGTGTAGCGACATATGTTCGCGCGGCTTAAGCACGATCACGAAGTCGTCCGGGCCCGGTCTTGGGAATGGGCGAGGCTTCCAGTTGGTAAGGGCCTTGCCTTTGCCTCTTGCAGCGCGCGATGCAGGAGGCTGCGTCTTGCCGGCCGGTGTTCCGGTGGCCGGGATGGCGTTGGACGCCGCTGTCTTGGCTTGAACAGACGCGCGACGCGCGACCGCTTCATTCAGCGATTGATGCCGAAAAGTCGGAACAGCGGAATTGTCATCTTGAGATGTTGAAACTGTAGTCCAGGCCATGCCTTCGGGATCGTAACCCCTCAGGTAAGACGCGGTAGCCGACATGTTACCTCGGAAGACCGGTTCCACGCCGTCGGCGTTCCACGCCACCGGGTTCCGGCGTCGCCGTTAGGCGTAATGGCGTCGCCCCCGTGGTCGGGTGTACGTCGGCTGTAAAATCTTGGAAACTGGATCCACCTGTTGAAACTTGGTTTCTACGT
This sequence comes from Rhipicephalus appendiculatus, assembly GCA_030522465.1. Taxonomy (NCBI): domain Eukaryota; kingdom Metazoa; phylum Arthropoda; class Arachnida; order Ixodida; family Ixodidae; genus Rhipicephalus; species Rhipicephalus appendiculatus. The sequence goes on along the minus strand of JALIZH010032924.1, from coordinate 3,345,904 downwards.
GGTCCAGATGGTTTGCTGCGTCGACTGACGTCGGTCTTGGCGGAGTGCAGAAGATTGAGCCGTGGCTCCAGCCGAAAATCGACGGAGCCGAAGCGCCGCACGTCTTGCTCCGTCGCGCGCTTGCAGCGTCTCTCCATATGACTACGAGAGACGCCGTAGTGGAGGGCTTCGAAAATTTCGAAGGCGTGAGTTCTTTACCGAGCACCAAAATCTAAGTACTCCTGCCTCCAGCATTTTACTTCCATCGAAATACGGCCGCCGCGGCCGGGATTCAATCCTGTGATCTTCAGGTCAGCAGTCGAGTACTAAAACCACTAGTCCATCTCAACGGGTACAAGCTCCGTCAATTGGAACACGGTGAAAGTGCCATTCCGAGAAGTTAACGATTTTAGAAGACGTACTTGCGTTCCGATTCAGACTATTGTTAACCATTGCTATGCCACAGTGTTCGTTCTCCACAGCATTTTCAGTGAGGGTTGTGCGCGATTGTATTGAAGCTATCTGTAAGGTCACTGGCAGTGCTCAATGCCTGTGGAGAGCACACGTCAGATCGTCCTTTCTAAAATAAAGAGTGCATAACAAACAATAGCATAATACACAGCTGGCAGATAGTGTCCAGCCAGATAATGTCACTACGGAGCCAGCCGGGCGGGTCATTTGGTCCGCCTGCACTTAATGAGCGATGGATGGGCGTCTTTAATGGTGCTGAGCGGGACGATAGTGGGGCGGACTGCGAGGTATCCGCAGCCTTCGAGCGTTTGAATGTTGCGTTGTCGCCCGCCGTTCTGGTTTAGACGCGGCCCGAATTGATTGTGGAATACATGGAAGCCGCGAATGGGGCTTAATGCTTATTTACCAACTGCTTTCTTTCGACGATTTGGAAAGCGATGAGGGTTAAAGAGAGTGAGAGTGAAAGAGAGAGAGACGAGGAAGAAGAAAGGCATGGAGGTCAATCAGATGTGTGTTTGGTTTGCTACCCATACATTGGAAAGGGGGTTAAAGGAAAAAAAAAGAGAGAGACAAGAGTAAACGGACAAGGAAGTTTTTCCGAAAGGGCATACTTACAGCACAGTTAGTCACTAAAATCCGTACTGGTCGGTTTCTGAGTTTGAGGTATTGTACTCTTGCCATGATGGTGGGCATCATTAGGTCATCAAGGGCATGTAAACGCATTTAAAATGTAACTGAACATAGTGAAAGGAACAGCGTAGATACCAACGGAGACGAAGAGAGGCGCAAAGGGTAGATAAACGATATGTTGAACCAACGAGCCCAAAAGGACACTCTGCTTAACTGAACGCTTTGCTGTGGTCGCCGCACACTGATGCTACTTAGCGGGCTAGTAACTATTCTGCAGGGCGCAATAATACAGATTCACACGCAACGTTTTGAGTCGTCTTCTGGGGCCTTTAGTACGCACTAACTATATAATAAACCTGAGTAGCCGATCGCCACAACATGGCCTCTATCAAGATGCTGTACGTGTGAGCAGACTAGTGTAAAGGTTACTCGTCCGCAACGGCAGTGCTACGTCCCAAGAGCACAAACCACAGCGGCGCACTTTCGTATGTTCAAAACAAATTTTAAATATCCTGAATCTTTTTTTTTGTGATGCTGACGAGCGTAACTCTGAGCTATACAAAACTTTTGCAGCAGCGAGAAGCGCATTACATCCACTTGTACAGTCGCACTCGACGGTTGTGTATTTAATAGCCATAAAGGCACTCGACGATTCCATGCTTAATCACAAAAAAAAGCGTTTGCTAATTACTGCCACATATGCCGTGAGGCATATGCGTGTGTGAAGCGTACTGAAGCTAGACAATACCTGAGAAGTAATTATAGCTCCAGAAGAAGGGGAATGTAACAACGTTCGGAAACACATTGATATAGGTAAAAAGAAAGACCGCCAGAAGAAGCAGTTGTGCCCTTGAACGTGTTTCCGTAGCCCGCTGTTTACGATCTCTTCGCCCTTTCCAGGTGACGCCAAAGTTCAAGCGGAGGCCCCTCACTTTAACGATTGTCCTGTAGTGACGGGGTAACAGTTTTATACATACGACAGTCACGGTTAGATATGCACTTTAGGTGCGGACACTTAGCGGCTTGCTTGCAAGGCGTGATCATCCGGATAAAGTAGCAACGGCGCATGCCCATCGCTCCGATGTCGGTGGCAGATGACTACCTGCAGTACGTCCAAACATTAAGGAAGAAAAGGTTTAATCTCGGGTTGCCAGAGCAACAGGTGCTTCGCAGTGAAATCCTACATGATTGAACTGGGCGGCGAAAGTGAGTTAGCGAGGCAGAGAGGTGTAGGACGCGTATGAAAAAGATTTAACGCGCCGACGTGGACCGTCCGTCAATGAATTCCGGTTTCACTCGAATTGCCACGTTTCTATAGCAACGCGAGATAAAACCTTTCAGCCAGCCTTGATGTTTCGTCGTGCCTCGGACCGATAGACAGGCGCTGCCGTTAACGGACTGACGGGCGCACGCCGACGCTCTTTAAGGATTTCTTTAGACGTCGCCACTCTGCCCACGTTGATTTCGGCGCACATGTCATACTGTTCGGCTTGACGTGTGTGCACGATAACTGTGCTCTGTCATTAGTGCAGTTAAAGTGGCGGACCCCTTCCACTGTAGTCAGTTCCTGTCAAATTTTACGACACTTTCAAACATTTCAACTGGTAAACGATTCTCTTCACAAAGCTACAATCGAAGACAGCTTCAGGTATGTGCCTTCAAATTCTTTTCTTGCTGATTTCGAGTACTGTCGCGTATGCCTTCACTTCTTACGAGTACTACTTACACTTGGACGGCAGTTAATGCAGCCGCTAATTTTCAGCGACACTGCCACTTCGTGTGCACGTTCTGGCGTCATGAAAGGCCGAAGGCGTGTGAGACGCTATCCATTCAAACTGGTGGAGTTGGAGCTTCGGGTGAGTTGGTTGAGCATGTTGAATAATTTTTACCGCTGTGAGAGAGCTCATTTCAATCGTGCCGGTCGTATGACAGCGCTTGTAGAGTTTTTCTTTTTAGTCGACATTCCTCTATAAATAATTTTTGCCTTGCCTTTCACTTGTGAACAGAAAGGTGAAAGGCCAGATGCCTGAGTCAATTAATTCACTCTCATTAGTTTATAAATGCAGGAATAGTAGCGTGATTTATAAAGAGCCTGCTTCAGCTTTCTTTTTTCTTTCAAGGGGAATCTTTCATTGGTTGGTGAGGGTTTGATCTTGAGTACGGAATGGCTCACGTTGGGATTGCTTGTATGCAATATTACGTGCTGAACTGAAACGCTTTGAACTGGATGAGAACAAGGTGTCTCTTTTAAGTGCGTTCTCTTTCCTAAGTGGTGCATTTCGATTCAGAACGCGTCTGTGGTCTGACGGGGTTAAAGCCATGGTTCCTTGTTAAGCTACGCTTTCTTCACACCTCCTCGCCCCATTTTTCGTGAACGGCTGTCTGGCCGAGCAAGCTGGACTAACCTTGTAGGTCGGGTATACCCAAAGTTCGATGACTGCTGTGCGCGATAAGTGGCGTCTCAATGGCTCCAAAGAAGTAAAAAAAAAAAACAACAACAACAACAACAAACATATAACATAAAAAAAAAACTTGAACAACACTCCCAGGCATGTACACAAATACCCAACGAAGTGAACGGGCAAGCGCCTTCTATCGTAGTTCAATTGGTAGAGTATCGGACGCGTAATTCGAAGGTTGTGGGTTTGTATCCAACCGAGAGAAAAGGTGTTTTATTGTCGATTTGAATTCATTCGAATTTACGTCATAATTTATACCATACAGTTAAAAACAACACTTAATGTCTCTTGTGCTTTCCGTGGCTTTAAAGGTCTGTTAGATTCGTTTACTTCACACACGTTGCACTAAACCGCAATAACGCACTAAACCACAAATGCCTATTCAGAAAGTGCCCTTTGAATTTAGTGCAGTCCCCTAAAGCACGAAAGGAGACGTTCGCGCCGTGAACTTAGGTCGAGAAATAACTACGAAATGACGTAAGGCCCCGCTTTCCATTTTCCATTCCTGCGCTATACCTTGTTACGAGAACGCGTCGCCCCGTCTGATAATTCCGCATCGTCTGAAATTCCCGAGCGTTAAAGGGGCCATGACACCCAATTTTCGATCATAAACCGTGTTAAGTGGGTTCATCCTTGTGCATTCACAAATAAGCTGCCGAAATGTCAGCGCATTTGGTCGAGCACTTAGTTTATAATTTAATATTTTAATAAACACGTGAACGGCCTGGGCAACACTGGCGCATTCGTGAGCCGGGACGTAACAAGCAGCTAGCAGTGCAAGCATCCGCATTTCGGCGAACGATATTGTTCCGTGGTCAGCTGCGCGTGAAATCCAGATATTTTAGCTTTCTTCAGCTTGGCTCTGAAAGTGAACGATTTGCAGCGGCTGAAACTTTGGTAAAAGACGACGGCTTCTCTCCTTGCTGCGCATGACGTTACATGCGGTATGGCAAAATGGCGGTCGCCGGCAGTGGGTGGAGTTGCAGCCGACGACTTGCAGGGCCTGTTTTGCACTGAAATTTTCTGTTCGGGTCCACTTTTCATATCTTTATAGGCGTATTGGACCCTCTACTTCCAGTTTTCGCTGAAAACCACAAATTTTTGGGTGCCTGTGTCATGGCCCCTTTAAGCATTTTCAGCGCAAAGGTGGGTGAGTAGGAGGAAGTTTAGGTCTGTTTTTCTCGGGGATTAAGTACAATATTTTACCTCTTACTTCCGGTCGGCGTCGTTGTAAAGAGCGCAGGACGGTTTAAGTAAGCTCATCAAAAAAGTATTACGGTGTCAAGAATGCGATCGACGAAACCTTGCCTTAAATTTTTGTTTTTGAAGCTTCTTCTTACTTTGAACTCCACTCACAGGCCTCGCATACATTTGAAAAAGAAAAAAAAATAATGACGGGATAAAATGGCTTCGAGGACTCGTCAATTACACACAGTTGATTTGGTCCGAGCGAAGCGTGCACGCATTGATACGTGTAATCAGGGCAATATCTTTACGATAACCCGTCGATTAATCGCTATAATTAACTCGGCACGCCTTACCTGTTTAGACAAATGCATTAAGTTCGCTGATCCGTCCCGTATACTAGTAGCTCACACCAACTAAATTAGAACAGACATCTACAAACACAGTTTTTTTCCCCCAGTGATTGAACTTTGTAATCATTTACCTATAGATGGTCGTGCATTGCCATTCCGCGACTTTCCTACCTTCAATTGATCTATTATCTACAATGAATGATCTCCACTCCTTGGTGGGCCCTGGTGGTGTTGCAGTATGTAAATATGAATGGATGAATGAATGAATGAATAGTGGTAGGTAGGTAGGTAAACAAAATTATTGATTCATGAAAGAATCATGTGAGGGACGCTGTGTGGGGGGTAAGATGAAGCAGGACGACGATAGGCCCTCGGGCCGCTCTAGATGGCCGGACACTTTTGTGCTTCGGCGACCCCTCTGGCCCAGCCCATTGTCCGGAAGCTGTAACTGCGGTTGCGAGCTGCGCAGAGCAGCCTCCCATCGCTCGTGGGGTTCTGACCCTTGCCAAGGGGGGCTTGGGTTTGTACGGGCAATTCACAAAGACGTGATTGAAGTCGGCTCTGGTGCTACGACACAGGTTGCAGTGAGGAGAGGTTTCGCCACGCGTAATAAGGGAGAGAAGGAAAGGAGTCGTGACTGTGGCCGTTTGAAGTCTGCGCCACAAAACCTGGTCACTTCTGGAAAAATATTTATGCGGTGGGGGGATACGTTAGGTGGGAATTTCGATAAAACAGTGTTATATCGTGGTAGCTGAGGAGTCGATCTCTGGCACCGCGAAGCGAAGGCAGGTCACTTTGAGCCCGGTTGACGAGTGCTCGGGCTTCGGTGTGAGCGGCCGTGTGCCTGGGTGTCCACTGTGCGCAGGGACCCAGAGGAGAGTGATGAGGCGATCAGGCGAAGGAGATAACTCAAGGATTCTAGCAGCCGGAGAGTGGATTTTGAGAGTGGCGTAATTCTGAATTGCAGTTTTAGAATCAAAGAAAATATACTCATCGCAGGAGTGAACAATTGATAAGGCAATTGCCGCCTCCTCTGCCTCCAGGGATTCTGTCGAATTTGGAATCTACGCACTAGCGATAAGGTTTTGAAATCCATCTACAACGGCTATTGTGAAAGCCGGACGATCTGCATATTCGGCCGCGTCTGCGTATACTACCGGAGAATTAGGAGGGAAGCGCTTGTGATCTAGCTTCCCGTATCGCTCGATTATGTTCTGGGTGAGTGTTTTTGGGGAGTGGCGGGATGTATAGGGTGTTGTTAACAGCGATTGGAAGTGTGTGCGTGGCCGGGGTATGACCAGGAACGTTGATTCCGAGTCGGTGAAGGAGTACTTGACCAGTTTCTGTAAGCGATAGCCTTTGACGCATCGGGGGGCCAATTTCAACCATAGCTTGGGGGCAGTTCTTCCTAGCTGGAATATAACAGTCATTTTTTTTATCTATTACACGATTTACAAGCTCGCACAATGAAAATATATATCCGGGCATGAATATGCACGCCAAGCCATTGAATGTGCAGCGCATGCGGTGTTATTTCGCACCCTATTCGGGAACCCATGACACAGCCGCACCCTGGGTGGGTGCGCTTTGGGATAGCGAACGCGTCTGGGGCGCCTGCGGCGCTGACGCCGAAACTCAACTTTCGGCTCGTGCTGGAATTAGAAGATTTGCTCTCTGCCGTCTCTGACGAACGAATGGCGAGAAATGTGGGGACGTGTAGTGGCGGCTGTTGGAGCAAAGAACGACCGAGGCAGAGAAACGAATCGATTGCGCGGGAGAAGCGCGCTTTTCGTGCATCACCAGCAAGCGGCGGCAACGGCGCTTTAATTAGCGCCGAGCGCGCCGGGGAGCCTCCCCATAGCGAGACCCGCGCTGCAGCGCAGCTGTCGTTGGAGTTCGCTGCACCAACGTCAAAATAATGGCTCGGAAAAGAAATCAGATGTTGGTCCCGCGTGCTTCCACACTATTGTCGCCGGTAACGGAGTAAACCCAATTAAAAATGCGCGTCGCTGTCTGCCATTGAGATCTTCCCGATTGCGCGAATTCGAGAAGCATTTGCTTTTCTACGAGCAATCGTCATTACGCAACCGAACCTTTATGCGACCTCTTCTTCAGTGTTACTTTCTTTGTACAATCAATACCTGTTGTGGCGTCTAACGAACAGTACTCACGGAGTGAAACGCAAAAATTTGAGGCTAAGTAATGTACCTAATCATTTTTCCAGCGTCTACAGTTCGTGCGATATCGGCGTTTTGTCTGGAACGCTTAAATCAGAGCCAACATTACCTTTAGCGGCAAGATAGGCAGCGAAAGTGAATCGGTTAACACGAGCAATTTTTCATGGCTGTCATTACAACTAAAAAAAAAAAAAATTGGCGTCGTGTATTAATTTGTTTTTGTTGCACTTGTCTCGTTTATTTTTTACGTCGTTGCCACGTATTTGCAGCGTTCACTATAGTTACCAAACTGTTCGTCATGTAAAGTTAGTTGGGAAAAAAGCGTAACGTTATATTTTTTTTGTTTTGGAAACACGTAGCCATGTATTATTAGAACACGTTCTTAGAACGTATGTGGATGGAAATCTTGAGCACACGTCAAATCTTAATGGTGCCGCCACACTACAGAGCACCGGACCCATTCAGTTAAGCCGCTGCCCTGCCGTTGACCTCCTGCATCTTAGCCGGAGTGTCAACTGGTTTAGACATGATAGCAACAGACAACCAAAACTTAATAAACTTAAAACAAAAGCATCAGACCACTGCGCATGCTATATCCTATATTCAAGAAGGATGGCCTCCGTAACCGATGCGCCAAAACCCCGCCGGTGTCAAATTTGTCGTGACGCTTCTCAAAATAACAATAAAAAAATGAAAATAAAATAGAGTATATTGAGGTCATAGGACGCCATGCTGCTCAGCGTCCTGAAGCTGTCCAAATGTGTGACATGTCGCTTCCTTCGATTCAGCTCTCTGTTTCTGTGAATACGCTAACCTCAGAAAATATTATCAGGGCGTCGGCCTTACAGAACTAGGGAGCTCAGATATAGTGAAAGCAGGGAGAAATCAGCCTTGCCCATGCACAAGAGCAAACAAAAAAAAAAAAAAAAAAAAAAAAAAAAAAAAAAAAAAAAAAAAAAAGGTAAAATTAAAAGAGGCGACATCGTATTCGGCACACTTTTGCGGATAACCGCGCGAAAGTGGCGGGACGAAGAGGAAACACGAGCGCCGCCTGTCGCTGAACGACGCGCCTGTTTCGGACAGCCGGGGGGTCACGCGAGACAGCACTTCATTTTGCGGCCTCCCCTTCAATGCACCGCTCGCCGATCCTGATGGACCATGAGGAGCCGTCTCTAGAATGAATGGGATGCCGCCGGACGTGGAACAGCTGCGGCTGACCTGTGCCGTTAGCCCCGCTGGGAATTCTGCGCCGATAAAAGCGTGCAGTACGGTGAAAGCAGCTAGGGCAGTGAGAAGAGCAAGGAACGGTGCTGGACGGCGGAATGTTGATCGTTCGCAGGAGATATGTGCGATGAACGCTTATAACGTGCAGTAAAAGCGTGCGGACCAGTTTTTCTGCGGCAAAATCAATTTTATCCGCGCCATATTTGAAATATTAGACTAGTGGGAGAGTTGATTCGGTCATGGCAGCTAGCGTTGTCAGACAGGGCCAGAGAAAAAAAAACATCCAGTCACCGCGTTAACATGCAATAGCGCACGTGTATCATTATGCTGTGACTTTAATAATGCTTGCAGAAGTCAGTATAAGAAAAACAAAGGAGGTGAGTGAGAGAAAGATTGGACAGATATGTCGCTCATGTTACAGAATGGTGAATCGGACTAATTGGCTTGCCAAGCGCTCGTGTCAGAACGCCGAGGCTGTGTGTTCTTTTGTCCCATCCCATAGCTCTAGCCGCCGTGCTTATGGGATGTTCAGCATCGCGATTCGCCAAGGCTTGTTGTTAAGGATAATGTAGAGCAGGGTTCTCAAGCTCATCTCTGCCAGCGGGTAGTAGTCAGGAAATTTAGTCTCCTGCAAGGGCGGGGACAGTGAAGAAGTTTGGAGCGCGCGCGGGTGGGAGCTTGAACAAAATGTCAGCTAACGCTGCCATTGAAAAGCAGGCCTTTACCACTTTGCCATATCTTATAAATAAGCCATTTCTGATTTCTGAAGGAGTCTTTATGACAGGTTTCGAGAAACATATTTATACTGATCTCCACAGTGCCTGAATTCTTGACGCCTATTCTAAATTATACACACTTCGTTCAACATTTATGTTTAGCGCATGGGGACCATATGGTATGACTGAAAAAAAAAGAATGCATGAGACCAGTTACGTCTGTGTAGCTTATGAGCATACTTATTAAGAAAATAAAATATGGGACGAAGACAGTCATGTGCGGGCAGGGCCGCTAGCGAGATGTCCACGGGCCGCGTGTATAATTGGTGCCCATGATTTACAGCCATGCTTTTCTGATGAATACAAGCTCCGACAGCCGAAATTCCAGCGAGCTTTTTCTTTCGCTACATATCCGCTCAGCACCTAACTCAGTGACAGTGTCAGAACGATGGTCGGTGGTTCCCTGAGTGCAGGATAGAGCTTTCCTCTGCCTGCCGTACTCTCGCTTCCCATCTTAACGCCCAGCCGTGCGATAGGCACTGCTCGATGGCTTTACAGGCTGTGCCGGACACCATGTCTTCCATTGATTCACGCACCTCGCCGCCCGCTACCGTTACTCGTCTCAGCGTCTACCATCTCTGCGCAAACCAGGTGGAGACGGCAGCGACGACGACTGGCGTGACATGCCCTGTTTAGAATCTTCTGACTATTTTTTGCGTCTCTGCCCGTGCGACATGTGCACCGGGTACTAAATGACGCGACATTGACGTCCCGTCTCCTCGTATTTCGTGAGTGGCGAAAGTGGTCGGATCGATATTGTTTCCTTCCTGCGTGCCTCTTCGTGGTACAGCGTCTACTGCCGCTGTATCGCGGTGCGGCGCAAGCACATGGTGCGGCGCAAGCACTGATTCTCGGCAAAAGCAGCAAACAAACGGCTAGAGAGCTGTTGGAAGCATTCTTTATATATATATAAAAAAAGAAAGGGTCTGATTGTGTCAGTGACACATCTATAACTTTGTATTCGACTGAAATGCGCTTTCTCGATAGCAAGTTGTCTTGACCATGTCGCTGTACGTCATATGTTGGCTGTTCACGCATGCGCGGAAATGTCTTCTTTTTTTAGAGTACTTATCTTAGACTGTCATTAAACAGTTGGTAGTTAGGCGCTTCACTTTCTTCTCTTCTGCTCCTCCTGTTTTCACGAAGTGTATTTTGCTCCTCAGTCATAAGTACCTAAGCAGTATCTGAACTCGATTCTATCTGAACTCAATTCTCCCCACAACGACTTTAAGGACCGCAGCTCTGGAACCTGTACGTTCCGGAGAAAATAGTGGAACCCTATACTTTCCGCTGCTTTCTCCGCTGTAGCGCAGAAAAAGACAATAGGTGTAAGCAAAACATCAAGAAGCTCCCTTTTCTGTCGATGCCTTGATGACGAGGAAGAAGACCATGAGTTGTGATGTAGATAGCGTAGAGAAAGAAGCGCGTGCTTAGATCACGAAATGAAACTTCGTGCTCACTGCATACTACTGCAGATTTTGATTGGGAATTACGTGCGATCCGCGATTTACGCGGTTCAAGCCAGGTTGAGCTGTCCATAAGTTAGCGAACCCCGGTATTTTGTGTATAGTAGCGTCAAATCAAAATGCCAAAAGCCTTGGCACTCACCGCAGCCGTGGCTTAATGGTCAGGGGCGTCCGGCTTGGCTGCGGGAGGTGGCGGGTTCGAACCCCACCGCCGGGCACCCACCGGTAGAACGGGTACAAGCGATGTCCGACTGTACTTCGCCCTGCAAGTTGTACGGTCATTACGGGGCATCCCAGGCTTGGGGGAACTCCAGCCGCCGTGGTTGTTGCGCGGTTGTGGCTCTGCGTGGGCTGTATGCGTGGCGCCTGGTCACAGCCATGTGTAACCATACATGCTTCTGCGCAAGATGTCCATGGGAGTTCCTTTTGCCACTTTTTTTTTTATTGCGAAAAATGTTTCGTGGATGTGTTCACCTACTAACTGTACCGTTCAAGGACGTCACGCAGTCGTCATCTCGTACATTTCTTCAACTTTGCACGAGATGGCGCTGCTTTACTTTTAGGCAGCTCGTATTTAAATGAAAAACAAATAACAAATATCGCTGCAAGAATCGAGGAAGAAGTAGGCAAAATACCGGGCAAGGATTGGGAGTACAGTGAGCTATTACATGCAATGACGAAGGAGATAGGAAAAGAGATGAACTCTATTTGCCGGAAAAGAAAGAGGAAGCCCCCCCGCCCTCCCTACCTCAAAAAAGAAAAAAAAAAAAGAAAAAGAAGAAAAAAAGAACGAAAGAAAAGAGCTGAGGAGTGGCGAAGCATGTAGAGAAAGGTATTTCAGCTTCACAAACTTGAAATCTGGGGAGGAACGAAGCATGCAGTGTTTTGAGATAGATTTCTTTGATGAGGCACTAGTGGTGCCAAGCCTGAAACAGGGCATGTAGGGAAGACTGTTTCCACTCCACTAACGTCGTCGGAAAGCTTCGTCGTAGTGCAGCTTACACTAAGGTGGTGCGGCTTGTTCCTCCTCCTCTTCTTCTTACTCCCCCCTGCATAGCCGCTTTGAGTTCTCTGCGGCATGTAGGGATGTGTTTAAGCTTCGCTAACGTCATCGGCTATTTGTTGGGCGGGCTATTGCCTTGTTAATTCATAGTGGACCGGTGACGAGTAGTGGGATCTACCCAAGTTTTCTGGCGCATACCCGTTTTATGATGGGCCGTGACTACATAACACGCCGTGACGACATTAGACGCCAACAAGCGAGCCCCTAAGGTGCTTCGAACCTAAAAAAAAGCGAATATGAAGAAAACCGAGGGTGTCCGTCACAGTGCCGGTTTGAATCGAGGACGATCAATAAACCGTCTACGGCGAGCGTCTGAAAATACGCGCCTCCGGGGGGAATGAAGGGCTCGTGGCGTCGAAGACGTTTTGGGGAGACAGGGAGAGCGCGCTCGCTGAAAGAGAAAGTTGCCGCGCGACCAGCGCACGATGTATACGACTCTGAGCGGGGGTCGTTCGCTCGCTGGGTCCCTCTGCATTGTGCGCGTGGTGCGCGATGAGTTCCGTCACCGTCTCTGACAGGGACCCGTCATTTGCGGGATTGCTGTTACAGAGTACGGGGTTTCGGCGTCCAGGTTCAAGAGTGGCGCGCTCAATCTCGTAATGACTCCGTGACGTCATCCGTTATCTCCTGGTCTCGTCTCACGGAAATGTTTCTTTTCCCAATTGTTCCCCTCTTCGATTTTTTTTTGCCTTCGTTCTTTGGTTACAGTGGCAACAGAGCATTACGATGATCGTTTTTTGGACGGAGAGAGCATCGCTGGGCTGTGAGTAATTTTGTTCCTCGTATGTTCAGACGCGGTAGCGCGGCACTCGCCCGGTGATTTGTTTGGCGATCTTTCTCGCACGTTAAATAGCAAGGACTTCGGCAGGCTTGCTACAGCGACGGAATTAGCATGCCCGGTTTTACTGGCCATTTGGCCACTCCAAAACTCGTGCACTTACGTGATGCGCGTGGTTATTATGACGTTAATGTGACGGTCCACGGATTAATCCTGACCACAAAGAAATTTGTGAAACAGATAAATTCTCCAGAAATTGTTCTACAGTCAATATTGCTGTGACCAAAGATTCGACAGGAAGGCTTGTCTTCCTCAGATCAGCGTCCGCCTTCTTTATCAACGAGTTACGCATTGCTACTCTGGCTCAACCTCAAAGAAAGGAGCAAAGTGAGCAAGCAGAACATAAAACTGCTCTTCTTCTACTTATAACTTCTTCTTCTTCTTACTTCTTATTATTATTCTTCTTCTTATTATTATTATTGATATGTAGAAATAAAGAAATCTTGAATTTACCAAAAGAAAAGAGGTATGCAGTCGTCCGACAATCGTTGCGGAAAGGGCCACAACGCTTGACCACAACAAGGATGATTTAACGTCTGCGTATTCGTGGGAGTGACACGATATACGAGCGACTACGTCCTTTCACCCATGCTCGCGGAGATCGTTCCTCTTCTTACCGGGCGGGACGACTTCCTACAGCGGCCGTGAGATACACGTTTGCTGGCTCGGGCCTTTGAATGCCCTCATTTGCCAGCAAGCAGCGTGGTGTGATCCCCGTTGCCGCCGTTAGGCCAGCAGCATGCCATTTTCTTCCTGCTTACGGCCGCCAGAGAGCTCGGGTTCGCTTATTAATGCGATAGAGTTAGATAGATCGTTTCTCAGAAATTCCCGTGTCGGTATCGGCGTTGGCGGTTTTGTCTTTGGTTGTGAGCGAAAAAGCAGCGACCTCCGTGAGCGAAACTTCGAGGTAGATGCAAGTAAAGATATGAGCCGGATGGCAGCCGCACTTTACTTTTCCTTGCGGCACGGTTTAGGTCTGCACCGAGAAGTGAAGGCAGGCTAGCAATTGGGAAGGCGATACGAACACGGCCCGGTTACGCTATCGCGTTCTACTCTTGTTGGCGCCACATCCCAGAGAGGCGGGCGTGCATTACGGTTGCACCATCTCTTGGATGCGTTTAGATGGTGCGCGTGGTTTTCCCGCCCTTTCCGAGAGAGAGCACGACCACGCCGCGCGGATGCTGCCTTACAAACACGTAGTGTGTTCCTATAAATGCTTAGATAGTTTGTGCCCCCGTTGTAAGGAAGTAGCTAATTTAGAGCACATGCTCTGGCGATGCCCCTCGTTACTGGGCAGCGATCAAGCCGACCCGGCCAAGTGGTGCTCCGCCATCAGAAACCCCAACAAAGGGGATCAGCTTTGGCCCGTCCAGAGAGCCCACGATGCGGCGGTCAGGCTTAACTTGCCCGTACCAACGTGGAAGAAACCCGCTGCGTGCTAGTCGCGTCAGTCAGGACTCTAAATAAAGTTTGACCATCCATCCAACCAAATCTTGGCCAATCCCTCAGAGTGGGTATGTACCATCTTTTTGGGAAAAACGAACAAGCAAGCAAGGTCCGGAGAAGAGATGAAGAAGAAGAATGAAGTCGAGAAGGCGGAATCCGCTTTCGCCCGACCTCACCGTGTACTATGACACTCGCTACCACCAGTTCTTCTTCGCGGGTGCTCACCACCCCAAACGAGATGGCAGCTCCATCCCGAAAGTGGAGGTCTTTAGCCTGGAGACATCGCCGGACAAGGCACCCATCCTCGTTACGCCCGACAAGGACAGGCAGCGACCCAAGTCCTCTCGAGTCAGCTGGGCGGAAAGCGTTCGGAGCAACATAAAGCAACGCCGCTGGGCCACCTGCGTCTCCGTGATGGTCTGCGTGGCGCTTATGGTCGCATTCGGCATCGGACTCGTCCTCATCGTCCCGATCGTGCTCTTCAGCAACGAACCCACCTCGGCGGATGATGACTTTGGGACGACTTTACCGATGGACGGCTCCTTGTACTCGTACATTCCGCCATCGAACGGCGAGAGCTGGAGCACGGCCGACGCCGACCACAGCACCCCGGAACCGTTCGCGGTGGGCATGCCAAGAGGCAAGAAGAATGACAGCAGGGTATCCGCGCAGCATGCCGCGGCGCTCGTCGCTGAGCGGGTCGATGAAAACGCGATCATCGTCAACGCTTGCTTGCTCGACAATGCCGGAGTTGAACAGGAGCAATCCTTCTGGAGTACTCGAGCTTCCTCGTGCGACATCGTCGTGGAATGTGGTTACTCCATCGACAAAAAGATGCGCTTGCGCCCGAGTGCTCAATCGGTCGTCCGTAATAGTACGCACCGGTTCGGACGAGTCGAGCAAGGTGGAGCTAGGAAAAGTGGCATCTCCGTGCTTCTGTGCGTATCCATCGACAATGAATTCCTTCAGAACGTGGCTGTGGAAAATGAGGGACAGGTTAGTAAACTGGTCCGCAACATCGTGCTGCAACTCCGCTCCGGAGAGTACGAAGGCATTTGCCTCCGATTGCCGGCAACGCCTAATCTGGGAAGGGGCTACTTCTTGAACACGATTCGGACAATAGCGGACAGACTGTCAGCCAGAAACAACACCGTGTCCCTCCTTTTACCTTACGGACCACCACGAAGAACTCTTCGCCATGAGATCACGCAACTCGTTGCAACGCTGGGCAGGCCACACGCCGTACTCGTCTATCCGGCTCCCGCGCTGTTTAGGACCAAGGCAAAGTGGCCTTCGCCAAAGGACATAGCCTTTCTACCGCCGAAGACGAGCGCCAAATGTCTGCTACCTGCTTCCAGCCAGCGCGTACGCCGTCGCTGTTCGGGGGAACCTGTGACGTGCGCAAGGTGCAGCGAATCGAAAATTTGCGTGCGTTGAAAACAGTGTCAGACGGGTGTCGCTTGTGGAATCGCTCTTGGACGAAGGCGAGCGACGCTTACTACACGTACGCCTGCTATGCGAACGCGGGAATCATTTTTCAGACGTCCGAACAAGCAGGGAAGATTCCGCGAGGCCGTTGTGCGCTACGCCCACCCCACTTGCCTTGGATCTAGAGACACTGAATTTGACTCGTTTCCTGCTATGTGCACAGTAACGAAGAATGAGCAGGACAGCTATCTTACGGATTAATTTGACAGCAGTTCAAGCTTTAGCCGAGTGCGTGGCGCTATTGGTACATTTGAAGCATGGACCCCTTGCGCCAAGCACTTTTCACTAGCAGAACTTTCAATTCTCTCGCCCGAGTTTTACTTCCTATTCTTTATAAAACATCTTTAAGGTTCTGAAGTATAGCATGCCTGCCTATGTTTTCAGAGCAAATATCATGAAACAAGAGTTGATTTCTGACTCGGGAACACACCCATTATTTCTTTCTGTAAATCTAGCGAATATGGCAGTTACATAGAGCATTTATTGCCCGCTTAACACAAATGTAAGCTGTACCGTGTGGTGGAAAAGCTTATCAGTCGCACGTACTTTGTTTGGGTATCGATGCTCAAAATCTAACTGGTAGCACCGAAGGTAGAATAGTCATACGATAGAGTGGTGAATTGTTTTTACGATTGACGCCTTCATCCTGCAATGTTACCTGCGGTCCGGATTATCATAAAGTTCATCTTACATAGATACGCTTTCTCATGGACTAACTTTCGTGTTAAATTCTCCAATAACTGTCGGCGCAATAGTTATATATTGCCACTCGAGCGACACGAACAGCAGAGCGGGCATAGTAGGTGCGTTTAAAATGCGTGCCATCTTTTCGTCTTTCAGAACGCTCGCGAAAGCTCTAGTGCACCTGCAAGAGGCTGCATTTAGAGCGTAAAGGACGCTGCGAGAATGTGGCGTGGTTCAGGTATTGCCCGATATCGCAGGGTTCACCGAGGCAATGCGAGTGCTGCATTTTATGAAAGCTATTGTGCGAGTTGTAGGGTGTTCCTGACATTCATCGCTGACCACTTGAAGCACATTTTCTGCCATCTTTGGTGCAAGATCACGCTGTATAGTAAAACAAGCCCTAAGGAGCCAAGTGGGGGCGGTTTCAGATAATTATTTTAACGTAGACAGCGCAAGCTTTGAGCGCTGAAAATGAGATTTTCGTCGCTAACTTTCGGTAGATATCGTTTAAGCAAATTCTTAGGCACCTAGTGCACCTCTAAGATGGCGCTGTTTATTAAAACGAAATGGGTGATTCAGGCATTATGCATGGTATTAGTGCGCTGACGTTCTCGTTGCGAACGAGCTCAGCTACATAATGCAATACCTATCGGGTCTCAGGAATGAATGTTGAATATAAATTCAAGGGTAAAATAGCACGCAAGTGAATGACGCTCCTGCAAAGATACAAGAAACAGTTTCCCTAAGTGCATATTTATTTCTTGAACCAGTTCACTAGTGCGCATAGATAAGAAATATGTATTTATCGTGAAGTTCAGACTTCTAATGTTCAGTATAAAGTAGGATACATGACACTTGCTGTTTCTTATACACCACAGGCTCACAACAACTTCCTGAAAATTCTCTAGGGACTTTCCCAATTACACATACGAACGAAGATCGATGAAGCAAGGACAGTCTTTTCTCGTAGCTTCAGAAAAACAGGACTAAGCACTAATGGGTGTATAGATTGTTTATTGCTATACTGAAGTACCGCATTCGAGCATAAGCAAGCCGATATTACGTTGGCAAATGGCACTGCGGCTATTTTCTTTTCCCAAATGTGACACGTACAGTTATGCAGCTTTTTTTCGTATAAGCCTCTTAAACTATGTCCATGGAAGACTCTACGCGCACACGCATTACGTTGCCTTCACATTGCTCAATAGACCATCGCTCGTAGCAATCAAATCCTTCTTATACACATAGGTGGTCCAACAGCTGCAAAGCCGTACAGTTCCTTAACCCTTTACGGCCTGACCCGCACAAACGTGTGGGTCAATAAAGACGCTCACGAAACGGCACCTGTTTCAGTTTCGGTTTTATGGCTCTGTGCCGCTGAAGTCAATGTTTACGGGAATATATCTGTTTCAGTAGTTCAATAATTTTGACACCAGAGGGCGAGTAATCTTACACGAAAAATGCCGTCTGAGCACGTGCGCCGACAGCAGTTACCTCAGACGTGTAAATCAACGCTCCTTCTTGTTATACATTTTTTTTCGGGAGTGTATGCATATGAAATGAATATTAAGACTTAGAAAAACATGCTTCGCTAAAAAATTTACGCGTTCTTACCACACACGCTGTGTACTCACGCGTGAAATAATCACCCGCACATTTGTGCGGGCTGGGCTTTAGTCTTCGTCAAGTGCACGGCAGAGCGGCGCAGGTTGGCTCGTTCGCGCGTGGTTGCGCCTGTGCATTCTGTTTTTTTTTATTGCGAATACCTTTCTTGGCATCTTATTGGCTCTTCTTTGGTTGGTGTTTCCCGATGCTTTCTTATATCTGAAGTTGGCGACGCGAAGTGATATGCGTGAATTGTGATCCCCATTTACGCAGAAAATATTAATTTCGTGGGTGTGTTGTGACAACATGCATTATTTTTCAAAGAATTAGATTTTCCATTGCCTATCATATAGAGTTGCAGTATCGCCAGTGAAATTCTAAGGATAATAAATAACATTGAGGGTTAATATTGCTAAAATTATCTCAGCTTAGGGAACAATCTTCTGTGGGTGCTGAATTTTCTTTTTTTTTTCACATGCCGAGATTTTCAAACCAGAGAATGAAGAAGAAATAGAAGAAATATTGAGCCTCTTGATGTCTTGCGTCAGAATTGGGTAGATACCACGTTGACGAATTGACAGAGATTGATATTCGTGGTTCGAGCCAACTTAGTGATGAAAAGTGGAGTATGGAAGGCGAGTTTTCCAGCAGTCACCTCCGTAATAACTGGGTCAGGTGACCAGTCACCCTATCCTGCCAGTTTCAGTGAAATTGATGTCTTTTGGAAGAAGACACATTCGGCTGCAAAGCCTCACCTGCCTAGAAGTGGTGAGACGACCGACGTTCTTGTTCTTGTCAAGACTCCTTTGCCGACTTTCTCACACTAATTTAATGCAACGATCTTCGAAGTTACTGCGGACAAAACAGCAGTGTGCCCTAGTTGTAGACATAGAGCAACTTTGCAAATAACAGTGCAAAAGATCAAGCAATTTTAGGTATGGACCTGATCATGGGCTGCATCCGATCTCTGAGGAACTTTGCTCGGCACCAGGCGCCCAAGAATTGAAAGCGGAAAGAAAAATGTGTCACAAGATCAATCCTTAGACAACTTTACTGGAGTGTAAAAGGCGCCCGGCATAGCCAAGCGATTAGACTCAGCTATACGTACCACTGGCGATCAGTATACAGCTTGACATCGGCACATCACTGTAGGCTGTCAAGTGTAGCTTCTTGTTCAAGGACGCGTTGTATGAAGTGCAACTTATACCTGTGCCTCACAAGTGGCACACAATACTCTAAAATGTTGCATTCGCAGCGCTGACCACGCATTTTTTGTTTTGTCTTAGCCGTTATGAGTGTATTCCTCGCTGCAGTGAATCACATGAATAAAAGCCCAGCCCGCACATATGTGCGGGTCTGTTTTCTGGGGCAAAAAGTCCAATTCTTACAGTTTCACCTTTGAATTTTTGAGCAAGTTAGCATAATTTTCTAATATATTTTTCTCGGGCAGGAAAGGGTTAACGCATTCGTTTATGATGCTTAAACAACCGAGCTTTTCTTTGTCTTCTAATCAGTCCATCGCTTTAGATGTATCGCCAAGAATGAAGCGCTCATCATCCGCTTTTCTCTCCGTTTTCCTCGAGTTTCGCGCGGCGCACACCCCGTTGAGGGTTCGCCCGCAAAAATTCGCGTTGAGCCCGTTCTGACGGTCTAAAGGCGTCCTCAGATGGAAGTAACAGCCACGAGGTGCATAAAATACGTGGCTGCGGCGGCCGGTGATGGTCCGTGTTCCTGAGGAACAGCGTCGAGGATGCGAACTTTTGAGGATCGATGCCCGACGACGGGTGCCTGGCGATGTTACGAAATACGGAGGAAACCATAAAGGGATCTCTCTTTGGTTCGCTCCTTCTTCGGCGGAATCGCACGGAACTCTACTTATTTTTATGACTGTCAATGGACGACGTGCGGCGATAACCCAACGGCGCGACCTCGAAAAGAAGGTGCGAAATAGAAGCACGACCATGTATAACACAAAGAAAGCAGGATGATTGAAGAAGAGGGCTGGCACATCATGGCTGTCGAAATGTGACTCCCGTATTTCTAGTGTTTTTTTTCTCCTGGCTTTGAGAACTTAAGTCTTGGTTGCTGCCGAACTTGCGAAGTCGGTAAAATATGTTGCACATGGGAGGAACAGTATAAAGGTAATGGGAGAAAAAGTGCCGTGTGATTTTGTCGGACACTCTAGCGTTTTCGTAAGGTTGAGAAAACCGCCTGCCCTGTATTATTAATGGCATACATGTATTTATACATGTTAAGACTTTCCCAAGGCTCCGACCAAAAACGGATTTATTTCCAATTTTTGGTTGGAGCGTTGTGAAAGTCTTAGTTAATCCAACTAGACAATTCTGTCAAAATGTTCAGCTTTAAGTATTTATCTAAGTGTAATAAAATTTGCAATGAACGAGAAGTGCCTGCTTATTAGTCCGAAAACGATACAGCACGGCACTGATTTTTCACTTGCGCCGATATTGACGCCTGGCTAATGTTTGGAATGCAATATCTGCAGCGTTAATTCTAAAAATCACTGACCGAGCATCTGGTATGGACTTGTGTGTAATACTGATAGAAGGGCTGAAAGAGACGTTGATAGTGCAGACGATTTGGCTCTTAACTGTCTTAATCTTAACTGTTCCGCGTATTTATCTCGCAGGCGCGTCTTCTTCGCAGAAACACAGAAAATTACTGTCGCGTGTCGTCTGGCCAATCATGTCCGACATCACAGGCGCCAGGTGCAAACGCAAGACGCAGCACGTTTTGTGGCCGTTTCGGTTCACGACATTGTGGAACGTTAATTTCTTCACGGTTGCGACATGAAAGTAAACGCGCCTAAATTCGGACGGTACAGCTCAGTAGTTCCGAGTGATATAAAGCGTATCTGAAACAATTTTTTCACCAGGTTCATCATATAGAATCTTACAACTTTAGTAGGTCCACCTACAAGATAGATTACCTTTGTGATTAGGGTGTGCTGTGCTCAGGTCAACTGTACTTGTGTTGCTCTTGCGAAGTGTTTTTTGTTATGTTCAGGTTCAATTTTTGTTTTTAACTGTAATGAAAAGCTTTTAGCGTGGGATAAGCTCTGGTCGTTGCTTAGACTCAGATGAAGCTCAACTGGCCTCAAGCAAGAGATTCAAATGCGCACGGACAACATATTTTGACGTGTTTATTGTGACTAAACTAAATAACCTAGCAAAAATCTGCCGTATGCAGGCTATAGTCGGTTCAATGCAGCGTAACACTGCACGGAAATAGCCAGCTCTGCGTGCACAAAGCTTCGCAGGCAGGAGCAATGGGATCGTCTTGTTTATCACGATGCATTCGTCTTGTCCGAGCGTCAAGAAGAGACGGGCACCCTCATCTATTGGCTCGAACGCCTTCCCGGTCACGAAACGGCGCTTAGTACCCCGAGGAACGACAGGCCATGAAATGAGCAGGGACCATCTATCTACGGGCGAGATCTCATGCTAGTCACGGACAATGGCCGTCACTGTACCGAAAGGAACTGATAAAAGAGCTAATGGCCTGTAGTGAAATATTGGGATCATCTACCACGGGCTCGTAGCAAAAGCGAAACCTAATGCACGTTTCCAATAGTTACGGCCAGAGTAGGCTGCATTTTGCCGTGGGAATCTGTTTGCTGAATGAGTGTACCTCATCTTGCCCCCCTTGAAAACTTAACAGCTGAGGTGTGGCGCTGCTAAATTCTAGGGCACGGTTAGACTGCCAGCCATGGCGGCTCCATTTTGATTGGTGATAAGTGGGAAATTCTCGTGAATTGGGTGCTTGTCCCTAAACCCCAGATGGTAAAAATGACTCATAATCATGCCGTAGTTCTGGTGCTTAAAACCTCCCAGTTTGAATACCCCTTCTTCAATGAGGGCTGGAAATCGTGCTAAATTAAGCGCGCCTATTGAAGAATAAACTTAAGGTATCACAGATTTCAAGCAATGAAGGTGGTTTCGAGTGTTTTTCAGTGGTGTTGGAGCACATTCCCCATAGCCGAGTTTTCTTACATTTCTTTAGTTTTCTGTTTCCTTCTAGCTGCCTCTGTTTGGCGGGTTATTCAGATGACTTCTATCAACAAAAACATTCCATGAACGTTCATTGATTGGTTTCGCGAAATTTAAGGTTCCATAAAAGCTCTGGCACTATGAGAGACATTGCAGTACAAAGCTCGCGAATTACTGACCGCATGGCATTTGCTAACGCGCGTACACATGAATATGAGTGACAAGCATTTTTGTATTTTCTCTCAAACTTCGAAAACCTCAATGCATTAGTTTTAGTGAGACATCGCTATCACCCGCGTACGCATTTGCATGCTAGCTTAGCAAACATTCCCATCATAACAAAAATTCGAGGAAATATGCCATCAAAAGCATTAATTTATAATGTGCCCTAAAGGTGGCTCACCCACACTAACACATTTAGTGCAACAGAGCACGCTTTACAGGCGGAAAAAATATTGTGCATTGTTTGTGATCACTGTGGAACCTAGTGATCCAGCAATTTGTGCGGACGTCAGGGTTTATTCCGCATAATGGCCCCTACATTACCAGTGAACGTTTGCCTTCAAAAAATAAGTACGTTTGTCCCGGGTTTGGGATAAGTCCGCGAGAAAAGAGCGAAGCACGATTGTGGGCGAGTTTTTGCGAAGCAAAAATGTGTGCGAGCTTCTGCCTAAGATATTCGTTGATTATTTATTTGGATGGTGTCGTCAACGGTCCACTTTCTTATTTTCAAACAGAATGTTTTCATAGGCATGTGGAGACCGTTATGTTCATCGTGACCCGACATCAGACACGCCACGCAACCAACTTTGCTGCCTGTAAAGCGTGCTCCGTTGCAATAGAAGATTTTGTGCAGGTGAGCCATCTTCGGCACGCAATGTGGAACCTTTCAGGATTTTTTGGCATATGCATAATATTGTATTTATGACGTGCCTACACATTCACCGAATTCATTGCGCTAGTTAGCAGCCGTACAGTGGCGTGCGCTAAGTGCATTTACTCACAAATGGGAGAGGCTAGGAGAGCTTTACTATAATTTTTTTCACGACATGAGACGTTGTTGTAAGGCACGATTCTTGGGGAGAATTACTGCTTAAATCTCTGGGTGGAGCCCTGGGCTGAGGACCTTACTCACTAGCCCAGAAATCTGTTAGTAAATAAAAATGTTTGTCATCGCAAGCACGCAAACACACACGCATGAGCTAAGAGAGAGAGAGAGAGAGAAAAAAAAAACAAGTGCGCCTTCAGGCACTGCAGCGGCTTTAAATATAGTGTTAATACGTCAAAAATGCATGCTAGTACATGTTAATACATTAAATGCGCCTTCGGCGTTTCGCTTTTTTTTTCTCACCCAATTTGTGTCTTGCTGCGCTTTCATAGTTTCTTTCTCGGCATCATGCCATCCAGGCGTCTTCGCTTAGAGGCGAAGAGCAGAAACACTAGCCTCCAGAGGTCGTCCGAAGCATAAACAAAGGTCTGAATTGAAAACACGCTTCGCCTTGGTCGCGTACGGTAGCGAGGGCGCCTGACGTTATTCTGCATTTTTTTTCGTCCATCGCGAACACAACTCTCCTTGATCGGATGCCTCTCGTCGCTTCTGCCGCATTCTAGCCGAGCACTGAGCCGGCGTCCTTCGCATCGGATAATTTTCCGCGCGATGAGGCCTTGTCCTCCTGGCGGCGGAAGCGGTGCGTGCTGGGAATTCCCCGTTGCCGGTCGAGGAGTCATGTCTTCCGCACATGACGCATCTGCGTCCTCTGTGTGCGCTGGAGGCGTTTGTGGCGAAATCGGATTCTCCTTTTTCGAAAAGTCAGCTGCACCACGCCTTGTCGGCGCATCTGGGACGGCAGCGCAGGGTGATGCAGCATCTCTTCTCGGGTAGCCAGCGGAGCCGTTTGTGTATCTGGTGCCGCTAGCTCGGTTTCTGCGCGAAAATACACCTATCTGGTTTCTACTCAGCAGCCCGTTCTGTTACGATGATGTGAGTAAGATGATATCAGTAAGATAAGTTTGATGTCTGTCATATCCATGAAACAATGTTGTTTGCCTTGCGTCATTCTTTATTATTAGATAGTGTCAAGCAAATCGGAGATAATTGATTTATAATAATGGACGCCCTGCGGAAGGTAAGAGGCACTGCGGAAAGTAAGAGGATAGAAAAACGAAGGGACGAAAGATAAAAATGTGGGCATGAGGTGCTAATACGCACGCTTACAACACAGCAACACCTGATGAATCCGCGCTTCTTTGTGATGCTCCTTGTCAATCGATATACTTCTGCTTGTCATGCCGAACTAAAAATAACTTCAAACCGACAGATCTCATTGGCTGTGGTCTTGTGATGCGATGTTTCGCATGCGTTCTTTGCCAATGTGCTATATAGTACGACGTTACACAATGTCCTCATGACGTAGAGACACAGCTTGTATATTATTTTGATCACCCTGTGAACCGTTCTAGTGACGCTATTTACGCTACTTTATTCTGTTAACGTCGCTTCTTGGAAGAAAATCGTTTATTCATATCTCGCACCACGTAAGCATGAAACTACCAGACGCGCACCTAACTGCGGGTGCAAACACCCTAAGTCCTGTAAATCCGTAGAAGCATACTTCTTTGTAGCACATGGCCAAGTTTGATCCGAGATATTACGAGAGTGGAAACCAATGTCGAAAGATAAATTCAAATTCAAATGTTTATTAATATTATCAATGAGAACTAACAAACAATCATGCCAAGGAAAGTATAGGGGATGTTGTTAGCAGTAATTGTAATGTAGATGTGAAGAAAGAAAAGTGTACGAAAAGATAACTTGCCGCCGGCAGGGACCGAACCTGCCACCTTTCGAATAACGCGTCCGAGAGCATTAGACGCGTTATTCAAAGGTCGCAGGCTCGGTCCCTACCGGCGGAAAGTTATCTTTTCGTACACTTTTCTTTCTCCACATTTACATTACAATTACTACTAACAACATCCGCTATATGGACGCTCTAGGGAGCAAAGTGGTTTTCGTGCGTTCCTTTCGCTTCAACGCCAAGTAAGCGGTGGGAGAACAGCACGTACGGGGATATGTGCCGTCTACTTATCTCAGTCGAAATCCGCCACCGACCGGCATTCCCTTCACGGTCTTTCGCCCAACGAAGCCATCCCGGGGCGTTTCATCTATGCTTGAGCCGCACTCGTCTGCTGCCTTCGCAAGATTTCATTCGCACATAGGACATAAGACTCGCAGGGAAATGTTCTCGATTGGGACTTTATACGGTATATGACGGCGACTGCAAGGAGAAAAGGGCGTCTCGGGTCTTTACATAATTGCTATCGCCTTAAAAACGTTAAAAACGCAGAATTACATCTAGAACGGAGCTAGAATGACAGATACCATTCCGCCTATTATTGGTGCGGACAGTACTATGTTGTGCAGACAGAGCTATGGGGTGTCACGATGCTCTACTAAGAACAAAGATAAAGGAAACTAGCATAGATAGATAGATAGATAGATAGATAGATAGATAGATAGATAGATAGATAGATACGTAGATAGATAAATAGATACGATAGAGATAGATAGATACGTAGATAGATAGATAGATAGATAGATAGATAGATAGATAGATACGTAGATAGATAGATAGATAGATAGATAGATAGATAGATAGATACGTAGATAGATAGATAGATAGATAGATAGATACGTAGATAGATAGATAGATAGATACGTAGATAGATAGATAGATAGATAGATATAGATAGATAGATAGATAGATACGTAGATAGATAGATAGATAGATACGTAGATAGATAGATAGATAGATAGATAGATAGATAGATAGATAGATAGATAGATAGATAGATAGATAGATAGATAGATAGATAGATAGATAGATAGATAGATAGATAGATAGATAGATAGATAGATAGATAGATAGATAGATAGATAGATAGATAGATAGATAGATAGATAGATAGATAGATAGATAGATAGATAGATAGATAGATAGATAGATAGATAGATAGATAGATAGATATTATACTTACGGCGCCGCACCATCAGGCGGGCGTCCTTGCCTCCTGGGGTGAGCGGCAGTACCTGGTGATCACCGATGCGATGGAAGAGCAGATCGTCGTGCGGCATGCCTGCCGAGTCCGGCTTTGAGAAGGCCTTGTCTCTAGTTGGGGTGAGGCAAGGCCACGCGGGTCGTCCTCTTCCTCCTCTTTCTGCGGCTCGTCGTCTTGCGGCTCGGTGTCGCTGTCCGGCTGGTATGGCCAGATGCCCCATGTTGGATGGCTGATGATGGGCAGCTGGCACACGAAGCACAGGGAAGGCATGCACCGCGCGCATGTCTTGCGCCACGCGCGCCACGTGACGAAAGACATACGCCACGTGGCGGTGGACTACGTGGCGGCGCCACGGTTGCGACACCCGCGCCGCCACGTGGTCATCGACGATCGACGATGGCGTTAATTTCGTTTTCAGCGCTTGACTTTGGCAGTAAACTTTCCTTTCGCTAGGCGGATGACACCACGTGTCATTGCAGGTGTCGGGTGCCTGCTTGTATGTCGATTCAGTTGAGGCTGTGTGAGCGTGCTTTCGGAACCAGGCAACGTCGAATGCTGACCCCCCCTGTCGGAATTGGGCAGTCTGTCCAAGTTGCCTTCACGAGCTTTTTGGTCCGCCTGCAAAGGCTTGGTAAAGATGAGACTCACTGTCATATACGTGAACTAGTACAGTACATTAACGCTAGAGAAAGATGATGCTAACGAGGTGCAGCAATATAGGTGCATCTATAAAAAAACATGTTATTGCAGAGCCCGTTGAGCGAAACCTAATGCTCACGGTCTTGGTAAAGTGTTTAAAGTAAATACATTTACGCTTTGTAGTCAACTGATTCCCTCTCATAAAGTTATAAAAAGGATCGCTTGGAAATCTTGTGAAAAGTGTTATGTTAGGTCGCACCAAAAACACCTCAGTGTAATCGCAGTGGAGACAGTCACAGCAGTATTGAAAAAAAAAAAAACAACAAGTAATGTAATTGTTGATAGACGTTTTGTCGTGTAATATTTCCCGCGGTGAAGAAGAGACTAATTTATTGATCTGCGATTGAAGTACATGTTAGCCGAAACATTTTTCCTATTGTTTTCAATAAAACAATAAGTCAGCCATGAAGAAAGAGTCTTGGCTTTGCGCCTACTTTGGTCTCATTTCCACTCTTCTATTTTGCAGCGCTATTCACTTTTATGCTTTGGCTTGCGGACACCACGAAGTCATAGCATGTCACAGCAATAGTAAGATACTCGGGCAGCAAAATATTTTTCTGCGTTATGCGACAGCGGTATAATTACATTTGATGACAGATTAGCATCGCCTTCCATTCCTTAGAACTGGCCCTGACGACTGCATTAGTTAATCGTGCCAAACCCTGATGTTTCAAGAGTCAGCCGTAACCATACGTTTTCACCGAGCCTTCAACAACGTCGCGTGAATTATAGGTAACTCGCCTACAAAACCATGCGATAAATCATACGCTTCATAATAAATATGACGTTATTTGCAGGCATACGCTTTGTTTCTTAACATTTTTTAGTGAAGAACGCTCACTCGTTTTTATTAGAGATTACACCTACAGATATAACTTATGAAAATATGTTTTTCTCAATCGGACAAGAGATTAAAAGAAACCAAGGTTGTCGTTATATGTTCTTAAATACCAACATTTATTCATTGCTGAGAATGAGTTTTATCGAATAAAGCTGTCAGAGACGTACAGAAATAAAGATAATGCATTCAGGCGAAAAGCTTTCCTTATTGGTAAAAAGAGCTTAATAACTTCTTGGGAAATACGAGCAAGCTGTAACAACAAGGAACATGTATGTATAGGTGAGCAAACTTTCGCGCGAATCGCGAATACATTTCCCACTGATAAGCAATATTTTTCACGAGGAAGCTATGGGCAAGCCGTACGCCTTCCAGAATTTGATTACCGATTCAAGCCGATGCTTTTACCTGGAATCTCACGCTCCACCTGAAAAATTTTTCTTAAAATAGCATCCTTGTTTCCTCAAAACGGTGCCCCAAAAAAGGCTCGCCTGCATTGAAAAAGGAATCTGAAGAAATTTTATCGAAAACGAACCAAACTGTTTTTCGCTTGCTCCGGTTAACGGTAAAAAGAAATGAATAAGAGGAAACCGGGCAAGAGCACGATGCCCTTGAAAGGTCAGGGTCTTTGATTTCTTTTTCTCATACGTCTTTTTACTTATCATTCGTCTTTCTATTTATCATTTTCCATTACTTTCGGCACACATGCTCCCGCTTCTTCACATGGATCCCCGTAAGCATTTCTGATGTTCGCGGTAGCGAAAAGGCAAGACAAGAAAAACAAAATCAAAGAAACTCTTGTGAGGCCGCGAAAGTAAGCCTATAGGGTTGATAGCTATCCTCGGAGCTCGCATCGCCAGCATTCAACAACAGCAGTGCTTCTCCACCACTCATCTTGACGTGATTTTCGTTTCTTTTTTCATGCGCTATTCCCACCGCGCGCACTAGCACGCGACGACGCCATGCAGCGAGTATAAAAGGAAGTAAAGGAAAAAAAAAACGGAACGCATGCAAAGCGATCCTCTGATAGGCCGCACCCTTTGTTTACCCAAGGGTAGCGCCTATGGCGGATGAGCGCGCCTGCCAAGCAAGGCCCATGGCGGAAGGCTTTTCTGCGCGGCCCTCTCTTCGTGCGCGTCGCCAACTCAATCACCGCAGGCGAGCTTTTCCTCTTTGGGCGTCGCGAACTAGCGAGAAAACAAAACAAAACAAAACAAAAACGAAAAACAAAGCGAGGGTCAAACTTGACGAACGCATAGCTTACCCTCTAGATTATGAAACACAGGTGAGTGTAATAGTTTCCTCTTCGGGATACTGGCGTGTTTGTAAGGACGGAATTTTCAGTGCGATGGTTGACACCTGGGACAAAGGTGTGGGCCTCGTGGAGAAAGCGAAGCATAGAAGAGTAGAGTGGCAGCGATATGGGTGTCGAAACTGGTTCTAACCGGAACTGATGTTACTCCGCTCCGCGAGGCCTGAGGGCGAAAGAAAGCGAAATGCTGTCTCGGTCTATCAGTGTTTACCTACGGCCAGGAGCGCTATTAACATCGCTAAAAAGCGTTCTTAGTCGTTGTAGGAGGTAGCTGCGCGTGGAACCGACGCGTGTAATATTAATGAACATGTTAGTGAAGGTGCTGTTAAAGAGATGCATAGCGTCACACGGTTTAAATGCTTCATGTTGAGCTGGTTTGTCGCACGCGGAAAACTGGAGGGATTAAGTATGAACAATCAACGAGTGCCTCGCTATGGGGGGCCAGTTTCTACAAGCCTTGTTTAAACGTGGCCCTGCCGGCGAAAGCCGTCATGGTTAGTCCCTGTTTGATCATTAAGAGGTTAAACTGCTGAAAGCTTAGACTGCTTGATTATAAATGCGTAGATAATCCAACTTTTCAATGATATGCCGGTGAGCACGCCATGTTGACAGCAACTTGAGATCTACGTTTGTAACGCGGAGAATCACGCTAGTTTGTTCGGCATGACGCCTATTGTTTCAACCCGTTCGTTAAACCGGTAATGTTTAGTTTGTGCTTTTGACCGTAGGGAGTGATTGTATTCACGCATTAACGTTTCGAATGAGGGAAAGTATTGCTGTGGCTTTGAAAGAAGTTTGTTTTAAGCTCCCGGGACAGTTTCATCTATATTTTTAAAAACTTAGTGCAATGTGTAAAGCGGCTTCTGGCACCACTGCAAGCCAGAAAGAAAGGAAGAAAGAAAGAAAGGAAGAAAGAAAGGAAGAAAGAAAGAAGGAAAAAATGGAAAGAAAGAAAGAAGGAAAGAAAGAAACGAAGAAACGAACGAAGAAAGAAAGAGAGATAGGAAAAAAAAGGAAGAAAGAAAGAAGGAAAGAAAGCAGGGAAGAAAGAAAGGAAGAAAGATAGGAAGAAAGAAAAGAAAGAAAGAAAGAAAGAAAGAAAGAAAGAAAGAAAGAGAGAAAGAAAGGAAGGACTGAAATAAAGAAAGACGGGATTGAAAGAAAGAAACAAAGAAAGGAAGGAAGAAAGAAAGAAGGAAGAAGAAAGGGAAGAAAGAAAGGAAGAAAGACAGGAAGAAAGGAAGGAAGGATTGAAAGAAAGAAAGACAGGATTGAAAGGAAGAACGAAAGAAAGAGTAAGGTGCGCCCGAAACCGATAGTGTCCGAAGGAGCATACATATATCCAAGGAACTCTGTTCTAGTCAGCAGCCTGCACTTGTGATCGCAACAAAGTAACAAACTTCTCTGAAGGGTGAAAATGCGAGCTCGAAAGCACACTATTCAATCTCAGGTGTATTAATCAGCATCGTGTGCGATGATGTCATTTTCCCTTGAACATCGGAACTGTTACTCAGAGAGCGATGGACCCTTTACTGACGGGGCTAATGGGGGATGGGCGTAGCGTAAACGGTATATGCTCCGCGTGCCCCGCCATTAGGAATTACGCTAGTTGGATGTAGCGAAAGCTATTAAGCACGCTGCCGCAGTTGTTGACGCTTTTACACGGGCTTGGACGTTACGGAAAGTACCTCTATTGTCGATAAGTGTGAGCGTATGCTCGCTGGAGACAAGAACATAAACGTATAGATAGGATATAAGACAGGTAAAGGGAGAGGGGTCATTATAGAGGCGACGAAAGGTGTCCCCGAGGTTTTTCCGGAGGTGAGGACGACACGCATTCACAGATCCCATACGAGCAACGTAGGCGTGAGTCTCGGGCAGCGCGCATAAAACAAGCGCTCCAGGAGGACGATGGGAGGATGGTGGGAACTGATCGCTGCACCCTGTTCACAAGCTGCAGTACGCCAGTAAAGGATCTGACGGAGAGTGCGGGTATGGGCCCGAGGCGCCCTTCGCAAGAATGGGCCATCCGTTGAAGAAGATAAATTACGGCAGTGGCCGTTATAGAATACGGGCCGTGCCACGCAGGTCCGGACAATTGGGCGAAACGCTCCCCCCTAGTGTGAACCACATATAGAGGGCTTCCTGGAAAAGAAAAGTAATGAGGTGGATGCGACGAGCTCGATGGGAATAAGTGTGAATGAAGCTCGAAAGGGAGGGCTAGGAGGAAGGAGGGAGAGGAGGAGAGAGTACTACGTGTAGAGCTCTGTTCCAGGAACAGTTAGATGGGAGAATAACTGACCACCGTTAGCACCCTGATCGTACAAGGACCCAAAATGAGATTTCCCCGTTCTTTTAGCCTGACACCGTTTTGTTAAAGGGTCCACGGTGGTCGCTCGTTGATTAGGAAAGATGACGGAGAAAGTCCAGTAGACGTGAGAAGAAGTGGTGGGGAATGGAAAGAGAGTGTGAGAAACGAGGTATTTTGCGGAAATTGCCTTTTCTTTCTGTGTCTTCTGAAATTTACAGGAAGATGCCTTTAGTGTTTGGAAAAGCTTTTTTTTTTTTTCATGTATCTCCCAACTTTTCGATTGAGGTATTTTTTGAAGCTGATGGCAGAGGGTTGTTATTGCAATAGTTGCTGATTCGCTGTTTCATGAGGCGTATACAAGGCGCCGGATGTGATTGGAAAATAATGCAGAAGGAGACGTTCATTTTCTTCGCCAATTGTTTGTTGCACTGCCTGGCGTCTTGGAATTGTTCACTACAACATGAAAAATCGCATGCATGAGAAAAATACTTAATCCGATAAGCTTTGGACCATAAATACAAGGACCATAAATACTTCACCACACAAGTGTTTTCCAGAGGACGCTAAACAAAGCGGGAAAACCGGAACAGCTTATTTCGAGCTGCATCATTCATCGTTTAACATGGTGACGCAAAGAACGCTGCTAGTTAGGTGCGTCTTGTAGGTGTCCGGGCTCTCCGTGAATGATGTCAATGTGAATCCGAAACATCTTAGTATTCCAATGTATACAAGAACGTCGCAGCGCCACTTTTTTTCCCACTAGTTCACTACATGAAACTCCATGCTTACCCCTGTCGCCTTTGCTTCGGCGCCAGCGCAGTCCGCCAGCTGCGCAGTCTCGCCATCTCCATTTTTGCCTACATACGGACACGGGAGGCCTACACAAACCACCTCAAGCATAAGTCGGACTCTCCGATGCGCACAATTTATGATAATCGGGAGGACTTAAAACACGTTTAGTGTAAATGTCCTCAGTATTACTCAGACCGACAGATTCTGCAGGCAGTCGTGCATTTGCTACGCGGCATGAGCTTGGAGCCGCGGCACCTCCTCGGCCTACGGAAAAGCACCAGCTGCGCGATGAGCAGCACTAAAGCGCTGTCGGTGTTATTAAAGATTTCGCACCTGGACTAAACATGACTTTTTCGCGTATGTAGAGTGCGTGTGACTGTACGTATTATTTATGTATATATGTGATAATTTTACATGCTATAGTCATCACCCAACACGTGACGTAGTAAGTCAGGTGATAGACGAGGCGAATAGCTCCGGGGATATGAGGTACCTTAGCTTTCCATATGTGTTGATGGAATGTAAGTTGACGCATTGGGCATGAGCGCGCACCAGTCGAATGGAGCGCGCTTGCGCAACTTTCGAAAACATTTCTCTCCTCGATCTTCATACACCACCGTCGTTACTTTTTTATCTTGTTCAGCGAGAGCGGAAGAGGCTTATGTGTTGTTTGTGCGAATGTGCTCATGCGGCTTCGATGTTGGGTTGCCGGTTAGGATCATATATTATGGTTAGGTGGCAGAATGTTTCACCTTTCACATATATCACTGAGCATGTATGAAGACAAATGCCTTGTGATAAATCGCCTAGTCTCTGACAGGAAAGCACCTTGGTCGTCCCTCATGCGCTCGTTTTGGTGTGCTACTCCAGTTCACTACTTATTTTCAGTGGTATTAACTTCGCTGCGAGCGGCTTTGAAAGCAGTGAAACTACGGAATGCATTAAGCCTTCAAAGTAGAGTTTTACAGACTTTTACATGTTGTTTGAAGAGTTTTTTTTAATAAACAAACGCATGCTTCAAAAGTCTTCAACGAAGCTGCATGAAAAATAAGTCATTATGATACTGTCTACGCGGAAGGAGTAGTTATCACTAATTAACGACTGTAAGCGGTGCGTTGTAGCATTCGGGAAACAGAGATATTCGTTAAAGCGTATACAAAGGAACTTATTTCGTAAAACTGCGCTGTGGTGATCTAGGAAATCCCTCTGTAGCTGCAACAACGGCATTAGAACGTTGAGCAACATTGTGAGCACTAGGGCAACGCATTAGCCGTGACCGACATTTTTGTCATGACATAGTTTCATACGGACCGTCCTCTATTCAGAAGTAAGATCATAATTCTCGACTCTATCTGGTGAATAATGTGGTTACGCTCTCGAAGACAACCTGGATCTATTACGCTTACGGACATGGCGGCCCACATAGTTGAACCGCATACGTTATAAAGTTAAAAGAAACTATTCTTGCTTGCGGCAACGCCTGATATGGAACGAACAACGGCTGACTTCACCATAAGCGACAGTCCTAAGATATACAAACGAAAAGAAATAGCTTTGATAATTACCAGGTGCGTTACTTTACAGCGTAGCATTGTAACCCCATTAGTGTTCCCCTGTAAGCGTTAGAGTGTTAGTGAAGGATGTCCTCTAAATTTTAGATACAGACCACGTGGTGAAAGTTGGGTGTGCGCGCGCTCACAAATACTCAAGTTGAAAACGCGCGCGTGTGAGCGTGCAGCATAAAGAGCGACCGGTAAACAAATCCGCTGTTGTTCATGAGCAACACAATATGACAAGCAACAACAACAACAACAACAACAACAACAACAACAACAACAACAACAACAACAACAACAACAACAACAACAACAACAACAACAACAACAACAACAACAACAACAACAACAACAACAACAACAACAACAACAACAACAACAACAACAACAACAACAACAACAACAACAACAGCAACAACAACAACAACAACACGGATTTAATGGTGTGCGCACCAATGTTAGAGAGCTGGGCAGAAAGAGATATGGTTGGCACGTCTCTTCGCATAAGAAAAGACAAAACAAATCTGAGCTTCAGGCTTTCCGGAGACGAAAGCTTTTTCTCAAAGAGGTTCTGTTTCGGCTTTCCGCAGCACCTTCCATGTCGAGAGCAGAATGCATGGCGTTTGCACACTAGATCCCCATTGAGGGGCCTTATATTTCAAGTTCGTAGCCCGAGGGTGAAAATCCAGGTTCGGGGAAGAAAAAGTGAGATTTGCTCGCGGCTATATTCCCACAGTCTTTCCGTTTCTTTGTGTTCGTCGGCCAGTAAACGTGAATGTTTGCTGCCTGAATGCGAATGTTATGCAAGTAACAATAATGTGATGAAATAAACAAGGTAGGCGAGAGACGGGGTGTGTAGAACCATGTGGTTTGACGGGAGCCAGCGAGCTTTCTGGCTTGACATACACTAGACGAGGCCCAATATCTACAACTGTTTTTGTTTTTCCAAGCCTTTGAATGGAAAACTAGTTGCTACTGAGTCCGAAAATAGAAGTGTGCAGAAGAAACTCAGAGAGCCAACATAGATAGAAGAGAATTTCAGGGTGTGGGTACGAACACAAGTGAAATAAAACAGGCAGTGTAAGCACTGCCACTGAAGCTCTAGTTGCTGTCGTGCTAGAGAGCCAAGATGCGATACCGACACACAGCAAAGCGCGCATGGCGAAGCAGCGCACATATAAGTGAGGAGGTTTGACTGAGCTGGTACATATTGACTTCGTATGCATTCGATATGCGAATTCGTCTGTCTTTCTATCTCTCTTACTTGTTTTTCGTCGTTCTTTCTTGTGCGATGCTCATGAAAGGTCGAGGTGTATTCGAAGCCTACGCCTTTTTCCTGTACACCTCAAGTTCTCGTTCGCCGGATAAAAAGACTAAACGAAGCACCCACATCACAACATCACATGCATGAGACCTATCAAATAACTTGGGAACAACAATAAAAAGTTAAGGAAAAAAAGATAACGCAGCTTCCAACTAGTGGTGCCTAGCCTAAAGGAAGTGCGGAGCTGGGCAGCCTTCCTTGTTCCTCTTCGGTCTTCTCTTTCTTTCTTGTTCTCTTTTGAATGTTTTTCCATGTTTTTTCTTTATTTCTATTTATTTCTATTTTCTTCGTATTTTGTTTTCCTTTCTCTCTCGCTTGCTTCCTGTTTTTTCAGTTTTTATCGACATCATACGACAGCATACGACAGCCCGGGCCCCTAAAGTGCTCCGCACTTAAAGGGACACTAAAGGGCAAAACGATTTTTCGCGTATTAGTTAAGTACAATTTCACAACCCCGAAAACACCACTCTTACCGCGACACGACGCTTGGTAAGCGAGAAAACAGGCGAAAAGAAAATGAGGGTGGAGACGCCACCTTGAGATTCCCGTACCAAACACCGTGACGTCATAGATTTTTAAGGCGTCTACTGACTCCTACGTTGCTTCTAATCGACAAAAATGAGGTGCATTGTCATGTGTGGGTGCCATGGACCAAGCATACGAAGTTTCAGAAAATTTCATCGACCCAATTTCGCGAAAATACAAAAAATAAATTTGGAATTTCTGACGTCACGCGCGCAGATAACGGCGCCAAATTTAAAAATAAAACTTCAACCTTGAATTTCTCCGCTAATAATGAACTTATGATAGTGAAACATATGGCATTAGATTTCTCAGAGTGCAGTTTGTCAATCTAAACCAAGTCACTGTTTCGCTTTAGTGTCCCCTTAATATCATCATCAAGAGGAAGAAGATTTCTCTTTGGCGCGAGCGTGCGCTCAATATGCTACAGTTTGCTATGCTACATGTCATTTGGCCTGCGTTACACCAAGCGACGACGACAGCGTACGGCAGCATACGAGAGTCCGGCCCCCTAAAGGGCTCCGCACTTGAAAAAAGTGCTTGAAGACAAACATAGAAAATTATGTTTTCTGTGGGCTGGTAATTAGATTCTGTGGCTTCTTCGTCCGCAATAAATGTATGTGTGCCTTCTGCTTTTTTTTTTCAAATTTTTGTCTGAGCCCAAAAGCCACATTCAAAGTCTCAACGCGTCTGCGGTAACTCTTTCGCTTGCGCTTCTGCGGACTGGAGTTGAAGTTTGTCTCATGTCTTGAACCTGTTATTATTTTGTCGCATTTTAGCTTTTGACGCGAAAGGACAAAAATAATGCACAGGTCTTCCTCAGCGCTGAACTTTGACCAAATGCGCAGGTAAGATCTGAGGGCTTTACATTAAAGTTTCTATACGGAGAATTCGGGGCTGCATGTTTCGAAATCACGTAGGTGAAATGTGTAGTATATACATATTTCAAGCTCGCCTGTATCTATATCTCTTTATCTCTTGGAATTAGTAATTATTCTGTTTGGCTGTGTTTCTTTAGAATGTGCAGAAAACACAATGTATAGAGATAAATACAACAGAAAAGAAGGGTCATTCTTTTTAAAGAAATTTACGAACAGAATTGCTGAAGCGGCAGCTCAGTTCAAGCAACACGCATGAATTTCCGGCTAGTCTCGCTGTTAGACGAAAAAAAGAAAAAAAAAAAAACCAGATAAACAATGCCCCCCCCCCCCCCCCCCCCCCCCCCCGTTTTTTTTTCCTTCTGCCGGCTGGATCATGGGACACGCTCGTGGTAACAAGCATACGCGCACAGAATTGCTGTTACAGGAGAAAGCGTATGTTAAATACAGGTTGTACAGCCACCTAAAGAAATACAGCCCACGGACGAACCTACTTTCCATTTCCAAATAACATGCAGACATGTAAGAATACGGTGGAAAAGAGTGATGGCGGGAACAGCTGATGAGTCTAGTGCCGAAGTTGTTCCGTTAAAAAAAAGAACTAGAGAGAGACAAAAAAAAAAAAAAAACATTGGGCAGATCCCAAGTCCCATGGAATCAATGTTATGCGAAGCATCCGGAGGGAAGGTGACTGGGTTGTAATTTTTTTTTTATTGAGCGAAACGTTATGAAATGACGCTAAAGATGTGTACAAAAGTTGCACGCACAGACATGTTGAACAGTCGCATATGTTTCATATACAGTTCTTTACAGTTGTGTAACGATGCTAATAGAAAAAACGGTGTTGCCAACACCAGAAACCGTAAGCTGATATGTAGAGCTTGTGCTTGCAAGTATGGTAGCCCTGGATAGTCCTACGTAAACCAACTACAGTGGATGACGCTTAAGTATACAATTGACGTTAACCCGACATGGCTCCTTCGTCATAGGAGTACTTATGTAGTGTTTATAAAATTAGATAGCCAGCACTGCAACCCCAATATACGTTTCACCAAGAATACACCTGCATAGAGTGTTCTGCAAAAGCATTTTCGAGACCTGACGTGCCTCTGTGGTAGAATGCTTGATTGCAAAGCAGAATGCTTGGGTTCGATTCCTGCTGGGACTCTGATTTTCATTCTTTGTATTCCTGGCGTCAACACCGCCGATGTCCGTTTCTCTTAACGCTGTCGCCTTTAAATTACCAGTGTCAATGCCACCAATGTCAGTTTCTCTCAGTGACCTCGCATTTCAATTACCAATTCCTGTTATCGCCGTTCCTGGGTAGATATAAACTGTCAAAGTCCTGTGGCGCATACCCGCATTCCACGGCCCATGGTATAGCGTATGAGCCACACGTGTCTGGAGAAATGAGTGTGACGACGTACGCGACGGGATTTTCACGTTATTCATGTCATGACCAGCCAGACATATTGGTCAATACCTCTTACCCTCCCATACAAATTTTGGTCTACCCCAAGTTAAGGAGGCCATCACGAGAGCACCCAGACGTAGGCGGCTAGATAGATAGATAGATAGATAGATAGATAGATAGATAGATAGATAGATAGATAGATAGATAGATAGATAGATAGATAGATATCTAGATAGATAGATAGACAGACAGACAGACAGACAGACAGACAGACACGTAGATAGAAACGCAAAAGTGCTTACAATACGCAAAGAAATGCTTCGCATTTAATATGGTTTTGTGATTGAATCGAGAATCCTATTCAAATGAAGCGTCTTAGTGTTACTATAAACCACAAGAACGCGTTTGGCAATGAGTAGTTGTAACTTCATTTTTGGAACTAGTGCTGTTCGGGTGGCACTGCACTCAATTGATGCCACTGATAACGAGCTTCAGTTTGAAGTTTACTCGCTAATGGAATAACTGCCAGGTGGTGTAGCGCAGTGATTCCGTTCCACTTCAACTCTCCGCAGGGCTTTGTCTGTGCATCTGACTTCACTCAGCTGTCTTTATCACCCTTATCAGTCAGTCTCGACGTTCGGAGTGGCGTAGAATGCAACGTAAAAGAGGCTAGCGCACGCCTTGGTTTCTTTAAACTCGGATGATTTCGGTATTCTTGCTCCTACATGCGCTTCGCCGCCGAAGTGCTTCCTTCTCGTGTGCTCCGCAGTTAATTATCGTTTTATAACTTTGAAACTCTTGAGTAGAAAGTACTGCCCTTAAACCCTCGCCGAACAGCGACACCTTCACGAGTACGTTGCAACACCTAAGCGTTGTAACCAGATGCGCGCGAAGAAGAGTGGGCTGGTCACGGGGAGTCGGGTTATCGAGACGAGTTCTTTACGCTGTAAACAAGCCTGCGCCTACAACGCTGGACGCACAAGCACACATTTCGTTACATTTTGTTCCCGCCAACCTTCGCGACGGTTTCTGCACTTTCATAAGCTGCTTACACGGGCTGATTGCCCAACAACACTCCACAAAGGGGATCCGAGTGCTTCGTCTCTACTTGTATTTTTTTCTTGCGAAGTCCTCTAATACTCGCTTTTAAGCGGAGGTTGCGTCTCGCCTTGAGGCACTGCAGGGCAGTAAAAGGAGAACAGATCTTGTTAGCTCTCTAATGCGAAGTTCTAGAGACGGCCTGATTCTTTTCAGTCACTACAGTCCCGACGTGGGAGCGGCCCGCTACGTGCTAGTTCACGCCCCGACGGACATAAATAAAGTTTCTCCATACCATACCATACCATACTACAGTGCACGAAATGCTTCGATTCCGAAAATGGCGGTACGCCGAGCACCATGGGAACAGAGTGCGCCGTTGTACTACTTCTTATATAAACTCCACTGGAAGCAGCTTTATTGCGCCCACAATGACAACCAGAAAAGCGTGATCAGCAGCAAGCGACGTTCTTAACGTAAGAACGTTTTGCAAGGAAAATATTGATCTTTCGTGTTCGAAGCTGGCATTAAAGTTAGTTCCGAAATGCGAGTCCGTTAGAAGCGTGAAGTTTTGAAAGGCGAGCGTATATAATTTTTTTCCCTGCGTGCTCTGCGCATTTCGTGCGCATTTCTTGGTTTTCGGGAAACTTGAACTTGCGTCGAAGTAAAGCGGCGTACGTTATTTACTCTGAAGTTTGAGACTTGCGCGAAGTATATTCTATACTTGTTGTACTCTATACTTGGCAACTCGCGGGATCCCTACAGGCTTGGATATAAATTGCATTGCCGGCATTTTGCGTTCATTATTTTCATTCGCCACGCACTGCGTAAAAATGCAGCGAGAACAGTGAGGGGGAATCAATCATGCGAGAACGTTCTTAGTTTGCTTGTTTTGAAAGAACTACGAACGGACTCTATGATAATGCATAGGTCATTTATTCCGGAGAGTTTGCGTAGGTGATTTATTCCGCTCTTTCCCTGTGCTTCTTCGTTCTTCTTGCGGTATTGTAGGCGTCTAGAATTTTCCCTCATGATGATGTACTAACTAGAAATCACGTTCAGCAATACTGACAGTTGGGCGAGTTGGTATCCGGTATCCGGCGCCTGTCTTCGTGTATCCTTCGTTTGTGTCTCGTGTTCATTTGCGCCGTTTTTAATCATGAACACGTACTAACTAGCCCAGCAACAAGTACTTCTAAGTTAATCAGCTTCGCCGTTAGAAATATAATAAGAACTTTGAAGTGTTCTCAATGGTTGTAGAAGCTATGTTTCAAGTTGATTTGATACAGAGCATTAAGTTTTATAAGGCGATCGATTGGTTTTTTACAGTGAAGTTGGATATGGAAAAAAAATAGAAGGACACTTTGTACATTCTAAAGTGCGTTCGGCGAAAGCGTGTGGCCGTTCTACTGACTATGCCATGTCTTTTTTTCTTTTACACTCTCAGTGGGATAACACACAAAGCGAATGTGTGCGTGTTTTCTTCTTTAATTTTTTACCGCGAGTCGCAGCGAGACGCGAGACTAATCTTCCTCCGTTCGCATGTGTTAGTATTTTCTCGCGCTTTGT
Organism: Rhipicephalus appendiculatus; assembly: GCA_030522465.1. NCBI lineage: Eukaryota > Metazoa > Arthropoda > Arachnida > Ixodida > Ixodidae > Rhipicephalus > Rhipicephalus appendiculatus. The sequence continues at coordinate 3,305,741 of JALIZH010032924.1, read as the reverse complement.
GCATCGTGCAAACGCCATAGCGTTCCAGCGCTTAAATTGACGGGCCCTTTGTAAATTCGATGGTGTATTCCGTGAACGCCTGTGTCCATTGAGACGGCGTCGGTCAGAATGATTGCAAACGCTGGGCACAGCGAAGCTACGCAAGCAAAGAGCGAGCGCTGTAGAGTCCGGCGCGACCGGCGTCCGTTTGCGCATCACGGCGGCCACCTGGCTCCGTGCCAGAGCTCGGATGGACGGGACGGACGGACATGGACGAAGGACGGACAGACAGACAGACGGACGGGCAGACGGACGGACGGACGGACAGACGGGCGGACAGACGGACGGACGGACGGACACCGGAAGGACGGACGGACGGACACTAAACGGACGGACACTAAACGGACGGACGGACGGACGGATGGACGGACGGACACCGGTCGGACGGACGGACGGACAGACGGACGGACGGACGGACGGAGAGACGGACGGACAGACGGACGGATGGAGGGACGGACGGACGGACGGACGGACACCGGACGGACGGACGGAAACCAGACGGACTGTACGGACGGACAGACGGACAGACGGACGGACAGACGGACACCGGACGGACGGACGCCGGACGGACAGACGGACGGACGGACGGACACTGGGCGGACAGACGGACGGACGGACGGACACTGGACGGACGGACAGACGGACGGACGGACACAGGACGGACGGACGGATGGACGGACACCGGACGGACACCGGACGGACACCGGACGGACGTGAGCATGAGACATTAAAGGCTTTCGCCTTAAATGTGGTGACACCTGAGTGCGCGGGAAGTTTATTGAAGAAGCAATGCTTACATACAGTTCCCCGAAGTGTCTCCGCGCTTGCATTAGTTTCCCTTCTGGTTTTTCCAGCATGCGGTGGTGTAGCATCTGGAGATGCTACACCACCGTATGAATCTCTACCTTTTAAGATCATTTATATGTTCCTAATATACTCTCGCCCAGGACAAAAATAGGGCACGGGCCTACCTGGTCGTCACCGCGACCGGCAATGAGGGCGTTGCTGCGGTTTCTTCGGCGAACAGGACTGAACGACAAGTTATGACTGGTCTCACACAATGCTTTTAGACAGTGACTTTGTAGTGTCCTTACAGACTCTCTCCTTCTCTTCAATTCGTTCGCATTCTCTTTTACTTTTCCCAGTACAGGGCAGCCAATCGAAGTTTCTTTCTGGTTAACTCCCCTGCCTTCACTCTACCTGTCCCTCTCTCTCGTAATATACTTTGAGCTAACGTCACCAAACGCAAAGTTAGAAGCTCACAATTCATAAACGAGGTCATTAGAGAAATCAAAAGGTACAACAGAACACACCTCGAAAGCTCTTAGCTAGTTAAGGTCACTGGGGCCGCATGTTTCAGTTTCACTGGTTAACCATCTATACGGAGGTCTTGGACGGCGTTTTTTTAACGGCGAAGCTGTTCTTTGTCGAGGCTTTCATGTCCGGGGACCGTCGTAGATCGTAGTGGGATTTACAGACTTTCTGTAGGTAAATCCCACTATGGATATGTGACACTCCTCCCACCACTCCCACTACTCACTGCTACCATAACTCATCAGTACGCTCGCTACTGCTCCGGCCACTTCTCGCATTTCAGTCACCCACTTCATGGCAGGTCATTGCCACTTCATCCCACGTCTATCAACCCACTTAATTCCACTTCATTCAACACCGGTGTATGCCAAGCGGAGCTTGCTGAGTTTTTGGGAATACAACACATCGCTTGTAAGAAAAGAATGAAGAAATGGACGTTCATTTTGCAGACGTCAGAGTTTCATTACGGCTCACAATGCAGATCACAGGGTACAGTTGCACGAAAAGTTTTTAAAACACGAGGAGAGAACGGCACTTATTTTTCACGTTGAGCCCCTGTTTTATACTGATGGTCAGGATTGGGCAGCGCTCACAAAAAGGACGAGGGGACAGAAGAAGTGCATACAACATGCACTGACTCTCAACTGAATTTTTATTCCGAAAATTCTATTTTATTCTGTTTTATACTCAGTTGTGACATAGACAGATGAGCGGGTGAACGAATCGTCTGTAGGGCCAAAACTGCGCAGTAGGCTGTGATGGACGACACGTATTCCACCAGACAATATATATAGCCTGGACTTCCTTAATATGTTTGGCAATCTCAGTCTATCTGCGCTATAGTATGTTTGTCTAGTTTGTCCCATGCGGGTGTGGCTGCTGATCTCGACTTTGATTATGTTGCTTTGTGCCCTCCATTTTTATTTTGGGTGTGTAACTGGGACGCTGGCGTGATTGGCTGCATGCCTCGTAACTTTTGCTGCTGGGTCTACGTGTTTTGTTTGAACAACATTAGTTTTATTTTCTCGTAATATGGCATTTTTTTCCGGCTTTGATTTACACTCATAGATTAAATTTTCCTTTTCTAGACCATTATTCTCCTGTACAAAAAAAAAAAAGAATCCGGAAATTAGTTGCTAAGGATGATGTCTCGTATTGACTTCACCTGCTCATATTCTGTGTCTGAATGTCCTGTTCCTATTTTACCGATTTTGCCATACATTCTTTCCTGAAACAACACTGTTGCACACAATGCATAGATACCGAATTTCCATTGCTTCTCTTTCGTGTGAGCCCTTATGGATAATTCTAATGATATTGTCAATTATCATCGGCTTTTACAAACATTTAGCGTAAGAACTCTTAACTCTTTAGCCAGTAGGGTCCACAATATATTTTTACTAAAATCTGTATTAAGGAGCCAATTCTGGAGACACGAGAGCACGTTTAATATTACATGCAAGTTTAATGACTATTCATTTTAAACACTATTCGGAAACGTAGTCATGAATACAGAGATGGCAGTCCCATCCGCGTGTTAGGATAAACGACGATGCTCCGTTAATTTATTCCATTAGTATGAGAACGAATACTGTAAGGGCAAGGGCCAGGACTCTTTCAACCTCGGTGAACCTCCAACCGTTTGTTTTTGTAGCAATCACAGGTCAAAGAAGCGCAGATAAGAAACAAGTAAGTACAGCAGCAGTGGCAGGTTACGCGCACCGAATTAACCATGCGTCAGAGTCATTGCGAATCCTGCCGTGATTCTGCAGATCGATTTCCAACCAAAGCAATTTAGTGATAGATTTGTGGAGTTAGAAAACAGACAGTCGGGATTATGGGCTTTCCTTTGAAGATCTTCCGCTGACACGGCTTGACATCTGGTTATCTCCAAGATGGCGCGGCTCCACTAAAGCATCTGCCAGATTCTAGGCTGAATGTCGCCTTCGCCAGTGGCGGGTTTGGAGATCAGACGCTACTGCGTCTCCAAGCTCGCAATCCTTGGCGTGTCCTTCCACGATGTCCTTTTGACCCCCCCCATACCGAGTCTTGCTGCGCCGTTGGATTTGTTTACAGCGACTGCTCAGAAATCAGCTTACCACGCTATTTCTCCAGCAGCTCCATTGGTAAGGGGCGCGGCGGCGAAGATGTGACGCGGTCTCGGTGACGGCTATATGGGACGGCGGCGGCATTCGTGTGCGAGCGCTGGAAGGGCGTTAAACGAGGCGGGTCTTATAAAAGGATTTCCAGTTCAGTGCCTGGTTGAACGCATTCACGATCATCAACGCGGTAGAGACACGACCTATCCGAATAACTTCGAAGCTAAGGTGTTCCGTTGCAAAACTCGAGGACGCCGGTCCGATTTCCGGTAACGGCGACCACATTTAGATGAGGGCGAAATGCAAGAAAACCAATGAACTCAGACATAGGCCCATGTTGAAGAACCCAAGGTGATGAAAATTAGTTCGTAGTCGCCAACCGCGGCGTGGCTTGCACCCGTAGCGCAAGCTTGGCACGTACGACCCCGGAATCTTCTTTTTGTGGCAGCGAAGCGGATACAAGAAAATGAAAAGCACCATCAAGTAGTGTCTTACACAACTGATTGTTTATTTGAGGATAAGGGAAGATATGTAGAGGATACGGTCAATTGAATTTTCACGCATCGGCGAACGCAATCGTTACGTGCAGATGGCGGCGAAAACGTTTATAACGACACCTAGAGAAAACACGCCCTTTGACCGAGGCTCATGAGTGGAACTTCTGACTGAGACGGGTCAAGTTAATTTTTGTCTCTAAAAGATTAGCGCGCCAGCCAACTTGTGGATGTTCCCGCTGAGTTGAGAAAGTTCAGATTGTTCCCTCTGTGTACGGTACGCGTGGCTGTCTGGCAGTGGTGTGGTGATCCGCAATCTTTTTGATCTATCGGTATAAATTTTCTCGGTGCTTCCGCTCAACGCGTAATTGTTAACACTTATCCCCCCGTTTTTGGTGTTCTTCTATATGTCAGTATGAAGATTTTAACTTGCACTTCTTGACGTGGCACCTCAATTGACTTCTGCTGGTCTTCTATCTTTCTTATTAATTAAGTCATCGTTGCAGCGTATTATTGTGCAATAATGTGTATGCAAAGATTTTTACACTTAAAATTGCTGTTCGTCACAAGCAAATATTTTCTAGGTGATGATGACTGTTATTGAAGTCTGTGTGCAGGCTTTTCTGTCTATGTTTCCAAATGTTTGCTTCATGTCTAAGAAAAAAAAAAGGTTAATTCATAATAACGTCATATAACATTCTAATAACGGTAATATCTGGGGTTTTACGTCCCAAAGCCATGATAAGTTTATGAGGGACGGCGTAGTGGAGGGCTCCGAAATTTTAGACCATCTGGTGTTCTTTAACGTGCAATGGCATAGCACAGTACACGGTCCTCTAGGCATTTCGCCTCTATCGAAATGCGACCGCCGCAACCGGGAGCGAACCCGCGACCTTCGGGTCAGCAGCCGAGCGCCGTAACCGCTACACCACCGCGGCGCACACATTCTCAAACCAACGTCAGGACGTTAACGTGTACAAACAACACGCAAGTTGGGTACCGCGTACAAGTTTAAGTAAATGTAGGACATGTCATGTTGTTGGGCTAAGAGGTTCATAGATTCAGCATGTTTTTTTTTAAAACTGCGCTAAGAAGATAGGATCAAAACAGGAACATGTATGTTGTTATAAGGGATCTGTGTTTCTGTTTTTGTCCAGCCTTCTTTGTCCGGTTAAAAAAAAATCTTGTTCAACTCTAGGACGCTGTGGACGAGAGTTTTGAAGACACAAATATAGCTGTAAATTAATCCGTATGCTCTTTGAGCTTGTGTGTTGAAAGTGTCTTGCTAGCAAAAAGAAAATGACTTTCATCAGCGAAATGTGGAGCCCGGGAAATCGTGGATCTGCGGAGAAATCAAAAGATCTTTTTTTTTCTAGAGCATTCCTTTGTCAAAGGGCTGGGCCACTTAGATGTCATGCGGTAAAAAAAAAAAGAAAAAGAATGTCGGTCCAGAACAAAAAAAAAAGTAGAAGCAATGGTAATGCATTTCGAATGTCCCAACATGACGCCATGTATCTAAGTCTCCAAAAGCGCTGATTCAGCAGAAGAATCCGCTCCTTCTCGATGTAGTTAAGAATAAAAGCTGAGTCCCTGGGCGGCGGAAACATAGGGTAGCTGATATTTTGTAAATCCTCTTTGGGGAAACTAATGAAATAGTCGTTTAAAAAGCTTTTCAAGCAATAACTCATCATTACATAATCGTAAAGGAATAACAAAAAAAAATCTGGCTGCTGTCAAAACGAAATATTAGAGGAAGAGTAGCCAGTCAAAGAGGTCAATTGTAAAAAGTCACGCACACGTACACTTTGACCTTTCTACAATGGTATAAATGCGAACACGGGACCTAGGGTGTTTTGCAAAACTGCGTTTCGAAAAAAAAAAGCATCTAGTTTATTTGCTATTTGTGAGTATTTTTGCAGATATATGACCTGGGTAATGTAAGCTCTGAAAGTTTCACATCGTTGCGCCTAATATATGAGGAGAGATCAAGGAAAGAAAAGGGGAAGATGTATGTCTGAACAAATGTATAATTTGCTATAACCTATACATTAGAGGGTGGAGAAGAAGAAGACATAAAAAGGAGAAGAGGAGGAGGAGGAGGAGGAGGAGAAACAGTGCACGTGCGCACGCACACTGTTCTTCACAACACAGGATGCCCCTTGTCAGGGCTACAATCGTTCGTGCGGGTTTGTTGTTCCTAAGAGACTCAATAAAAGACACAAACAAGCAAACCAAGCAAACATGTCAGTGCACTAAGTCATATACCTAAAGTCTTTAAACGTATTTCTCATGTCAAAATAGATGTAACTCCCGCAGAGACAGCAGAAATAGCTATCTGAAATGTCATCTAATAAAAAAAGAATTTTGGTTTGCCAGAGAGTTCAGATGGAACCGCATTTCGGCGCGACGAACTGGTGTTGACCTCCCTCCTATATATATTACAGTCTGATATCACCGCTTTTGCTGTAAATTTGCACCAAAACTTTCATTCTATTTTCTTCGCTTCACTGAACATAAGCCTAATACTCTATTAACTTCGGCAACCCACAGAACTCAGCAGGCTCTTTTCTCCCTTGAAAACCTAATAACAAGGAACGAATCCCGAAATAATAGTCTTATTCTTCTGACATGACCCTTCAATCAGGAATTCAACGAACGTTGTGTAGGATGGCGCGCATCTTCAGAACAAATGTTTCTGACCTTTGAGAAGTCCCTATTACGCGTCCGAGGACTCTACACGCGAGGGTTCACTGAAAGTTTACTGACATTTGTGCTGGCATTTGAGTTGTCTGGGCTCAAAGAGTTCAGCTTGTTCGCCGAGGGACAACACTTTTACGAAATCCCAAGCGCGAGCCTCGGTAAGTGGTATTATGGCGCGCCGAACACGATGGCTTCTTTCATTCTAAGGCCGCACTCGTGAATTATGCAATACGCGAAAGCCTTCCCCAACGGCTCGCCTCGATCGAATCGATTAACTTGCGACGCGACTACTCGGAAAGGCTGCGCTGCCCACGCAAGTGACATCCGAACAACTCAATTTTCTTTGGGTTTTTGGTTTGTCGTATTGATATCTCCGTTTAGCCCCAATGTATCGAGTTTCACAACTCGCGTAGGACGTACGGAAAGAGCTTTCGGTGCCTCCAATTGCACCTCCTGGCGTTTCACCGGTGTCGTCCCGCAGAATAAGAGGGGTTACTTACCGCTTAAACTAGAACCATTGTATCAACCTTAAAGTGACATTGCGCATGTTCACCGTGCAGCAATGGCCTGACTGCTGTTGGCTTTTTCTGGACAGTCGCCTCTACTCGCAGTGTGCGGAAACCATGGCTGAAACGCTTAAAATAGTGTTACGGGGTCGGGACGTTGATGAAGGCAGCAGTCGGCGTGTCCTAGATGAAACTTCATTTGGCCGAACTTGTGGTCGGGAAACAGAAACTCAAACTACAGCAACCAATGCACGCTGCACAGTGATATTGGCGAACAGAGCGTCGGCCATCGATAATTTCTCAAGCGGGGAAGCGCGTGGGCATTTATACATGTGCCATCGAAGATTCCAGCGTTCTCATTAGCAGCTGCGTAAGTTCCAGAACAAACTGTAATGTTCGCGTTGTGCGCGTAATCTCATCACAAGGTTCTAAGATGATCTAGATGGTTTCCAGTCATTCGGGAGCGCTTTGAGTAATGCAGCAGTTACACATGTAATGGGGCGGTAACATAAAAATAGAAAGAAAGGAGCACATGCGGCATTGCCCCCTCAAAGAAGGGCAAAAAAAGTGCATACACAAATATACGAGAATAATAAAGAAAAAGTGCAGCCCCATAGTTCGCTAACGAATATAATATGGCTTAAGGCGCACCACATGGACGACTTCAGGTTGTGCGTGGTGCCGCTGAGAGTTCGTAATACCTTCCGGGATGGCCTCGTAGCCAAGAGCGCCGAAGCGTCGAAGCACCTTGTATGGCCCAAAGTATCGCCGAAGAAGTTTTTCACTAAGTCCACGTCGGCGTATCGGCGTCCAGACCCAAACACGGTCGCCGGGCTGGTATTCCTCGAAGCGTCGTCCATGATTGTAACGGCGGCTGCCGGTCGTCTGCTGATTCTTGATGAGTAGGCGGGCGAGTTGTCGGGCTTCTTAGGCTGACGTCGAAGTTTTCTGTGTCGGTGACGCTGGGTAGCATGGCATCGACTGTCGTTGCCGGTTCCTTCCGCAGACCAGCTCCTTCCTTAGACCAACTAGCATACGACCACAGCATACGACAACATACGACAGCGTGCGACAGTCCGGCCCCCTAAAATACTCCGCACTTAAAAGATAAATTGAGATGCGAACCAATAAAAGGTCATGCTTCTTACAGTAATGTGAGAAGTACTTAACAATGAAGAATAAAATGAAATGAAAACAAGATTTATTTTTTGTATGCTCAGTGGTACCAATTTAAACAAAGAATCTTCCGTGGAATAAATAGATTAGCACGAGCCATCCCTACTTTCGCAACTACGGCCATGTCATGCTTCAATGAAACCAGTGTAACAAGTCCTTTCCATTAAAATAAAAGGTATTCTCTGTATCGTTCTTCTCTTCACTCGTTCAAGTGTTTAAAGGAGCGAAGTCCTAACTCTCTGGTAAAAAGTTCAGTTTTCTGATGCGCTGCCTCCTGAATTTTGATGTGCCCTTCCTTGGGACTGCGAAGCAGCCGTTTGTTCACGTGTCGACGTACAGAATAAGAACCGCAGATGCAGTATGTAACAGTCTCTAATAACCGCTCCCTTCTTTACTTGCTATGAAAATTAACTGGTGGATTATTTATCTGCCTTCTGCGAACCCGCGTGCTTTACTTGTTATCCCTAATCTTTACGTTAGGGCTAGTAGCCAAATATTATCAGTTAAGCTTGTGATCCTACAAGCTAGTTAGGCGTTATGAAATGTGTCCGTGTCGTTCTTGCGTGCTATATATCACGCTACATTTCTCTCTGCGACCGTTTAGTGCGTCGCAACTTAAGTTAGTGAAAGGACTGTCCATTAATTTTTGAAGTATGTTTCCAGTTAGCTAAGTTATTACTGAAGAAAAAATTGGGCGACCCTTAATCTTCGCCTTTAAAGGGTCCCTGAAACGGTTACTTGAAGCTTTGTCAGCGTTTAGACTAGAGCATCATCGAACCATTGGCACCACAAATTTAGCGGCACGCCGTGTACCAAGGCGGCTACGGACAATTATATCATACCCTCCTTCTCACCCCTGCCTTGCCTCCTCAACTCATGAGACACGCTGGCATCGCTGGCGATCGCAGAGCTCACGTGAGCACACTCGACGATTTGAGCTTCGCCCAGTGATGACCTCCGAGATTGCACGCCGACAGGTTGCGTGCTATCTCGGAGACCATAGCCCAGTGCGCCCGGCAGCACGCACGCCGTCTGGCAACAGAGACATCGCAGAGTGGTTGATATCTGCTCCGACAGGTGCCGCCACCCTACCAGCCAATTTTTCGTGCGCGCACACCGCAGCCCCAATGACGTCGCCAGCTGCCCCAATGACGTCGTGCGGACACTGCATGTCGTACTCGCAAGGGGCGGTTGAAAACGCGTTGGGCTGAGCCGCAGTCATCTGCAGCGATTCGCAGCTTTATAGCGTTCTAATAAATTACACAGTGTAAGCAGAGAGCTTAAATTAGTCTGTAAATGAGCCTTAGGACTTGGTCTACTGGCCCAATGTGTTTCTACAAAATCGTCAAAACCGTTTCAGGGTCCCTTTAAGAGTTGAACTCGATAGCGACATCCTGTCCCGAGTGCCTACTTCAACCACTTAGTGCATAATTGCTATGCACCCGCTACGTGGTGTTAAAGGGCCACTAAACCACCTCCGATATTTTTTCAAACATTTCAAGTAAACACGCGCTTCGTGTGCAGAATGCCGTCACGATCAACGATGCCACACGCGGCAGCGCTACAAAGCCGCGGGCGCGCCACAAATTCAAAATAACAATCCCTCCTCCTTTCCGAGCCCTTCCGGCGTCCGCGTGACGTCAGGATGTGAATAAGTGACGCAGGGCGCAAGTCATGCGCGATTGGTCGAACAGGAACCTAAGACTTCCGGTAAGTCTGCAATCAGCTGGCCGCGCTCCTTGTTGTTGTTCGTCGTGTTGCCCGTGCGGAGGTGTTCTGGCACGGCGTGTCACCGTACGGATCCATCATGTTGGCGATCCTTTGAAGGCGTGCGCGCAACACAGAGTCCATGCCAGCACGATTCGTATGAGCACGGGCCGGCACGGCAGCAGCGGTTAGCCAACAAGCGCGCAGTCGACGGAGCAGACGGAGTGCGGAGTGCCGGCAACCGGAAGTAGAAGGTGTTTCGAGCAGTGCGTCGGCGGTGACGTATGCCACGCGAGATTGGAAGGGGCGCTCGGCGAGAGGGCAAACCGGCTTTGGGAGGGGATACCAACGGAGGGCGGCGATGGAAAGAGCGAAATGAGCGATCGCCGCGTTTCGATGATCAAACGCGTATAACTCCGCTATTATGGCACCGTTTCGAAAAATTCTCACGGCTGCGTGTTCGTTGTACACTCGTGCACAAATTCCCCACCACAACAGAATTTCGACCTCTGGGTGGTTTAGGGGCCCTTTAAGGGAATACGCGCAGTAAGGTGTGTGCCGTTTGTAATGGGTGGCCGGCTTTAAATTACGAAATCGTTTTGATAGTCACATATTCTGACGCCCGATTGCAATGTACGCTTGTATCACGCAATATTCCTGGGATATTAGATGTTATATTGCGATGCCTATGTAAAGGACGCTTGCGTTTGCGAAGCATGAAAGTTATGTTCACTGCATTTCCAAGCAGAGGAAGTTATTTTCACTGTATTTCCAAGCAGAGGCGTGGCTGTGTGGTAGAACTTTTTTCTTTATTACCTTATTAAACATAGAACAGAAAGATCAACGTACAAACAAATATACATCAGTAATTTACGCACTGAACCATGCCTAGAAAGCTTTCATATTTATCACTACATCAAGGGTAGTGACCCAGTCTGCTGGGTCAGGCTGGACTCTAAGAAGCTCCCTAACTTGAACTACACTTTCTAGAAAGTTTTCGCTAGACGACCCTGCTTGCCACGCAGACGGCCCGGGTTCGATCCTCACTCGGACCCGAAAATTTTTATTATTTATTTTATTTGCATCTTTCTTGATTTTTCGGTCACGGACAAGATGACGACTTTTCGCTCACAACCAATGACGCCGACACCGACGCCGAAGCCAGAATTTCTGCGAAACGAGCTCTTAAACGCTATCGCGTTAATATTGTGTCTTCCGCGGAAGATGTAAAAATTACCAGATGACCAAACATTATAGAAGCGTCATAAACATATTTCGTGCTTTTTTCTTATTAATTTTATTCAGATCGGTTTGCTGGGACGTCCCATATTGTAGTCTGTGGAAGTCGGGGACAGTGACCTCGTTAAGGTAAACGTAGGACAGCCGTCTACAGAGAGCAGTCAGCGCGATGCAACCGAGGGGAGCAGCATATCCGCAGGACACGTAGGACAGGGCGCTGACCATAGGTCGGCAAAACTTGTGGAGCTCACTCAGACTCACTCATGAAATATAGTTTGCGCTTAGGACTCACTCGGACCCAGACTCACCAAACTTTTCCTGAGCCGGACTCACTCGGACTCACAATCACGAAAATTTTCTTCAGCCGGACTCACTCGAACTCAAATTCACCAAAACATTACTCATCCGGACTCACTCAGAATCAGACTCACGGCTTCATGTGAGTCTGAGTGAGTCCGAGTGAGTCGACTCATGAGTCCGTTAGCCTAGAGTTAGCCTTTTTCCACCGTAGTATCAATGCTATTTAACAACAATATCTCACGTAATCGGTGCTCTTATTGGCGCCTTTTCATGTAGTACCTTCGAATACGAGTTATGAGTGCTCGCAAACTAGTAAGGTCATTTTTCTTGAAAGAGATGACGAAATAAGATACGTTTATCAAGAACTCCCCGAAAGAGCTGGCGGGGGGGGACGTCAAGGCACCCCCCTACGTAATTCACGCCTCTGATCATTAAATATTGAAATAGTATATGAATGATACTGCATTTGGAATATGAGTGAGTAGATGTGAGTGTAAACGTGAATCCAGTTAAGGCTGATAGTAATGCTAAAGATGAGTAGATAGGCGCCGCCGACAGAGCGGAACGCTGTGTAGTCACAGCCAGCATCTTCAACCAAATATTCTCAAGATTGACGTTCTTAGGAGAACACGCGTCAGGCTTCTCAACCTGCTTAGGTAAATGGAAATAATTAAGCGAATTCCACAGGTTGTACATCACTCTGGAAGTTTCCAACTTTTTCGGATGTAAATTGAGGCCTTATTGAACTTTTTCGTGGCAGTGGCGTATTGGGTAGGCTATAGTAGTCCCGTTCCGCATCTTCCTTTCTTTTTTCTTTTCGCACGCCTGCCTTTGTCCTTGCTCTTGTTTCCATCTTTCTTTTGCTCTTCGTCCTCACCTTACTGTAGGGTAGAAAACCGGATATTACGATTCTCGTCGTTGACATTCCTGCATTTCCCTCATTTTTGGATCTCTCTTTCTTCCTCTCCAACTTGTTCTGGATTGGCGGCTGCTCTGCACCTACATCGAATGCATGAAGGAATGATTCTGAATTTTAATCTGGTGATACGTATTACCATTGGTGAGCTAACGTTATTCAGACCTATGTGTCACTTTAACTCTAAATAGCTATGCGTGTTGATTTTGAAACTTAGCGTTATTGAACCGTAAAGTAATCTGGCATGAGGATCTTACACGGCGAGCTTAACGCATACCCAAGGACGTAAGGTTAATTGATTCGTCGTTGCCGGTCAGGAGGGAGTGTAACTAATGAAAGCTGCGTCAACGTAATGGGAAAGTAAGGGTAAAGGAACCAAACGTTGGACTTTCGGTGAGACGAAGCATGTAAGCAAACGGCCTCAGTTTTGTCGGGACAGCAATGTCACTGGGGTAAACGACTTTAATTTTTTGTTTTCACTTCAAGTAACACACTTCAAGTAACACCTCACATTAACCAACTGTAGCGAATACTCCCTGGTTGAATGCTTTCAGTTGCTTTAGTTTACACAGTGGTGTTGCATTGTTTTCAAAAAAAAAAAAACGAATTCGAAAGTCTCCAAAGCAGGATATGTTAAACTTGCCAAGCATCGCTGGAGCTCGGGAAAATGCTTGGACTCCTCCTTCTTCACGGCAGCGTCAAATTTTAACATATATTTTTATGTTCCTCGAGGACATTAACTTCATTGATAAACTGTAAAGTGTCTTACATCAAAACCATTATGTTCTCACATCCACATACCACGATACAGAGTAAGTAGTAGGTAGATGGCCTGATTTACGCAGACCGAATTCTCTGTTCTTCAATGAAGAACTTTTTCTAAGATGAAGTAACGTCCGCGGTGCCCACTGCGGGCTTCACTGAGAAGGCATACTTGTACTGACGTGCTCTAAAAGAACTGATTGTTTGGCTAGATGGTCGTGCACAGGTGGTTGGCATAAATTAGCGCATAATAATAAAACGACAAGGAACTCAGTGAAGCAGACGAGTCCTCGTATCGTTCCTCGTGTTCCTTGTCGTTTTATTATTTGCTTTAATTTATACAACCAGTACATCAAAAGGAGCAGCGTGTGAATTTACGGCAGCCCTCGTGCTCACAAGAGAGAAAAATGTTTTCTCTGGTAATATAGGAAGCAGAAATAAGCATCGAGAAAGCGGGAAAAGAAAATATGAGTAAAAAGCGTAAAAATACGACCAACAGCAGCCACCAGAGATATTGACCTGAGACCCTTTGAGAGACGAGTGTGTCTTGGAGGAAAGGAGCAGAAAAATAAGCGTCGCTGAGGCCCTTGAAAGCATCTAGGCCGCGCAGCTATGAGTCCTCGCTGGGCTTGTTTTTTTGCGGCCATCCCTTCTATCCGAGGCAAAACTTTCGCCGCCGCTGCAGATCGACAACGGTGTACGAGAAAAATCTTGTTTTGGTACAAGATTCGGGCATCTGCTTCGTATTCGCTGGCGTTGCTCCTACTTCCCGCTGAGTGGCGTCGGGGCAGTAGCACTTTGCCTTGCGCACATTTTCGGGACAGCCCTGTTTACGAATTCAACTCGCTCGCATCTTACGCTGACGAATCAGACGACGATAATCTAGATATGAAAAGGCGCAGCGAAAAGTGCACGTATGTCGCGCCGTTGCGTTAGAGACTAAACAGCCTGTTCTGGATAAATTTGTCCAGGAAAAAAAGAAAAAAAAAAGAACCGTACATCTCAAGTACGAGAATTCTATTTGATTATATTCAAAATAACGCTGCTTGCCGGAGTGCGCGGTAAGCAGGAAAAGGGTGACAACGTAGCACATATTCACAAGCCTTTCTTTGCCACAAAGCTTAAAACTAAATGCTTTCAGCTTCCTGATTCTTTGCTCATTCAAATTTCGTGAGAGCATTTCTTGTCTGAATGATTCAATAAAACAGTCAGCACATTTGCGTGACTGCTAGATGACGAAAACAGAAAAAAAAAGCTTTCATATGCAGTGTCATTGTAGAAGAAGCGATCGACCTTAAATATATCCCGTGATATGTTGCAAAATTTTAGCGAGAAAGAATTACCAGTAAGCGCGATATCCTTCAGCAAGATTGATGTAATGAATAACGTATATCTATATTTCATGCAGAGCTACACCGCGACTAATGTGACTGACAGCTTTTCTTTCATTTTTGATTTCGTCACTTCTATGGCTAACTGGGAACTCGTTTATCGTTATAACCCGACTCAAGTTTTTCATTCTTCTTTGACACCAAGATAGTTTTTATTGTTTACTCAGGTCACTGCGTCGCTGATGTCTAAGTCACCCAGAAAAAGCACTAGACAGGCCTCACGCGCAGCTAGCAAATGCCCGAAAATATGTTTCACATGGATCCATTGCCCTCATTTCTGGCGCGGAATATCATCAGCTTGCTTGCCAAGCCGTTTTTTGATAACTGACCAACCGACGAACTCTCCGCGAGCTCACGCAGCACTCGGTATTATATCGCCTGTGTTTACACGAACTAGATGGGAACCATGAAACCTTGCAGCGCCAAGTACCTGTCTTCAAACTTTCGCGCCCTTCCTTACTTTACAAAAACAAAGTGATATTGTACGGTACTGCATTTTTCGCCGTGTTGTAAATCTCTTAGTGCCTGACGTTGACACTTCGATTGACGACGTGATGCCTCAGTTAACGGCGGGACACCCAACAAACGTAATTTTGTAGTTCATACGTACATTCTTTCTCCTTCATCTTTTTTTTGTCATCTCATACAAGTTTTATTCGGTGGCATAGAGTAGTAATTCGCAGATCTACACTGCGTGCTTGTCATCTCATTACTCTATCTCATTCTCTCAATGTTATAGTTGGATGTTTCTACGTTTCATTCCATAATTAAGGTGTGGACTGAAAAGTGCGCAGTCCCCTGCTATTCACTTCTCCTATATGGAACCCTACGCGGTGTCGATGTAGCAATTCGAGTAATTGTAAATTTGGGACGGGTTCACCGTTAAAACATGAAATAACACTGGAAGATTATGAGAAAGCCAGTTTAGAAATTGGTTGTTTGCATGCATAAATATTATGTATGCATTTTTTTCCTTTCATTTTTTTTTCTTCTCTCTCTCTCTCTACACCCTCTTTCTTGCCCCTATTTCCCCTCCCCTGTGCTGGGTAGCAAACCGGATGCTAGTATCTGGTTAACCTCCCGGCCTTCCTCTTCATCTCTCTCTCCTCTCTCCTTATCACTGTTCATTGAGCGTAGCGTGTGGGCTTCAATAATTTCACCCCTAGGGAGCAACATTACCACAACCAACATCGTCATCATCATAATAGCCCCAAAATTTCTAAATCCGGCTCTACTACGGCTCACAGTGCAGCAGTGTCCAAAGATTTGTTTTAAGCAGTAAATATTCAGCAAAAAATAACGTGAAAGTCGCAGAAAATTTCACTTTGTCGTAAAACACTTAAGTAGAACGTCGTGAATTGAGGCAAGAGCATTAGATTGTGCCATACTGTTTGTAAGAGGGATAACACACGCTGGACTTTTGAACTTTTGGAATAAAGGTTTCTTCAGCGGAATTACTAGAAAATAACGAATTATCGTACCTCCTGGAGATATTAAAAGATTCTGTCCAGTGTATTAGATATAAATGGCGAGGTTTGAATCTGCGAATGCGCCCATACGCCTGCCTTTCTCTCGCGTTATCGTCTGTGATTGAAACCTTTGTATTCATGTGTTTCTTTGAAGAATGTAAGCGCGACCGAGTCACAAGTTCTTGTCTTGCTTGGCGCATTTATTTAGGGAGCAGGTAATGTGAGCTAAGGATTGCTGGGGATGATAAATATATCCATAATATATAAAAACTACATAAGGGTTCTTCTACTCCGCACTTTCTTCTCCGAGTGCTCTTGTTCACGGTGTGGTGTCGCCACCTGGAAGCGGAAGAGTGAAGTAATGCGTGGCTACCGCGGTTAGCTCCGGCAGCACGCCATTGCTACGGCCATCCCATTCGGCGTGTTTTCAATAGGAGAAGTGTAATTTTGTCAAAGTTTTAACAAACCGCCAGGTGGCGGCTTTAGCCCAATCCTCAGTGATAACATTAATCCATATTAAAAAAAATAGATCTAGGACGCTCGCCTGCGCTCGCCTGGCTGTCGCACCGCATGCCCCGCTCGCCTTGTGAGAAATCACGGCCGGGATAGAGGGAAGACACGACGCGCGTCGCGTTTCGCTTCGCGTTTCGCGACGCTTTGGAGGTGTGCGTACGGAGTACCAGTGTTTATTATGAGTTTCTTGCTGCCATCTTTGCGCGGGATTTACCAAATGCGGTATCCAGGTATATGTTAACAACTTCAGCTACCGCAAGAGTTAAATCATGATCATGGGCGTTAGCAGCCAGGACGGAGATGTGCCACTAGGCGTCAACAGGGGTGCGTCCACATCATGTGGTGCTATGTCGGCCAGACAACAATAAGCATTCTGGTAGCTCTTATATATCTTATGCACTACAAATAATCAACTACTTCAGCGAAGACACGTTTCACTATCGTGTTATGTCGATTCCTATATGACAGAGGAATCAGCCATGCCGTTTTTTAATATCTAGGATAGAAATGGGAAGTAAGGGTGAGGAGGAGGGAAAGGAGGAGGGGAGACAGTAAAGTAGAGCACATAAATAATGAGAAAGAGAGAAATAGAGAGGAAGAGAGAAATCAAAGAAAAAAAGAAAGTGAGAAAGAAAGAGGAAGAAAGCGAAAAACACACACACACACAGAGGCAGAGAAATGAAGAGAAGAAATATAAAAAAAACATGAAAAGAGCAAGCAAGAAAGGAATAGACAAAATGAAAGAAAGAGAGAGAAAGGAAGGGAGAGAAAGAGGAAGCGCGCGAGAAATGCAGTGCGAGAGAGAGAGAAGTAAAGATAAAAATAGAAAGATAGAATGAGCAAGAAAGAGGAATAAATAGTTAAAGAGAGAAGTAGAGAGAAAAGCAAGAAATGGAAATAAACAACACACAAGAGACAGAAAAACCTGGGAGAAGAGAGAAACAAATCTATGCAGTTGCACTCAGTGTAAAGCTGTAGAAAGTGTGAAATCAGTGAATAGCCTGTCCTTGAGCGACGCTCGTGTTAAAGAGCAAGCGCGCGCTGGCGTTCCAACATGAAGCCTGCTCAGCGTCATTGGCGGAAAGGAAATCTTTATTCGGCTACACCAAATCAATCCAACGCTGGAACTCCGACCTCCAGCCGGGCTTCGTCGGCGTGAAGCCTCACTTCTTTGTCGGCTTTGGTTGGGGGGTGGCCTATACGAAAGCATACACGGCATTAATTGGAGTGACCGACAGTTCGACATGCGAGGTCTGCGGCACCAAGGAAGACATTGATCATCTATTATGCCGCTGCCCCCGATTTGCCTCTGAAAGACGAACGCTCTGTGATGTGATGCGACGACTGGGCGATCGGCCGCTCTCCGTGCAGATGCTGCTGGAGCACCGTCCCCATCATTCGTCGGCCAACAAGGCAGTTAAAGCGCTGTTGAGTTTCTTAAGGACCACGGGCCTTTGTGAACGTCTGTGATTATTGTGCAGTGCCCACGCCACAGAAGTGTCAGCGTATTTGTTGATCATTTTCTCTTTTTTTTCTTCTTGTGCTTCTTTCTCTCTGTCTCTCTCATCTTTCTACTCCCCTTTCCCTTTTCCCCCCAGTGTAGGGTAGCCAACCGGACTGCTATCTGGTTAACCTCCCTGCCTTCTCCCTTTTGTATTCCTTCCTTTATTTGTGATGCAGTGGCGCCCTTTTCCCTCCTCCTGTTGCTCCTCCTGACCTTCACTGCGCTTTTCCATCCCATTTCTCTATTATGCTATACAAGGTATGCTATGCTTTACATCCCCCCTCCTCCTTTCCCTCCTCCTCACCCTCACTTCCCTTTTCCCGCACCTTGCTACACCTTAGGGCTATGCTATGCTCTACCCTCCCGCTCCTTTCCCTCCTCCTCACCCTCACTTCCTTTCCCCTTTCCATACTGTACCACACATGACTATGCTATGTTATACCCTCCCCTTCCTCCTTTTACTCATCCTCACATCACTCCTTCTCGCCCTTGCTATACCGTACGGCTATACGCTATGTTTTATCCCTCGGATGTTCCAAAGGTTTCAGGTTTGCTAAGTTTCTACGGCGCGACTGGACGCGGACGGAGAGGAACACGCAAACACACACACAGCGCTGGTGTGCGTTTGCGTGTTCCTCTTCGTCCGCGCACAGTCGCGCCGTAGAAACTTAGCGTGATAAACCAACTAGCCCGCCAGCGCACTTTGGCCAATGCCAATTCCAGGTTTGGTCCTTGCCGGCAGCAAGTTGCCTTTTCATCCACTTTACTTTCTTCGCATTTAGATCAAAATTACTACGATACACTTAAAGTAGTTCAAGTAACGTCCCCTATACCTTTCTTGGCTTCATTATCTGAAGGTTTTCATTAAACTTAACGCATGTAATATTACGTGGCAGAAGCGTGGAAGTGCACCAGGCGTCAGAACATGTGAATTGCCCAAGGACTCTCGTTTAGAAGTGAACCGATTACAAAGCACGCATGCATAATTAATCATCATTGCCAGCATTAGTAGCAACAATGTGCACAGTTGTGCAGGTGCTCGTGTCTCCTTACGGATGCATAGTGGGTGCGTCGCGTAAACGAAAAAGAAAGAATTATGGCGTAGTGCGCACTTCACATCTGTACTTGCAGTAGGCATTCTAGGATAGTTTGAAACGGCCAGTTTAAGCGCACAGATGCTCGTTTCCTTGCGGCATGGTTGATTCGATTTGAAGTTTTCGAGGCGCCGTGAAGTGAGAGGCAGCAGGAAGGCTCGCCCGCTGATGCCGCTGCTCTTGACCCCGTCGGCGTTGTGACATCGATTTCTCCAAAAAATCGAGCGATATCTGTCAATATTCATCTTTGCTTGTGCCACGGAACGCTTCCTATTGAGCCTTCACTCCATGTTTACTACGATTTTCGCTATCAACGAATCTACGAATCCTACTTCTTGTATTTTAACGAATTTCGATTACTATAGTTGTTCGACCTTTCTGTGGATACTGCGACTTCTTGTTTGCTTCCTCCGAGTATATAGTCAATGGATATCGAGAAAATTCGATGAAGAGGTGGAGAGGGAAAGAAATAGTTGAAAAGGAATGTCGTGAAGGTTAACCTGGTACTATTAACCAGTTATCTAACCTTGCAGGGGGGGGGGGATGGATATTCATTATAGATATTGAGAGTGGCGATAGAGCTCTTGATTCGTGAAAGTAATGCTTTCGTAGCGGGAGCAATAGCTAGCCTCGGAGTTAAGAGCTTGGTGCAAGTCAATTCAGCAAAGGACCGCACGAATCAGATCGAAGAAACATGTTGAACCTACGAATTTCTCATGAGGCTCATGTTATTTGGTTCAGCAATGTAACTCCCATGGTGTCTGAATTTAGAAAGATGAAAGAAGTTTACAACAACAAAACAAGTACACAAGATAATATACGCGTGCTTTCTATCGCCACTGTCAAATTTTCATCATTTGAACATCATTTGAAGTAAACAAATAACAACTGAGCGAACTTGTTCGACGCTTTCAAACAGATGAGAAGGGCGGGTTGTTTTTCGACAGGATATTGTACGGGTTCTCATGGCCTCACGCGCAACAAAGCCCGCGAAACACGTGGCGAACTGCGCATGGTTGTCACGCAACTCTTGAAAAAGTTCTGGTGCAATACTTTTTGACCCACCACAATATTTTGTTCAATAGTTTTGTTTATTTCATTATTTTGGTTTGCTCAGATGCTTTACTGGTGCACGATCGATGAAATGCGTAAGCGTGTTTTTCCGCTGTTAGAGCAATTCATCAAGGTATGCCATGATCGAGCGCCGTCAAACCGCGCCTGATACTGGAAAGAGACCGAGAGAGAAATTCTTCAGTGGCAGAGAGGTGCAGTAATCGGCCTTAATGCAATGTTTCCGACCTGACGCAAACTTATGAACCGCCGAAAGCAACCAGAGACAACTTAATAAGCAGAAGACAAAAACAAATAAATAAACACGGAGCACCTATTTAAGATACACATTTACTTACATAGCGACGCTGCCGGTAAATCAGAGTCGGAAAAATCGGCACCTGCAGGCACATACCTCGAATTTTTAATGTGCAAGTTTTACTGGCATAGTTGAGTGAGGTTCGCCGTGTATCTGCACTTGCCTTGAAGCTAATAACGCATACCACGTTACTGCGCCGCTGCTACGACCGCTGCTAGGATGACAAACGCTGCCTGGCCAGCCGCGTCCTTAGTGATTAATCCATCTCGGGAGCTTAAAGCCGGAAGAAGGATGCAGAAAGACGACAGCGACGAGCTTTAGGGGTGGAAATGGACGCCTTGTGTTCGACTTCGGTGTCGGCTTCGGGAACTGACGAAACCACTGTACTGAGTACCCGCAGTACGGTACGTTCGACGAGCCATATTGTTCGGTTGGCAAACTGTGCTTCGGGTACGTGGGTAAACAAGCATAAACCAGTGTAACAAGCTTTCGGTTGCATAACCGGGCCTAGCCGAGCTAAGCCGCAGCCAATGTTTTGTCAAATTTGAAGTTGCGCTTTGATATTTCCGAAGGTTTTGTAATACAATTCACGAGCTATATTCTCAATGAGTGACAGCAATAATAAACAGTTCTACGCGAAAGTAGGGTCATATTTATTTCGAACGGCAAGAGTGCCATTAAAAACATTAGTGCAGTTCAGCGAGCACCCGACGAAGGAAGATTTCCCGCACTCATTTCCGGTCGAATAACATTGGAAAGCCATTTATGTTATCTTCAACGTAGTTTACTATGCACCTCACAAGCTCAAATTGAAGCAGCATATATAGACTCCACGAAAGTTTTGGCAGACATACAAAAGCTGCAGTGAGTAAGAACAAAGATTGGGCACAATGAGAGCACTTCAGTGCAGCCCACTGCTCTGAACACTCGTTGCTGTCGAGAATATAAGGCGAAATAAATTGTCTCTATCACTTGGAGGCAGATGGGGAAACGCCGTAGCTTGAAGACCTAGTGATGCACTTAGTCTGTTGGAAGCAACAGCACACCTAAACTGTAAACCTTCCCTCTCTTCTTCTTGCCCCTTCTCTCCAACTAAAGCGGGGATAGATGTGGGCTTGGCTTTCGCTACATCTGATGCCACTCGGAGGAAATCGGTTTTCCCGAAACTTTCCTCGCGGGAAATCATGCCGGAGACGCAAAGCGGCATTCCGTGTTGTCTATTTAGGAAAAACAGCCGAGCGCGGAAGAGGTAGGTAGGTATAAACTTTATTTGATCCACGAAGGAATCATGTGAGGGGGGGTGTGTGGGGGGGAAGTGGAAGCAGGAAGACGATGGGCCCTCGGGCCACTCTAGATGGCCGGACACTTCTGTGCTTCGGCGACCCCTCTGGCCCAGCCCACTGTCCGGAGCTGTAACTCCGGTTGCGAGCTGCTCAGAGCAGCCTCCCATTGCTCCTGGTGTTCTGACCCTTGCCACGGGGGCTTGGGTTTGTTGGGGCAATTCACAAAGACGTGATTGAAGTCGGCTCTGGTGCTACGACACAGGTTGAAGAGTCACAGCCAGGCACTGTCGAGAATGGAATGGACGTGTGGAATAGACGCCGTCTGGAACTCGGCGTTAGGAATAGTAAAGTTGGCCTAGAGTCGTCCGAGCTCGTTGAAACACAGGGTAAACGAATTTACAAAAAAACCGGCAGATCCCACGCACTGTGGGAATCGATATAATGCGAAGCAGCCAGCAAGCAGCAAATTATGCTGTACATAATATGCATGTCATTATTTACATGTTAGGACCTGTCATTTGTGTTCGTCATACAGTTACGTCGCGCAATACAAATTTTGGCGTATATCAAGCTAGCGAACTGGACGCAAGCGTACCATGAGCGTGGCATGTAAATGGCATTGTAGATGACTTGCATGCAAGATTCTCACGTTACCACCTGCCACTTATGTTCCCTTAATTTTTTACCTCGAATCGCAGCGAGACGCGAGACCAATCTGCCTCCATTTCGCGTGCGTTCGTATTCTCGCGCTCTGCGCATCGTGCAGACGCCATCTGCGTTCCAGCGTTTAAATTGACGGACATTTTGTCAATTCCAAAGTGTTTTCCTCGAACGCCTGTCCCCACTGAGACGGGATCAGTAAGAATGGAACGTGATGCGCGCGTCTCCGTCCTTGCATGGTTAGAGACGCTGGGCCCAGCGACGCTACGCAAGCAAAGCGCGAGCGCTGTAGAGTCCAACGCGACCGGCGTCCGTTTGCGCGCCCCGGTGCCCACTTGGCACCGTGCCATGGCACGGCTGGAGGGACGGACGGACGACTGGACGGACGGACGTGAGCATAAGACATTAAAAGCTTTCGTCTTAAAAATTTTGGTGTATATCAAGCTTGCAAAACGGCCACGAGAGTGTCATGAGCGTGGCATGCAAGTCATGTTGCACATGACATGTCATGATTTGCATATTACCATTTGTCATTTATGCTTGTCATACAATCACGTCACTGAATACCAAATTTGGTGTATATCAAGCTAGCGAAACGGCCACGGGAGTAGCATGAGCGTGGCATGCAAGTCATGTTGCACATGACATGTCATGGTTTCCCTATTACCACTTGTTATTTATGCTCGTCATACAGTCATGTCACTCAATACCAAATTTGGTGTATATCAAACTAGTGAAACGGCCCGTAGAGAGTCATGAGCGTGGCATGGAAGTCGTGTTGCACATGACATGTCATGAGTTCCATATTACCACTTGGCATTTATGTCCGTCATACAGTGACGTCACGCAATACCAAATTTGGTGTATATCAAGCTAGTGAAACAGCCGTCAGCGCGCCGTGAGCGTGGCATGTAAATCATGTTGTAGATGACATGCAGGTCATGATTTTCATATTACCACCTGTCATTTATGTTGGTCATGCAGATATGTCTCATCGCTCCAATTTTTGGATATACCAAATTAAGAAAACGGCCTCAGGAGCACTATGGCCATGGCGTGTAAATCATACTTTTCATGACAAGTTAGTCATGATTTTCATATGACCAGCCATTTATGTTTGTCATACAGTCATGTTATGCCATACCAATTTTGGTACAAATCCCATTAACGATATGGCCAGGAGAGCACAAAGTCGTAGGCGGCTAGATAGATAGATAGATAGATAGATAGATAGATAGATAGATAGATAGATAGATAGATAGATAGATAGATAGATAGATAGATAGATAGATAGATAGATAGATAGATAGATAGATAGATAGATAGATAGATAGATAGATAGATAGATAGATAGATAGATAGATAGATAGATAGATAGATAGATAGATAGATAGATAGATAGATAGATAGATAGATAGATAGATAGATAGATAGATAGATAGATAGATAGATAGATAGATAGATAGATAGATAGATAGATAGATAGATAGATAGATAGATAGATAGATAGATAGATAGATAGATAGATAGATAGATAGATAGATAGATAGATAGATAGATAGATAGATAGATAGATAGATAGATAGATAGATAGATAGATAGATAGATAGATAGATAGATAGATAGATAGATAGATAGATAGATAGATAGTAATCCGCACTCTCTTTTGGGCGAAGGAACTTCGCCATTGCAAGCTCCATATCAACGTTGTGCTGGCGGAGAGGTTATGCCAGACCGAGTGAACGTAATGTTTCCGAACGCCTCGTTGGCATGTCGCTTTCCGGTAGACTTCTGTTTCGTAGTCGGGAGCCTGGCGATAAAACGAAATGACCTGGATTGAGAAACGGGAATCCTCGGAGCCTAGCCTTGCCCCCTTTTATCGTCACTCGTTCATTCAAGGCTGGAGCCGAGAGTGTAATTTGAACAAATACACAAATCTTTTCGTTCACGATAAAGCGAGAAACAATTGGGAAGGTTGAAATTGTCAGTAAGTCTGTGACTCATATTTTGTTGATCTCTTCGTACTTCCTGCGCCTCCACATTTAATTGTTTCGCTACTCCCTATTACCGAGTTTATCGCGTTGCTTTTGCGTCTTACAAGAGCCCACATGTAATATTTACTGCGAAATCGCTTAATTAAAGTGACACTCCAAGCGAAATGTCGGCGCTGACGTGGTGGTCCACATAAGAAGATGCAATTTGGTCACATGAAATTTGGATGTAAAGTCTGAATTCCATGTGCTCCTGCCGCAGCAGCTCACAAGCGGTATGCCGTGTAATCTACGGAAAGCACGTGACTGAGCGCGCCATCTTGCGGCGTGCGGAAGAGGTGATACCAACGTGGGCGGAGGTGGGCGAGTCGGGGCGGCGGATGGGACGTCAGATCGCCGGCTCTGTCTTCTTGAGCTGTCTTTTTTTATCATAACCGCTGCACTACGGACGAGTAAGGGAAAACCACGAACAAGTCAAGTTACACCAACAACTGTCTCATGTACTTTCTGGTGTGAACATCAACGAGACAAACTGTAGTCAGCTCGTTAAGGTGCTGCTGGCTTTGTTTTCCAGCCAGGATTCTTCCAGTTTGGCTAGTTAGTTACCTGCTTGATGCAACATGCTCGAAACGGCACTTATGACGGAGGCACGAAAGAAGAGTACACACAGAGTATACACATGCGATGGAGGCTGAGCGGAAATGAAAAGCCAACATAATATCCAGAAAGACAGGAAGAGAAAGCGGTCCTAACATCTGCTCGCTGTCAACCTCAATTGCTGTCCGTTCCAGCGGATGCGACACACCGGATAACCTGCCGCCGCAAACGGGGCGAAAAAAGAAAAAGGAAAACAATAATGCGCGACAGGGGGGGGGGGGGGGAGAAAAAAGATGAGGATGCCCACGCGTGCGTTAAATATGCGCCCTGCCTTATTATGACGCTGCGTACAGCACAGAAACGAATTACGTCCTCATTTCTGAGAAAACTTCTATTTCCGGGTGGTGGCTTCCGTTCCCTTTACTTTCTGCCGGAATTACCTGCTCAGGACACCTGAATAACATTAACGTTTCAACAGTAAGCGTAACGTTCATATTAGGGCTCCGTCTTTATAGCTGAACATTTTTTTTTCGTCGTCTTGGGTGTGAGAGAGCGTGCAGCAAGGTGGGAGGCGACACGCAGGACGTAATTGCACAGTGAAACAGCCATTGAAACAGCCAGTGAAACAGCCATCAGATACTGCGGTGTGCCTGGAAATATTGCGAATGGTTTTCTCGCGTCTCTTACGCGTGGTCGCACAAACTGACGCAGGGAGCAACAATACCAGTTCCACCGTAAACAATTCTATCCGGCTGCAATTCTGGAGGCTTGAAACAAGGCTTGAAACAGCGATAAACTGGACGACTCTGAAGACTAATATGGTTGCTTTTAGGTTGTTTGTAGGCCATAGCTAGGTGATGCAGGTTGTTTCTGGGCCTTAGCTAGATGATGCAGGTTTTTTCTGGGCTGCTTCTAGGTTGTTGCTATGCTTTAGCTAGGCTATGCGAAGTTGTTTCTACGTTGATTCTCAGCGCAGAGAGATTCTAGTTAAACCACAGGCCGTCGCGCACACGACATGGATGTGCAAACTCCAGAGACAGAAACTCGCGCTGAAACCAAGCGTTAGCACTACTCATGGTAGCCGCCGTTGCCCTTCCCGTTCTCTAGTAACTCGGGGTCTTGGGCTCGCCGCCGTCGCTTCGCAGTCCATTTGTTGGGATCACTGTTGCCATCTTCAGTTTAGGTGGGCCAGTGGTGAGTATTAGGATTTACCCAATTTCTGTGGCACTGACCCGTTTATGATAATGATAGTTTTCTGGTAGGCCACCCAAATTACGGCTTGCTTAAACAACTTCGTTGTAATCGTGTTCTGTAATCCTGTTCTGTAAAAGAAAAGGCTGTGGTTCAACTCTTGCTGACCTAGTTATCACGAGCGAAATGTATGTTTGCCTTGGTTTTGCAAAGATCACGCACAGATCGAAATTTATTTGTGGTTTGCAGTTCGTCACGATACTACACCGAACGCTAGTGGAGTTGCACATGTTTGATAATCTAGACGCGTATCTTAAAATTCTCATTGTGCCCTTCATTTTTCCACGCTCCGTTCATCGGCTTGTCTCTGCATCTCTCCGAGTGCACCTCCTCGCCTTGTGAGGAGAAAAAGTGAGGAGAGCGAGCACCTGCTGGCAGAAAAGCATGTTCTTGTTCACTCACCCGACATCGTCTGTTGCTCGTGACATTACCTATTTTTTTTATAATCGGAGAGGTGGCGACCCGACGGCAGCTGGGGATAGCGGAAAGGCACGAAGAGGAGCACGCCAGCGTCTGTTGGCGGTTTACCCGGCTTACCACCGCCTAGTCACTTGGTACCGCAGCAGTGAGGCTACGAGTGGGCGCAGCGGGGAAGTGCCTCCACAGCAGATCACGTGTCATGACGTGACGTCTGCCACATTTGCCCTCCCGCGGTTCAAGGCCACTGCGACGCAATGAATGGCCTTTGGAGACATGGCGTGGTAGAGCTTACGCTTTATGTCGGCAGAGATAGTTTTGTGCTGCTAAAACGCCGGTTAGGGAATTGAAGGGCTGATTCTATCGCAGTGCGAACGTTTATACGGACAAGGACGCGTGAACAGCCCGTGAAGTTTGCCTTGCGGCTCGTGCGAGTGCCCTTGAGCGAACTATTTAAGATTTTCCCGCATTGCGAAACCAACTTTACATCCCTACAACACAAATCGAAGTACAGAGAAACTTCACTTGAACGAACTTCAAGAGACTCCAGGAAAAAGTTCGTTAAAGTGAAAGTTCGCTGAAGTGATATAGCTTTGTTGGAACGTGTTATCAGGAGCTAAACAAAACATCAGTTGTTGAAGCAAAATTTGAACCCTTTTATTTTAAATGCTGCTTGATAAAATTTCAGCTTACTTAGCAGGTTTTGAAGAATGCAGTAATCTTTTGCTGCACTTGTGCACTTATGACGGCCGCGGTTATGAATTGAGTCAGTGTGTCCAAGCTCTCATAAAACCTTCTCCGGCACAACGCTTTGCTGGGAGGCGAAGGACTTCACTTATTTCAAGTACATCAGTGCTTCTTTAGCTGACATTCTTGGTGCTTCTTTTACAAGCGTTACTTCTTCCTCCCCCTCTTCTGCTTCCGGAGGTAAAACGCTCGCTGCAATCCCTTCTGTAGACCGAGTGGCGCCTGTCTCAACGCCAGAGTCACAGGTGACATAATCCTCAAAACGCTAGGCGCTGTGTGTACCCAGTCTTTCAAACAGTTTCTGATCAAAATGACGTGAGAGAAAATTGGAGGGTGTCTCAAAATATTCTTGCACGCTGGGCCTTCTTGCACTGTGGACGTAACAATATTGTTACGAGAAAGTGTATATTTAAAGATGCTTACAGGCGAAGACAATCACTGACACAATGGCGGGCTGGAAGCCTGTCTCTTCACACTTCGTAGTTGTCTCTCCCAGACCGGGACCCTCTACTACTTTATGCCCTAAACCCACTACTGCCTGGTGACACTACCCCGCGGCGTAAAAGCGCCGACCCGGCGCTTGTCACGGAAGTGGAGAGTTAGAAGGCACATACGGCTTCAGTCTTACGACGTGCACAACAGTAGATGGTGGTGGCGTTGAGTCCACTGGAATCGACGACTCGCTGGATCTCGTAAGTGAGATCAGTGACCTGGCGCAGGACTTTGTATGGTCCGTCATAGCGAAATAACAACTTTTCGGAGAGGCCGATGCGACGACATGGGCTCCACAAGAGGACTAGTGAACCGGGTTTATACGAAACGTCCCGGTGGCGGCGATCGTACAGGTCTTTCTGAGAGGCTTGCGTCTTATCAATATCAGACTTTCTCGATATAGCTTATGAGCAACGCCGCGACTCGGCTTTACGTCCCATCATAGAAAGTCGGAGTTCCGCTACGCCAAGCACTTCCCTGAACTTGTACTTTCTCCACGACGGGGTTCTCTATCGCCACAACATGCGCCCCAACGGCCCTGGCCGCCTTCTCGTCGTGCCTTCCCACTTGAGGGTAGATGTTCTCCGCCAGCTTCACGATGAACCTACCGCCGGTCACCTGGGAGTCACACGCACTTATGATCGCGTCCGACGCCGTTTTTTCTGGCCACGCCTCTATGACTCTGTGCAAAAGTACGTCGGCAGCTGCGACCTCTGTCAACGTCGAAAACGACCAACATCGCTTCCAGCTGGCCTCCCTTCACCCTATTGAAATCCCTGCTGAACCATCTACCACGTAGGGCTCGACCTTCTCGGGCCATTTCCCACTTCTGCATCCGGGAACAAGTGGGTTGCCGTAGCGATCGACTACGCGACACGTTACGCGATCACCCGCGCTCTTCCAACCAGCTGCGCTACCGATGTCGCTACCGATGTTTGACGAACTGAAATGACTTCTGCATTCATTTCATTAAACTGAAATGCTTGAGCATTGGGTTCAATGGCACTTTGGCGGGGGGATTGAAAAAAATGCCCCCCACCTCCCCGAAAGGAATCGTGAGGAAATGCGAATGCATTTCGCGCCCGCTTCACTCCATTTATATATGGTGGTTGTGGTTCGAAGAAGGAAAAGGCGCCTAATTTCTGCAGCTCAATCGGGAGCACGGCGCAGCGCCTGTTTTTTTTTATTTATTTATCGCGGGAGCTCCGCCGAGCTCCCGCGATGCGAGCGCCCTCACGCACCAGAGCACGCTCCTCCTCTCCACTCACTCTCCGCTACTCCGCCAGCACCACCTGCTGCGGTTGCTAGGGGCGAGGATAAGCGCGCGCGCCCACAGCTGTTGCTATGGGAGAGGGAGTGAGAGCGGAGAGATAACACCTGCCGGCGCGCGGACACCTCCTCAACCTATCCTTCTCCCCGCGGACAACGCCGGACAACGCCAACGCCGGATGCCTGACATAGCCCGACTAAGAAATGCATTCGCATTTAAAAAGTTCGCACAACAGAATAGTTTGTTTAACTGACGTTCGTTCAAGTGGTATTTTACTGCATAGCCTGCTTACTTCAACTTGCATGACACACATAGATTACCTGTTTTCAAGCGGGTGTGCGTGTCGACACGACGAGGCTGTTCGTGCCGAGCTAACTTACCTTCTGTAAGCTGACTCTATCTCCTGGTCGTATGGTCTTTTTTTTGTTCAGGCGAGTCTGTTTTGTTACAACACTACATACGCTTGTCTAAGTCTTCGTCAATTTTCTTTGCTTCCCTCTCTTCTTTCCTCTTTCTCTGCTCCTCTCCTCTATCTCTTCCCTCCTCCCGAAAGAGTAAGCAGGCGTTGTGCCCCTCCAGGTGGCAGTTGCCAGCTTGCTCTCTCCCTCTTTTCACTGTATCCTTCTGTATCTGTGTATGCAAATCAAATAACCGACCGACCAACCGACGACCGACCGACCGACCAGACCAGACCAGACCAGACCAAACCAAACCAAACCCAACCCAACCCAACCCAACCCAACCCAACCCAACCCAACCTAACCTAACATAACCTAATCTAACCCAACCCAACCCAACCCAACCCAACCCAACCGACCGACCGACCGACCAACCAACCAACCAACTAAATAAATAAATAAATAAATAAATAAATAAATAAATAAATAAATAAAAGTGAGTACGGGACGCACCACCTGGTTAATGTCTTAGTGTTTACTTTCTTTGTTTTAATCTTCAATTCGTACTTTTATTTTCTCGGTTGTAAAAGATGGCGTTTACGTGGCCCCTAATGCAACGACTTACTTTTAGATATAATACCTAATTGCAAACCTTCAGTCTTAAGTGGTTCGCTAGGTTGATATACACCAAAATTGGTATTGCGGGACGTGACTGTATAACGAACATAAGTGGCAGGTGGTAACATGAAAATCTTGGAATGAATGTCATCTACAATGCCATTTACATGCCACACTCATGGTGCGCTTGCGTCCGGTTCGCTAGCTTGATATAGACCAAAATTGCTATTGCGCGACGTGACTGTATGACGAACATAAATGACAGCCCCTAACATGTAAATCATGACAAGCATATTATGAACATCATGATTTTCTCCTTGCTGGTTGCTTCGCATTACATCGGATTCCCTACAGTGTGCGGGATCTGCCGGTTTTTTCTATGGTGAAATACTTCCCGTGTTTTCACATTATTTTATCATGCCTCCGAAGTGCGCCTGCCCCTTATAATCCAAATTGAGATATTCTCCCCTTCCTGTCGATAATATACCAAGTTTATTTTTTCTTTCATGTTTATTTTGTGCAGCAGGTCCAAACGTAGTCTCTGACTCGGGAACCCCTCCTGTATATTGATTTGTAAGAACTTGATCTGCTGTACTAA
Organism: Rhipicephalus appendiculatus; assembly: GCA_030522465.1. NCBI lineage: Eukaryota > Metazoa > Arthropoda > Arachnida > Ixodida > Ixodidae > Rhipicephalus > Rhipicephalus appendiculatus. The sequence continues at coordinate 3,274,827 of JALIZH010032924.1, read as the reverse complement.
ATTTATTTTGATTTGATTTGATTTGTTGCAGCTCTCTCGCTGGCACTTATGAGCCTGCCGCCTCCATATTTCCACTTTGTCCCTTACATAAGTGTATGTATGTTTTCATAGCAATAAAAATAATAATTTCGGCCAAGAGTGAGGAATACGAGGTACATGATAGCAAAGTAAGCGGTGGCTTCGTGAACTTTTCATTTTAGAGCTGTCACAGGAAATTGTATTTGATTATTTTTACTTTGAGGATGTCACGGAACTTTCTTCATTTACGGATCCCTCTGCTTCCTGCTCCTGACATAAAGCTTCCGTTAAATGTGCACGGGAAAGCTTCTTGGTTGTGCACCAATACTTTTACGTAATCACGGATGCCTCGGATAACTTTACGTGGATATATTCCACCTTTAGGAAACTTCATGGCTTCGAACGGCTTATATGGCTTTACGCCAGCGGGAGCAAGAGGTTTACACTTAGCTTTCCCAACCAGGTGACCGGGCGAATGGCGGCTAAACTGAACTCGGCCTAGTTATCAGCATTATGAACGAATAACGATAAATTAATTATGGTAAACTAAATCGCATGCAATGTAGACCTGCGTCTTACCTTACTTTAGCTGGCGTCCAAGAGTAACGTTTCTGTTTGTCAATTTCTAATATGAGTGAAAACTCTTCTCAACCTTCCACACGTATGACGCACTGCTGTTCGTCCCGTTTTTGTCAGACCCTTTCTCAACTCTTATTACGATCTAATTTTGAGACAATGATCGTTTCAACTCAAATCTGCGGGTAGTCCCTGAGCGCAATGTTCTCGCCTCTTCTGTAGCTCAGTCTCTACATGGTTAAAAGAAAAAGAGCACCAGAAATGAGAAAGAACCAGATGGCAAACACGAAAACGTAAGTAATTTCTGGGAAATATTTTTCATTGCGCTGTTCTCACTATTTATTCTGAGCATTCTTTATGGAAACGCCTTTGCTGCAGTTTCCGCGCTTCCTCCCATCCGTCAGATCACCTCATTCCAAACTTCACGTTTCCGTGCTGCTCATCCATCTTATCACCCGAACTGCAACTACCCGTAGACCTCGCCATGTCCCACTTCTCGCGCCGGAATATTTTCCTCTCCGAGAGGCATATAAGGCTACAAAACAAGGATAAAAAAGGCACGGGAAGAAATTCTCTATCTACAGCGCCGCCATTCGGCGAAGCAAATCATGCTGGAAAACGAGCTTCTTTCATTTCCTTCCTGACGTGGGATCCTATTCCGATATGTACTTATGTACTTCTCTGCGCGGTCGTAAAACTTATCCGCACCGCAGCTTCCGAGCTGGAGCTGCTAGCGAAGTGCATGCATGTACATGTATACGTCTCCGGTGAAGCACGTGCGTGTGCCGGGCATCGCGAAGACACGGTTCGTTGAGTGCGCCCCGAATCAGCTCGATTTGTCGACGAACGAGACGAGAGACTGCGCCGAGACACTCGCTGCGCACTGAATGCGTTCAATCTCGTGCTGTCACGTCGCCAATGCGCTGAGAAAAACAGGCAGGAACGCACGCACGCGCAGGTGTGCTTGTTCATTAAAGGATGACTAGCCGGGCAGCATCCGGCAAAGGCTTGGAGAGCGAATGAAGCCAGGCATATCAGCTCGTAGCACACCTATCTCTGCACTTTGTATCTTACTATACATACACTGAGCTCACGCATTTATTCTGGAAGGCAGAACGCTGATTTTCGGACTTTTTGGTGGGACACGAACAGAAGACGAGAGCGATAAGCAATAGGAGAAAAATAACAGTTGCGCTGTTTTCGTCTTTAATAATAATAATATCTGGGGTATAACGTCCCAAAACCACCATACAATTATGGGGGACGCCGTAGTGGAGGGCTCCGTAAATTTCGACCATGTGGTGTTCTTTAACGTGCACTAACATCGCACAGTACACGAGTTCCTAGCATTTCGTCTCCACCGAAATGCGACCGCCGCGGCCGGGATCGAACCTGCGACCTTCGGGTCAGTAGCCGAGCACCGTAACCGCTACGCCACCGCGGAGGACGTTTTTATCTTTGTTATTGCTGTCCATTCAAGCACACGCACTGTCACCCTGAAAGGAAGCTCTTTCTCAAGGTACCTGCGATAACGTTTGGAAAAAGAAATTCCCAGAAAAAGAATAAGTCCTCCGACATGACGGCTGTAAAATGTTCGCTTGTAGACTTCAGAAACAGTAACCATCCCTCCATCCGTCCGTCAATTCATGTATACCGACCAATATATTACTAACAGCTTCGCAGTCAATAGGTTGAGCCCAAATTACAACTAGCATAATGATGAAGAAAAAAGGCACAGGCTCAGACGTCGTCGGCTAAGCATAGGTTTAATTTTTGTGCCCTGTCACTGGTTTCCAGAGAATTGATGCCATCACTTGATGTCCTAGGTGCAGTATTAGTATCGACGAAAACGTCCACTTGTTCTGACTCCTCTTCTTGCTCAGTGCTCAGGGCGTTTTAACTTTTTTCTTTTAGTGTAGTGTAGATTGATTCTTCTTGCACTCGTTATTACCTATTTTGCCGATTCACATTTTTTTCACTGAGTGTTAATTTTACATTATTCTTCTTCATATGAATAAAGACATTCATATTGTTAAAACAATTTACGTGATTTTACGTATTGTGGAAATGCTGTCGGCTGCTACGTGTGTAATGTCTGCGTAGCGAGCATTGTTCCGGAGCAAAAGCATCCGACAGGCTGTTTAGCCTGTTGCCTTTCTGCTGATGTACAGAAAGAAAAATGAAAGAAATCAAACCAGATGACATCAATAATCTGGGCCTCTAAACGCAATCTCGTGCAGTGCGTGGCACACACCGCTCTCCGGATCCGCACAGGACACCAAGCAACGAAGTTTCCCATTTCATTCCAGAAATTTTCCACGCTTTTCACGAGAAACACTGCGCCAGAGTGTCGCCGCTACGGGATATTTCTACGAGCATTCTTTCTCTTTTTCTCTTTTTCCTGTAGACGCGGCAACTTTTTATTTTCGGTACTGTAATATGTCTGTGAAATTCTCCTGGCTGACAACAATCTGCTGAAAAAAACGGGCTTACACTGCTACACTGGAATCTCCAATATCCACGCCTGGAATTAAACAGAAATCACGAGTTCGTAGCATAGCCGTCATCTCCCTATCTACAAGTGCAAAACCAAACAGAGGACATTCGAAAATGTCAGAATGCAGCGTTGAGTTAAAGCTGCAGATCAATAGAAAGTTGGATCACACATAACTGCTGGAAGTGTAGTACTCACGCTTTCGACCGGCTTTTCCACAGCAGACAGATGTTGCTCTATTATGGTGCCCCCCATTGAATTTTGGAGTTTCAGATCAGGGGCAGCACACGGGTTAAAAATATAAGCGACTTATGCTTTTCCGGGCCTGTAGACATTGAAAGAATGAGTAGGCCATAAAAAAATGTACATGTGCTGGAAATAGTGATTAACGCTGTGCTGATAAGGGCTGCTTAAACATCCATCTTACCATCCAAATTGCAGCTACCGGTCAATTTCGCATGTTGCACTTTCGTCCGAGTTGCGACATCTTCGCCATGCCTGCGAGTGCAAGGCTGCGCGTTTGCTTGTGCACGTGTATCCATGTTTGTGTATCTCTTCACCCACATTTCCAAATGCAGGGATAGCAAACCGAATACTTGTCTTTCCGCTCAGCTTCCTTTGCAGCCTGCATATTTTTTAGTTATTATTTTTGACAATATTTTTTATTCTTTAAACGTTAACTACCAGAACCTAGCCAGCTCCATTAAACTCGCGTACTGTCCCAGCTCGCTTTTTTCCAATGCAGCTAAATTTACTCAGCTAAAAATTAGATCTGTACCACCGATTTTCAACTGCAAACGCGACATTAAGAAAACACCATCATGACCTAGCTGCGACTGTTAGGGCACAAAACGCCGGCAAAAGTGTCACAATACCTGGCGTTTTGAATTGCATGACATTATGTAAAAAGCACATTTTCGAATCCCATTCTTGACAATTTCACCAAGCCTGTCAACTATTTCATCATGTTCATCCGCTTGAGAGGCCGTAACTGACGCTCTTTACATAAATGGGGCACCTGTTTTTAGTGAAATGTCGTGGAGTTGTCAACCTCCCCTGCTATTTTGCTTAAATTCCATAAATTTGAGGGTCTTTTTAATTTAATGACCTGCATAATTTAGCTTATTTTATCGAGCACTCAAAAACTCACATTTTCATATATGCAACAACTTTTTAATTTGAAAGTACAGGGGATGCTTAATCGAAATAGTTTTGTACTTTGCAACTGGTGGGCAATTATTAGTTGTCCTAATTTATCTTTAGAACGGGTAAGGGATCAGCACTACTTAAAGACCGGTACTAATTTTTAACTAAAGTTTATTTGAACTGGGCGGCGTCCGTTACGAGCTCTAGAGCCCCTAGCAACTTGAGCCTGCGTGGCGCTCCTGTAGTGAAAACGGACTCAAAATAAGCATAGCTACAGAAACGCTAAGAAGGTGCGAATGTTCCCAGCCACAAAAATGTAAACTAGCTCTCGAAGCATACACAACGAAGGCATTTTTTCTGCATGATGGATAACGCCCTTGGTTCTGGTAGCACTGCGCTCACCGAGCTTCTCATGACTCAGCTAATCTAACGAACCTTGAATTTTCTGAAAACGGGTGCATATAATCATGAGCCTGAGTGTTTCAGAAATGCGCGCTTTTTCAGCTTGGTACTTGCGTTGAAACATTGAATAAATACCGACTTGTATGTTTTAACGAAGCATGCAAAAGCCCTGCAGTTCAATGAGCCAAAGTGCAATCCAAAGTGCAAGCAACGCACGCAGCAACGTTAGAACGTCTCCTTTTAGTCAAAAACCTCTTGCGACCTTAAGAAAAAGGATGACTGAAGTGCAAAATGCAGTGACTTCAGGCTTTGCATGCGTGTTTACGAACAGGACAGAAACTCAAAGGGCCCCTTACGCATTCGCCTAAGAGGACTCGTAGTCGAAATCTATCTTCTCTTTCTTCTCAGTCGATGTATTGCTCCTCCCCTGCTCCCCACTGAAAACTTTCTGCATTTACCGTGGTTTTGCATAGCCTCCTGGATCGGACACATTGCAAGTTTTCGGCTCCTGAATTGGTTTTGCGCTGCTTCCGTGATTCGCCCCGCCTTTGGACAAGCGATGCCATCATGCGAAGACGTCATCGTGACGTAATGATTTCGTCATGGGGTGATGTCATCAAGTCATCATCTTTTGCGTCACTTGTGTTGACACCGACGTTCAATTTTCGCGTTTGATGAGGAAGCTAGGGCTTTTGCCTTAATAATTAACCAAGCATAAATCAGCCATAACAATTAGGCTCGAATGGTATGTGAATTAGGAGAAGCATAATACAGGAGGCAACATTCGCACAGCGTCTTTCGTGGCATCTTTGTGTCCGTTGGTCATAATTTATCGAACTGTCGTGCACTTCCACTGCTGAGTCACCCGATAACACATCGGTACAACAAGCGCTCTGTTGAGCAGTACGCCACAACCAGTGTCGACTTATCTTTGCAAGGCCTCGAACAACACGATATGCTTGCCTGGGGAAGGAGTGGGATTTACAGCGCGGGCACAGTGCCTTGAATCCCGGCTGCTTTGCTCTTTGTTGGTACGGTGTCCGCATTCACGCGATGCGACGCTGCGCATAATACCATCTACCTTATGTTCTGAGGGAGAGAAAGGACAACTTTGTTGATTTCCGGAAGACAGCTGGGCTGAGCTCCCACCTAGGAGCTAACGAAGAGAACATGTCTCCCGGCAGCCTCCTCGGCCTGCTGGTTCGCTCAGAGTTGCTGGTCCAGGCCCGAACTGAGCACTGCACTCCGACAACCGGCACACAGGCCTGCATTGTTGGCTGCGACTCCTCTATTGCTGATGAATGCTGGGCATGCCCATAAGATGTGATCATGCGTGGCTCCGGTGTTACAATAGTGGCATAGATTAGTTGTGTATACTAATTCGGTATACTTGTGTGTGAGGTTCATAATGACGAGGTTCTTGTATGTTAGTGCTTATAGCTGTCACCATTGAAGGGACTGGATCCGATTCTACTTAGGTGAGGCGCTGGGTACTGCCATCTTTTCACTTGACAATGTTGGGTAATGTAACAGACGTAAGTGAGCCGATCGTCCTATTCCCATACCCCTGCGGAAGAGTCCATTCGGGTGGCTGGCGTTGAGAGACTTTTCTGTATCTCTAGGTATACCGTCGCTTGTGTTTCGGAGCTTCTTGTTGCTCAATGTGTATTATAGACGACTACAAGACACGCTGAAAGGAAGTCCCATGCCAAAAAAAAGTCACAGTTTCGCTCCCAAGGTGAAGCAATGAATGCGATAGCAAGAAATTAGTTTGTCACACGAAGAACGACAAGCAGCTCGATACTTGCAACGCGCCGCCGCAGCACTAAGAAGGACGCTCGAAAAGGACGCATAGGTATACACAGGACAAGCGTGAACTAACAACTTGTCGCAGTTGTTAAGTGTTTGTATTTGAGCAACGCGCTGCGAGTGTCCACAATGCAAAAGCCTACGCTGTTGTTATTGTTGCCTCTGACATGGCTAATAGCCACTCAGGGGGGATTGGCCAAAGATTGATTATATGATTATATGACATTTCGACGCTGCTTGATACTTCTTTTTCTTTTAAACTTCGGCACGTGGAATAATCCCTCTGCGTCTCCTGCCACGCGGTGGCGTCTGACGCCAAGTGTGCCCGGTGTTATTTTTTTCCTTCTACATCACGAGTGGTACATTTTAAACCTCCTTGGTGGTACAGAAGGGAGCCACTTTTTCGTGCGCATCTCAAGGGCAGTTTTCAATTTGAAAGAAACTGTAAAAGCGTTGCGTGATAGAAAACACGCTCAAGCTGTTCCGAGATCTGCGTGCCGCGAGCGGCAAACGGTGCATATGAATAGCTCGCCGTTATACAGCTGGCACGAGCATGGCGTGTGGCTGTCATAAGCCTCAGTTGGCACACCGTACGCAGGAAAGGATCGCTCACATTACGGAAAAAGAAGAACCTGTTTATGATTTGCCTTATGAAAAGGTGGGGTAGTCCCAAACCTCCGTTCTTTACTCGCCTAAACAGATTGGTTCGACTGCATTGTTCCCAACTCGAGGCCCACACGAAAACTGCAAAAACACGATGAAAGTTTTTGTATATTAGCCCGTGAACAATGTGAAACAATTTTACCTGTTCCTATGTACAGGGCCATCTACAGTGGAGGCCAAGGGCAGGACGTGCTAAAACGGGTTAAAAGAATGCAAGTGGCTCCCGCCACAAAGTCCTTCTTGTTTAGGCTTCACACAGGTACACTGCATGTCAAGGTATTTCTAGAAGAGCAGGGTTTCTTTTTACCTTGGGGGGTCAGACTGTCTCATTTGTAATAAGCCAGAAACTATCGACCACGTTTTTTTACATTGCTGGGAGGGAGTGTATTTTTGGGATGTACTGCAGAGAACAATCAAGAAAGAATTGCCGTTGGATCCATATGGCATCAGATTTCTCCCAATAGATAATGATGATGGTTTGCCGTTTGACTTAATTATGTTAACAGGCCTCCACTGTTTATGGCGCGCCCGTATGGCAGGATTTCACTGTGATCCAGATGCAAGACCCGCAAGAATGTACTTCAGAGAGTGCATGTCGAAGTTTGTTGAAATTCAGAAAGCGCAGGAGTTTGTACCTGAGTGGTTGTCAAGGGTGGAACCCTTGACAGCCCTCAAGGAATTTTAAAATTGGTGTCTGTCCTGTAGGACTGACACTGTTTGTTGTTATTACCCCTATGTCATTGTTGTTGTACATAATGTCTGGAAACAGGCAATAAAGCAAAAAAAAAAATGGCGTGTGGCTGTGTTGGCTAGCGCAGCAGGCTGCGGAGCGAGGGGTCGCTAGTTCAAATCCCCGGTCAGGTGGTTTGGAATTTTTTTCTAAATGATTTATTTTTCTTTATGCCTTTTTTATATATACACATAGATATACATATCCGGGACATGACGGCGTCGACAGACGGTGACGGCGACGGCAAAAATCAGCCGAGAGTGTCCATATAATTGCTATCGCAATAAAATGCCACCCCAAGCCGCAATTCTTCCAATAAAAATTTGAATAAGACTAGTCAACCTACTCCAGCTACACAAAGGCTAAATGATTCCATGACATGATGGTGTAAGTAGCCAATTCTATCCTTACGAGTAATTCCCTAGCCACCTTAAAAACTACACATGACACACGTGTCCACATTCGAAATGATAGTGTGTTACTGCGAGCAGTAAATGGCAGAAAACTCTAGATATGTGCGTAAGTTTAATCATATGTATGTTATAAAGAGACGACGTACATAAGTTGTTTCTTTTTTTTGCGTTTTCTGTGGCCAGCCTCTTTTGTTCGGATCACAACACCCATTAATTAGACAAGACTAAAGCCAGCTCCAAGCCCTAACTATCTTAGTTCCGTCTTGCGCTACATGGCACGCTGCCAAAAACTGAGCGACTTAGTACGACGACGCAGTAATTGAGTAAAAGATGGCTTTCCGAAAGCGGCCTTTAGTCGGCATACAGTATTTTTATTTCTTATATGAACGTGCAGCCATTATGGTCAGATTTAGCGTGAATCACCAAAAGACAGAAAAACGCACTTGGACGTTTTCTAACATGAGAACATAAAAATAGTATGGTTGAACGAAAAACAGGTAATTCATGCAAGTTATTACTGCAGAATATATAGAAGTTCAGGCATTGTTGGTTCACAATTACTATCTGATTTGAATTAAAACTAAATAACAAAAATATTCCTCCAAAATGATTTGCTAATGAGACTGAGATGTCGCTTCTTGCCCGTACACTTGTGGTTTATTTTCATTATTAACCTAAAAAAAGATATTGTTGATAAGGTGTCTACGTGAATACATTACGAAAACGCGAAATCATGCAGTCTAAAGACCCCGAGCTAAATGAAATATTTTCTGTGGACTGAAAATTCCAGAGAGGGAAAAAGTACCAGGAGAAAGAAGCAAAAGGAAGAATTCCCGGCAATTTTGTACCTAAGAGATATATGTGATTTGCATATTCAATTTAGCTGGTGCCATCAGCAGATTACCGTGGGTTCTGTAAACAAGGCACCGTAATCAAGTTGAAAACTCGGCGGAACCATATAAAACAGTGAGAAGATAACTTTCGACCGCCTAATGCAAGTGCCTAATATAACTGTTTACAGCGGTTCCAATTAAATGGGATTTTAAGTTCTTAAGCAATGTCCCTCTTAACTCCTTTTCTCACAGCAAAATTTTTCATTTGCGTTCAACGGAAAATATATTCACGTCATGGGGCGTGTACGAAAAAGAAAGAAGCTGTTAGTTTATATCTTGTTTAGTGTTCTCCAAGCAGGTCCAATTTATTCGAAGTTCTCCTACGTGCGTAAATTTTAGTATCGTACCAAACGTATAAAAGTAGCGCTTTTTTTCCGCAGGAGTAATAATTGTATCCGTATTTGGGGATGATTTTTTAAAGATTTAGTCTTTCATCACGATTTTCATCACGAAATTTCATCACGATTGTTTTATACAGAACACTTCATTGACGAAATAAAGCATGCGTTTCCGCTACAGCAGTTTGAGATTGAATCGGATAAGCCAGAGATGATGGCTTGCGCAAGACTTGTTTTTGAAAATGGGGCATAACAAAGGGCGTTTAGTGGAACTGTAGAATGCAGCTTTCGTTATAGCGGTCCGATTGTAGTTGTGCAATCCCCGAAATTGATGAGATGATTCGCGGCATCTTTTTTAATGTCCCACGATTAAAAAAATGAAAAAAGCTTACACTGGCCGCGCAAGACTTAAAACAGCGAAGCTGGTCAATCCAATGCCGTTTCGTGGCTGGCGCTAGGTGGGAACTTGACTGATCCTAGGTTTGAACTCGGCTGGTGCGAGGTTTGAACTCGGATGATGTTAGGCTCGAACTTGGCTATTGTTATTGCCAGGCTTGAGCTTGTCTGGGTCTAAACTTTGCTGATGATAGCTCTGAGCTTGGTTTATGCTAGGCTTTTTCTTAGCTTATAATGGCCGTTAGATTGACCAGCTTCACTGTTTCAAGTCTAACGCGGCGAGTACAAGCTTAATTTTATTTTTTACCCAAGGAGCAATGTCGAAGTAATCTCTGCCGCCTAGCAACCATGACCCCGAAGCATCGTCGTAGGCCATCGTCTTACTGGACGAGTTTAACTGTAGCGGATCATTGGCGTCTTCGAGCTCTTGTCCTTCTTCGATATCTTCTTGAACGGTTCGTCATCAATGTCGGGAACGCGTCCAGGCTTCACCCGAGTCTATCGGAACGTTGTATAACTTAGACAAGAAAGTCGGGGACCAGGTACTCCAACCAAGCGCAAATCCGCCTCTTGCAAACCATGCCAGACTTGTACGCGGGCTTGGCGAGCAGTCTCCGCTCGAAGTGCACGTCCGCCACGGCATCCTTTGGAACGCTGCGTGGCTGCAACTGTAGAATTTCTTGCACGTAGATGGGCGCGTTGATGACCTGTCCCCGTAATCCACACGGCCCGTAGCCGTGGGTGAGCCATCGGATGTTCATGAACGGTATCCTGGGCGAAAACATTCACTCTTCCATCTGGTTGAGTCACGAGAATCTGTCGAAATATATGCTTTCCGGTGCCTCTCATGAAGTATCCAGGACTATGCCTATAATCTGGGTTTTTTCAAATAGTATAAAGGTCATTATTCATACGACGTAAAAGTCCGGTTATTGGACGCCAACTCGCCCATTCTCATTCGCATTTTTAAGATGTAATAAATCAGTTAATGTTTATCTGCTGCACGCGGAGAATTGGTCCCGCGTACAGCCTCCCAAGCCAGAATGAAGAACGGCACAGAAAACTTTCCTTTCCTTTTAAAACACTCGGAATAATTAAGTGGTGCGCCGCCTGCTTTATGTCGGGCAAAGAGCAGCAGCGAAAGTGCTCATGGTCGTATTCACTTTCCGTGGCAAAGCCGCCGAAGACGCGACACACATTTTTCAAACGGGCATATAGAAGGAGAAATTTGCACTCATGCACAACAGCCTCAGAAGAATGACGGTGAGTCTTCATGTGATATTACATTACTTCGTCTTCCTTTTCGCCTCTTCGTGAGTTTCTATGGCGACCGCAAGTATGTTGATCTCGTTGAAAAAAAAATAATAAGACAAGCAACGGCAGAAGGCCTGGCTGTCACAGGAAGCGAATAAAAGTAGTCGCTCTGAGAGGTGTATCTCTCCGACTCTCACAGATTTCGCCAGTACTGCACGCTTCCAAACAAAATGTAAAATCAATCAACATTAAGAAATAAAAAAGATAAGCAACTAACGTTGTGTTTGGCACATCGTGTTTTCAGTGATTGGGATCGACAAGTGTGTTCGGTTCCTATGTAATGACTCGAACTTGGCACATTTACAGGCAGCGTATATATGAATACCTAATACTGTAACTATTGCTGTCATGATCGAAGACCTGTTCTTCTCTCTTTATTGTCTAAAGTGCTGATATTGTCTGGCGTCTTTACGTTTTCGAAGGTTTAAGAGGGCTGTCGCCTCCACCAGAAGATTTCCTCAAATTTTATTTAAGGAAAGGTGACCATTGAATAAAACAACCAGACAATAGATGCTCACTATTTGAGTTAGAACATCCCACTGAAATTACACTTCAATAGCAGAAACTGCGATCACACATAACAGGCAACAGCGGCTTAATCTCCTGAACCTCTCACTTTTCTTAATATAAATTTTGTCACTCGTATAGAAAGGTAATAACTGAATACCACTGAAAAACTCTAAGAATCGCGGGTATATTGTATTTACTGCTTTTCATGGGAGCAATATGCAGCGGAGGAAATATAAAAGGAAGCAACATGCAGTGACCGTCTGGCAACCTCATTGTTCTCTTTGAAACATAGCCTGCTCTTGGCAGTTTTATTGGGACCTAGCAACATACGAAGAAAAGAAGCTCCTGAAGATCCCACAGACTGTGTAACGCGAAGCAGCCACCAAAGAGCTGCATACATCCGCCTTGTTTATCGTTGAGGCAAGGGAAGTTATTAATGTGGGGACATCCAGTTCACTATATATCGCATGTTTCTCATGCGTGTATGCATGCACAACCTGGTGTATGCTATGCAAGATGAACGTATATTCTGGTATATACAATGCATGACTTGTCATTTACGTTCTTCACGCCCTAACGTCCCATCGCAAGCTTCTCTTTCTCATATTTTATTTCCCTTTTACATTCCTCCAGCTTAGGGTAGTCAACCGGAAACTTTTCTGGTTAATGTCCCTTCCTTGCACCTTCCTGTTTCCTTCCTTGCTTTCCTGTCGCAGGAACATCACCAGCTTTTACAGCGAAAGCTGTTATGAGATCACAACAAGAGTCATTTATGCGCCGTAGTTGTCCGCCGCCGCCGCCGGTGTCCGTAACCAATATCGCACGAAATAAGAAAAAAACTAAATAAATAAAAAACACCTATGACCGAATGGGAATCGAACCCGGGTCTTCTGCGTGGCAGCCCAGCACTCTACCACTGAGCTACGCCGCTGCTTGAAACTGCGGTGCAAACTGACCCTATGCAGGCTTCATGTCGGGTAAGGAATCGCGTTAACGTGTGTTGTTAAGCGTTTTAGAACAGTAAAGTAAGAACCAGGCGTCACACAAATCGAATTGCATAACGAGTGGGTCGTTCAATGCTCCAACCCATTACAAAAGCCTCAGGCAAAATTCTTCATCGTCGTCAGCCACAGCATCAAGTGCACATAATGCGTTACAAGAGTGTAGCGGGTACCGCGCTTTTCTGAAGAATGATGAATAATGGCATAGTAGATGCTTCCCCACTACACAAAAATTATGATGATTTATGGCGTAGTGGGTACCATGCAAGTGCGGTTGTTGTAGTTGCCCCAAGAATGTTTAAAAAAATGCTCTAGAAAGGCCGCTCTCCCAGCTTTCGCTCTGGCTGTGCTGCGAGTTCCGCGCAGGCCTGGCGGTTTTTTTTCTTCGCTATGTTTGTACACGTCGATCAAAATATTTCCTGCCTGTTTCTACTTTGGCAGTTAAGCGTGATCGCCAAAGAATTGACACACTAGTTGTGATCTCTTTAATGATCTGTGCAACGACGCACCGGTAAGTGTTGTATCCGTAAATATTGCAACTTAGCGTCCCGGCAGTGACAAAAAAGCCTCGAATAGAGGCTACATTCAAGGAGTCCACAAATTTCAAGGTAGCTGCAGACGATGGCGCATTTCCTTACAACAGCGCGAAGAATGTGGGCTTATAGGATCAGTGCGCGACTCGGCTGAATGCGTCTACAGATCTGAAGGAAAGCCGTAAAGGGGTCTCTATCGTTGTTCGCTCGCAGAGCGACTCCTTTACAGGGCCCAGCCCCTTTATGATTCACGGTGAAAGATGAGGCGATAAGCCGGCAGCGAGACAACATAGAACCGATGGTGCCAAACGAGAAGCCCACCCGAACGCGCTCGAAGAACAATAAATCGGCGGCTACTTCCGATCCATATTTAAGCTATTCGTTCAAGTCTTTGTAGCTCGACTCGTGAAAGGTGCTCGAGTAAGTTTTGTTTTGCTTTGCTCACGTGCTAAGCTTGTCAAGTTCAGTATGAAGCACCAATTTTTACTAGAAACCTTCAAAATAATGCGCCTACGAACAGCACTACGCGGCTTAAAAAGTCTTCCTTAGACGGAATAGCATTAAACATGCTCGTTGAAACATAAAGCAGAATCGAACGAACCTTTGTCGAAAGTTCGCGCATTGTGTTTTCGCAGACTGCAAATGTATTTTTCGTAAAATAATGTCTTACAACAAGCATCGATCCTTTCTTTTCACTTTGCATGAACCCCGTTTTGATGAGTAAAGGCAAAGCTTAGGGGAGTGTTTTCTTAAGATTAAATCCGTACTTCTATAAGGTTCTTTTTTAAAACTTGTATTCAAAATAGGAGGAGGAGGTACAATGGCCATACGAAGCACCATGTACTTTACTTGTTTACAGGGCTCCTAGGTTCAGTGGTAGGGGTTCTAGTAAGGTATGTACAGAACTATTTTGTGCACAACATATCGTACTGGAGTGCCATAAGTGTAACGCTTTGTATCTCCTTTAGCGCCTAGGAAGCAGAAACAAGCTTAGTTGAAACGATGGATAAATATTGTGGCAAGATTCTTGAACTTCCTTGAATTTCATCGACTTGCATATACGGCATGCTACTTTACAGCGAGCGAATTGTGGACGATAGTTGTCAGCGAAGTTAGTCACAGTTCGTTATTTCGATGTGCGAATTCAGTAGATAACAGCGACGGTCAACAACACGCATTTAGGAGTAGCGCGAAGCTCCTTATGAGGCGGCTTGTTATACTTGGAGCGACTATAGGATAGATAGATAGATAGATAGATAGATAGATAGATAGATAGATAGATATAGGTAGATAGAGAGACTATAGGTAGATAGATAGATGAAAGCTCGTGATACGCCCTCCACACTCTCGCCTATATTCCTACTCACGAGAACACCTCGTGCTCTTTACACTGCCATGAGGACATTCTTCCGCTTCCATTTCTTCGTACCAACAGTCTGTCGATGGAATGGATGAACCGTCGCAATGCGGCTAACGCTGAGCGACGTGCAACGTAGCTTCTGTATACCCAAACGCGTAGTGAGTGCGAAGTGTTCTACATCCAGCGGCCGTGGTTCTACCTTACTTAGCTATCACTGACCTAACGTAACGTCACTTTTACTAGGTTAGAAAATACCACTCGCGTTGTATGGCCTCCCAGTCTCAATGACCGAATTCATTAACAAGCTGTCAACAATGCCAATAGACATCGTTGACCTTATTGCTTGTTGCGTAGAATACGTGCTGTGGTCTTTCTCTTTTTCTAACACTAGGAGCCAACCTTTACGTTCTTTTTGTCTGTTTGGCGCATGCGCATTTGTCCTTCTTGACATGCCAAAAATGACCTCAGCGTGTTATTGTTTTCTTCGTCTGCGAAGTTTCACAGAGAAGTAACGGTAAAAAAAATAATAAATAAATGGAAAATACTACACGAACGTGATTTCGTTGCGAGAAAATAATTTCTACGTCGCTGTGTTTTCCAGACAGAAATTTCGACCAGGTCCGCCATAACGGCTTTCTGAGGTAAATCCAGGAACAACATTCGCGTTAGGTTTTGTTAGAAAGCCTCGCCGATGAGGTTACCGGTCACGTACACTACAACCTCGAGGGCCCTACGTGCGCTGAAATAAAAGTTATCCTGATATTATGCAGCACACGGAATGAATGCGTATGAACCTTCGTATGTTGCTAACTAATGCATACTCCGTTTATACGAACGCGGTGATTCAGAGTGCAACTTTAATATTTGTGGCCTGTAAAGAAACTTCTGCGAGAAGCTGCAAGAAAACAGATTGGGTTACCTTATTGGTGAGTGCTGGTTCGGTAAGAATCTAATGTCATTTTCTTAATGCAGGCATGCAGCCCAAAGTTCATATTACGAAAAGGAAGTGGAACAGCCTCGCTGAGTTTTATGACCGTGTGGCGGCTTCCGGTGGGCTACTGCGCACTAACCATTGTGGTTGTTATTAAACGCGAGAGCCCTTCCCTGGTTATTCTACTCACTATATGGCCTCGATGGGATGACCGCGTAATGATAAGTACGCAATGGCAGCGCTTACCAAGCATTAGACCCGGGTAGAGGAGTGCCTATCTTCCGGCAGTATAACAACATGGCAGTTTACCAACATTGAGGAATGAGCGTGGAACAGACCTCGGACGACGTAAAATGCGTGCCGTAGTACAGTGCAGTTCGCCGCCACCGGTACTAAATAGCATGCACTGATTGTACACGGACAGTCAAAGAGTGTATAGATGGGCTTAGTTGGTTTGATTGAAGAAGCGACGTAACCAAACGAGCGCACCATCCTGCTCCGCTGAATGGAGGGCCATGGCAGTGAATGATAAATGTGTGTTGGGATGAATTCTCTCTCTCGCAACTCGGGCAATCAACCTGATTGCTCCCCAGAAAAAAAAAAGAAAAAGAAGAAAAAAAAGAAAGAAAGCTTTTCTGCAGGTTTAGAAGTGACCCGCAAAAAAATTCTGTGCAGCACTTCAAAAGGGCGACGGCGAATTTTTTGGAACCTACAGACGAAGGTGAATTGTTGTATGGACACAATTAGAATGCAACGAAGTGAACTTGCATGGTGTGAACGAAAAATTGTAGATTATTTGGTAGAAGCTAACGAGGTGGAGGCGGCGGCGCGCTAACGCATTGTGACGTAAGGTTTTGTTTACTACTAGTTCACATGGAAGACGCTGGCTGCGGTACGAGCAAGAACTCACGGGAGCTAAAGCTTATCTTGAACGTTTAGCGACAAGGACTCGCGATGCTTCAGGTGAAGCATTTTTATTTCAACAAGTTTTCAACGTTTATTGCATCGCTGCGTATTAAATTGGTGCAGGGAACTACTCTGGCAAGGTATGTGAGGAAACATTCAAGGAAGCAGCGGGATCGGCATTCTTATGGAGTACATTTCCTCTTACGTGTCCCCCGAGGAGTTCATTTGTTTGTCCGGTCCTTTCATGGGTGAACAAGTATTACGACCAAGCAAGTATTCCAAAGAAATACTTCGTAAGTTTATTAAGGCAGCTGCGAACATTCTAACCTCATCTACCAAATGACGCTATTTTGGCAGGAATAACCCTAGCCGCCGAGATTGCGAAAGCACCGAAAAACTACAGTTGGCTGTACTTGTTGTGCTGCACGCAATTGAATAACCCCGAAAGATGGAATGTGCGCAGCCGAAGAGCAGCACCATTCGCACCATAGTCGAAGGCAGTCGGGTGTGTTCCTCCTGACCGAGTTTGTTTTTCCCAACAAGCCGCCGTGGAATGAAAGAGCAGGAAACAGAGATATGAATGAGCACATTTATAAATAAGCAAGTGCCGTAAAAAGCGGAGGCTGCTGCTGAAAGTTCGAGTCCCTTGTTTAGCGTTGAAAAATTACGCCGTCGCTCGAAGACCATCGAAAGGGTACTGCGTCCACTTTCAGGGAATATTTCTTTTTTTTTTTTTAGTGGAAATGTTGGCATGAGAAAACCTTATATATAACCGCAGTCGGCTCTTTCTGGAACTGAATTCATTACGCTAACAAAGAACAGTGGCCAATGCACAAGTGACAGATGAGGTTGTCGGGTATGAGAGCGACGCCGTTTTTCCCCGCAACCTATTTTTTAATTTCCGTTCGCACAGTGCAGCATTTGCACACTTTTGCATCACCGCACCTTCATTTCAATGCAAGTGTATGTACCTTCAATGTCTTGAAATTCACGATTGTTTTTGAGACCATTGTACTCATAACTATTTGTGCATGATTGCGAAAAGTATTTTTTCAATATAATTTCTCTATTAGATTACACCATTTCTCCTTTCCATTTTTTTTTTACTTTGATCTTTTGAGGACGCGTTACTGCCATTAATATAAATGGGGGGAGGGTCATTAGCTTGGAAAGAGCGAGAAAGCAATCATGCAAACGCAGAAGCCGTACATTTAAACAGCGTTCCATAAAGCGTTGTCTTATTCAATGCACCAGGTTAATACATACACGAAAGGCGGGGCAATCCATTCTTAAATTTTCTGCTGAAAATGGTACCAGTATCATGGGCTGACTCTAAAATGATGTTCGAATTACTGTGCACGCGTGGAGAGGACATTCATGGTCATTTTGTTTTTGTGAACTTGTGCCACTGCCCTTGAGGTCACTAGTAATAGATTCATTAAAAGCATGGAGAGACACAGAGTGCGAGGGAGGTTATTTTAGACCAGATTGGATTGAAATTGATGGGATGGGGAAAGCAAGATGAGTGAACGGTAGATACAGCATGTGACAAGCAGATGATGGAAAAAGATTGCCCAGCTTGGCTGGGCAATCTTTTTTCAAGTTCGCGGAAACCGGCTGTCCCAGATATCCGGAGAGTGGCTTGCATAGACACTTAATAACAAGCATAATAGCGTTCTTATTAACGGCTTATTAAATACGCGTTAGTTTTCTACTCGTTCGCTACGTTATGCAGTAAACTCTCCAGTTTAGAAGTGAAACGTCTAGAGAATTCGGCTATTACTGCGAATTTGGTAGCATCTGGAACCTTTTAGGAGTAAAAGGGGCGCATACCATGTACGTAATTGTGCACACGTCGTCCAGAAGGACAAGAATGGTGCCAAGATAAGCACCACTCTATAGCTAGCCGGTACGTTTATGAAATATACAGTTGGAAAATTTCACTTGCAACGACAGCCTCTTGAAGCAGATTATTGTGGAGCTCAGGCATCAGACTTACGAAACGGGACCTGCGGTTTCGCCGTCCTTACGTCAAAAAGCGAAGTACGTTCAAAAATATTTTCACTACTTTTAGGCGCAGAATGCTTGATGAGAAAAAAAAATCACAGCATATCCACGGAGTGAATGATGATGAGTGGGACGAAGCTCCGGAGGTTCATCGGTAAACCGTGAATCTTCCGTGAAATTCGCCCAGTACATCATCAAAGACGTGACAAGCTTTATGGTCTTATGGCTTTATGGTCGGTGAAATGGAGGGAGAGTGGTTCCTGGATGGGTCGTAGTCGAAAGTTTGCAAAGACGAGATCGATGCAGGTTCCTCGGATGGTGGTTGGTTTCATGTGGTCAAGCGGTATGCATGTGAGACCATATCGCGATGCCATGTGTTGTATGGCATCGCGATCGTCATCGTCATCAGCGTCATCGTTATGACGCATAGTGGGTACATTCCATGTGCTGTGCCGTGATGGCAGCGTCATCGTCATTGCACAAGGGTGGCTACGACGACAACAACGCAGGACGCCGGACTATAGCCTATGCCCTAAGGAGCTTCGCCCCTAAAAAGAACGTTCTTTTTAACGTTGTCGTACATCAGTGCGATTTTTAGATGCGAAGCATCTTATGCTCGGGGCTCTGTCCGTCCCGCGTCCCCCGTCCCGCGTCCCGCGTCCCGCGTCCCGTGTCCCGCGTCCCGCGTCCGGCCACTTTCATGAAGTAGGGAAGCACCCATTATGCGAACCAAGAACACTGTAGTAATATGAAGGCCGTCAACCCTACTACAATCATCAGAGTCATGGCCGAGAGCACAGAGAGGCTGCTTAGTAATGGCTAGGCAGGTGGTGTCTGTCGCCCAGGTTGACCACATTCCTTGAGTCATGGCCGAGAGCACGGAGAGGCTGCTCAGCAATGGCTAGACAGGTGGTGTCTGTCGCCCAGGTTGACCCCATTCCTTGATCTTGCTTGCATGTGTTTGGAGGGGGGCTTAGTCCGTCCCTCCTTCCCGCGTCCCACACCACCACAACGCATGCGCGTCCCCTCCCCCCTCTCTCTCCTACGCTCACCCCCTTTCTCTCCTCTAGGAATCATCTACTCTACGGAGCGGCCCCCCGCGTCCCACACCCCCCCACAGCGCATTCGCGTCCCCTCGCCTATGCTCTCGTACGCTCACCCCCTTCCTCTACTCTTGGAATACTCTACGGAGCGGCTCCGGCGTCCCACATACCCACAGCGCATGCGCGTCCTCTCCCCCCTCTCTCCTCTAGGAATCCTCTACTCGACCGAGCGGCTCCGGCGTCCCACATCCCCACAGCGCATGCGCGTCCTCTCCCCCCTCTCTCCTCTAGAAATCCTCTACTCTACGGAGCGGCTCCCGCGTCCCACACCCCCACAGCGCATGCACGTACCCTGCCCCTCTCTCTCCTCTCCTACGCTCCCCCCCCCCCCCCCGTCCTTTCCTCTAGGAATCCTCTATGGAGCGGCCCGCACGACAGGTGGTGTGACAGCTGCATACTCCCGCTGTGGGCACCACGGCAGTTCCGCGGTATGAAAATGACGGAGCGCGCGCGCTTCATTCTCTCCTGTGCAGCGCTGCGTTTCTCCCGCTCAAGCTAGCCATCTCCCCGCTGCTTCGCATCCACACATGGTTCCCTTTAGCGGGAGATGGGGAATTTTTTTTATTGCTATTCTTTAAATGGCATACGTCTTGTATTGGCTGTAGGAAAACAGGGGAGCAGCTGACTCAGTCAACTGACTGTCAGTCTGCCGAACTCGCAGAAACTGAAAGGTTCTTTTTCTATTATTAAAGGTGCTCGGATAACTTCGTCCACCATTTCGTCCCTCATGAGAACTTATGCTGAGTAAATCTAGGAGATTTTTGATGGAGTACAGTCATAGGATCCCCGAATTTAACCAGAGCATGAGTTTAACGAAAATGGGTTTGTGTTTTGTCAACGGAGCTGCAATGTACAACACGCGTTATAAGCAGCTGGAGCTGTCTGTACAAGTAATGTTGGATATGGTTCACGGTGTTACGTGAATGATTGTGCTGCCACTTACTCTTGGCTATTTACCTTGTTCATATTTTCGACTGTACGTATCATAGTTCAAGCACGTTTACTGCTTGCACCGATACTTTATTACGCAAGCGCCGTAAGTCGGAAACCAAAAACACATTTTGAAGGCCCGTACGTTTCACCGCTTACGTGTGTAACGCGCAGATAAAACCATCGCCAGTGCATCATTGTAGTGTACGCACCATTAAAAATAAGAGTTTTTTAAAAAGTTAATCGCCCGAATTCTCGCCTGTGTCTACTGCTGCGACATGGCCAGATAGCATAGCAACGCAAGGGGTAAGCCGGAATGCCTGCTTCAGATAAATCTCTGATGAATGTGCTTGCTTTCTTTAAAATTTAATTGGTCACACAGAAAAGATTTGAGGGCAGGCAAATCGGAGTACGGCATTTTTCATTCAAAGTAAACCCAAGTATACCTCGCCTCTTTTTGGCCCCAGCAGAAAGTGACAATGTGGCCACGGAACCACAGTGCAGTCTATCGTAACAAGATGAAGGGACGAACAAAAAGATTAGCGTAGCTTGCTAAGTCGCGCAAGGCTGGGTCACAGCAGAGCGGGTGGACACGTTTCCGCTTCTCTTATTAACAGCCTGCAGAGGATGCTGAGGCAGTGATTGAGTGGGTGCCGGTTCCTGATGATGATAAGTTTCTATCTACAACGCACAGGAAACCTCCACCACAACATCTCTGATGTGAAAAGCTTAGCAGCGGTAATACAAGATGCATGGCGTAAATCACCAGTTGCATACGGTTCGGCATGAACCACGCAATTTCTATGACAAAAAGTCTCAAGACAGCCCTCTGCGTTGATTACACATACTTATGCGCGTTCTGCCTAGGCGCAACAAGAAGCGGCATTCGTTAAAGCAAGCTATACACTTGAACATGTTATCAAAATGCTTCCAATACGACATCTCAGTGGGAAAGGGCCAGTAGTTTAACCCGAACGGTAATGCCCACCTCGCGTGTTTTGATCAAGATCTCGCAGCACTGGTCTACGAAGTGCACCTCTCCCACAGAAAATAAGAACAAGAACATAACACAGGACTAGCGTTCTCGTCTCCTCTTCGTTTATTTGGCGCTACTGTTCTTTCTTTCCCTCTCTATTAAAAAAACCAACTCGCACAGCCAAATGCTTTACCAAGTTTTACTAATAGCGGGACTGGATACACGCACTCTGTTTCATCAAGGAAGGTTTGCATTCGTTGTTTACCATAGAGCACCGCTGACTATATCTCAGAGGCACGTGTGGGAAGGCCGAAACAAAGCTCAAGGTCGTGCCTGCGATCCCATTTGTGTCTAACTCAATCACCATAGCGATGTTTGTTTTCATCTATGTGTATCACAACAAAATAGTAACGGGAACGTGGCTTCACTGCAAGGTAGTGGAACGCAAGGGTAGAAGGGATTGGGAATGGTTGGGATATTTCGGGGCTTAGTTCCACGAGGGTCACCTGGGAGATCGCCGGAAAGCTTCGTGGAGCGCGTAAAGGTGGAGAAGATGGCAGCGCTGCGACGGCGCTGTGCAAATTGATTCTCACTGGCGCTGATGCTTCTCTGTCCCTTGGGGGAAGAAGTGGCAGACGCAGAAAAGCGATGCACTGTCTCTAATCCTCATAATGAGCAGGTGCGCCGCTAAAGAAAACAAAATAAGGAAAATGTGGGTGCGGGGGGGGGGGGGGGGGTGAAGCCCGAATATGGCAGTCGTAACTTTCGAGAAGATCGTAGACAGCGGCGAGTGCTGATGATGGAAAAAGGCGGAGTCGTACCTTTCGATTGGACCCCCATGCGCTTGTTTTCGGCGCGCGCATTCTCTGGACGAGTGGCCTACGTGACACATGACAGGGGCCTAGCCAGAATTTTTTTTCCTTATTTTTGGGAGGGGTAGGCGAAGAAGCTTTAACAACCCTTTACATCGATTTGTGCACGTATTTGTATGTGTTCA
Organism: Rhipicephalus appendiculatus; assembly: GCA_030522465.1. Lineage (NCBI taxonomy): Eukaryota > Metazoa > Arthropoda > Arachnida > Ixodida > Ixodidae > Rhipicephalus > Rhipicephalus appendiculatus. The sequence goes on along the minus strand of JALIZH010032924.1, from coordinate 3,252,381 downwards.
TGAAAATATACACATGTAAAATTTAAAATTTCGGAAGACGTTCCAAACCCCAACCTCCCCTCTTATACTTGCTACGCCAATGACTAAGGAATTCATACCTAGAATCGATTGCTTTGAAAGAAATTATAAACCTTATTATGATTAACCTACCACGCCATATCATCACTTGCTGCAGAATATTTTTTTTCAACATGTTAATGCTACAACTGAACATGCCACACCGGTGCTGTGATTAAATTTTTTTTCTACATAGATTTGCTGTTGTATATTACATCTGACAATTTATTTAGTAATCAACAAAACTTTCTTCTACCGGACGCTTCAATATGATACCAAGGTGTCATACGCTACAAAAATGATTTACTGCCATCAGTGGAGCCTTGTCAACACGTACTCCGAACAGCTGTGGTTGAATCCTTGGAAACTATCCAGAAGAAACCGGAATAAACACAGGGAAAACTTGGAATGTCCGCATTAGAAAAATTGAGCAAATTACCCATTTTGCCCGAGATAATGAAGATCAATGCAGTGATGAAATGTTAATTCTCTGTTCAATAGGCCGAAACTTATAACAGAGTAGGAGTGCACAAAAATTTTAGGTCAGATGTTTGGGATGCGTCGAATACGGCATTGGGATATCAGTGACAGAGTCTGAGGCATTAAATGCGCTCTGTTACAATAGATGACACCCACCCAGCCGTTTTTGCTCAAGACTGTGCTGATGCAACCGCGCTTCCATACTGACACGGAGTACGCGGCAAGTAATATCACGTATTCGGTAAGCCACCAACGCCCAGCAGTGTTGCTAGGTCTAAAAAACAAAAAAATAACCAGTAAATCGGGAAAATGAGCCATAAAGTAGCCAACTTGAACCAAGGGCAATAAAAGTAGCCAGAAGAAGCCACGCGTATGGAAAAACTGCGATGTATACGCGTGGCAGCCTTTTGGATATGGCACACGGTGCCTAGTTATAGGCCAGAGACAGAGACAAACTGAGAGTTTTTCTTCTGCGTTTTTTTTAAACGTTCCTTATATGAAACTTGTATGGGTCCCGCAATAAAATTCCACGTGTGGGAAGCCAAGGCCCCCGAGACTGCGCGCCGGCAGGTTGAAGCATACCCTTCTTCTTTTCTCGTTCCTTGTGTATTCGTTGCCTAGGGCTGCCTTGCCATAATTATGAACCCGAAGAAACTTTTCCACCTTCAGTTATCCTTAACTACAAGTCTGAAAGCAGTTGAGAGAATAAAAAACTTAAAAAATGAACCGTAGGTTTCAGTTTAAAATGATGAATAATTTAGCAAAGGCCTCAAAAGCCGCCATAGTGGAAGTTACATTCGTTAGCTTCATTAAACAGAGGGAGATGACACGCATTGGCAAGTACATGGGAAGCATGCCGGAGACGAGGCGATGCTACGGCGTGCACTGATTGTCGCTTCTGGGAGGCGACGCGTGGCGCGGCTATAGAGGTGAAGGGAGGGGATGCCCGCAGATGAATGGGTGGTCCCCTGAGGAAGATGAATTGTCTCGGCACTTTACAAAGCATCTGAGGCCAGCCATGGGTGCTTGAGGCCCCGGAAATGATGACACTGGCACAAAGGCTTGAAGGGAAGCGAAAAGTGATGAAGTGTACACGCCGGCTCGGTGTATGTTAGTGTAGGAGAACAGAAGGTGAATGAACAACGACCAAAGAAAACGCGTAATTGCGTCGAGGACATAATGGAATTACAAACCCTGCTTATGTCTTTCTGGAACCGTCCTTTGTGAAAGATCACGCATCAGAGCGTGCTGCAGGCTTAAATTTAGAGATGCTGGGGTGACTTGGCCACGAAATGAGGCAGCGTATGGGAGAAAATTTGCGCGTTCGTTGATTGCTTATTCATTCGTTTGCTTTAAATCCAAGACAAGAACAACAGCACAAAAGCCATTACAACAGTGGTTGAGGGTTCTTAAAGAAAACACAAGGATATGCGACTCAATGACAGTAATTACTATTACATTTATAACTTCAGAACGAGAACAGTCGAGAATAGTGTAGTTATATGCAAACGTGTTAAAAGGATATCCCAGCTGGTGTTTTCAGGGCGAAGAAACATGAAAGTCACGTCTGATAAAGTAAAGTGAATGCGTTCAGTCAGACTCTTATATGGGGCTTCTGGTACGCGCTATCTCAAGAATGCGAATGGCCATTTCTTCACTTTCGTTGTGGATGCCCAAAATTACTTGGCTGTCCCGAAATGTGTGTACTGAATCGGTAATCTTGAGCGAATAACTCTTCGCAGAAGCTCCTTGTACCTACCGACCGAATCAGGCTCCGTATTTTGATGTGGCACCTGTTTCTTTAGAGCTATCGCTGGAATCGCGTTGATTAGTTTGGAGACTACGAGGAGGCCCAGCTTCGTGCGATCACGTAGATGTTGCACATGTACCGTGTTTGGCCTCTGCCTGTCACAGATGGGGCAGAGTCAATTTGTCACCAAAGTTGGAGAGAGAGAGATATGAAGTCTAGGGTGTGAAGAAAACTCGTCTGGCGAGGAAGAATCATGGTTGAAGAAAACGTACACTCGCCAACTAAAAAAGAACACAAAACAACAGAATCGACGTTTGGGAGCCCAATACGGGTGCCTTAATCACAATGAACGAATGCATGGGATCCTTCATTATATATGTGTTGAAAGACGCGACGCGCTTTCGTATACCTAAGGGAGTGGTATACGCAAGTATACGCATACAATCTAGGTATAACTAACACGATTTATCGTGTTAGTTGTAGATTGTTTGCAGAATGATTCGATGAGCAGGCGGGATAATAATCTTTTCTCTTTTTCGATGATGGAAGCCGATTTCCAATCAAGACAGTGTCCAGTTTTTCCATGATGCTCATGCATGATGCGCATGCAAGCACTCGAGCACTGCTAAGCCAAAAATCTACCCACACATGCCCACACTCAAGCACAGGGTGAATGCTCCCCATGACCTTGCATTTAGTTGCCCCATCCTGCAGCATCTCGAACCAACATTTAGCACGCGAAATTCCAACGAGATAACAGCTTAAGCTTCTCAAACAACTCGGTCTATTTACTGATCGGCAATGCCGCTGTTGCGGATGGCGGCAATCTAAACACGCGACATCATTAGCCGTCGCGACAGCGTTTCGCGGAGTGCAAGGAATCAGGCTGCCATTTCACAACGCATCCCAGACACCAAGCCAGAGTCTTTACGACGCTTCTTTACGACAATGGTTGCGGCCGAGCTGCCAGCACCGAACGCCGGCTATTCACCAAGGTAGATCATACCACACTTACCGACCTCGCATTAACCACTTAGGCTTACCTCGATGAAATTACTTGAGTATGTCGTCAACAATCCCTTTGCGGGTGCGTGATCGTGTGACAAAAGTGCTATCATCATATGGGATATAGATAAAACACGATCATGGTGTGATTCTAGCCAATGACGGCTTCCAACTACAACAGAGATGCAGAATAATAAACGCGGTGTGCTTAGAGAACATGGAAACACTGTTGAAGGTCGCATTTTGATGGAGGCCAAATGTTAGAGACACGTGTACTTAGATTTAGGTGCACGTTAAAGAACCCCAGGTGGTCAAAATTTCCGGAGCCCTCAACTACGGTGTGCCTCATAATTATATCGTGGTTCTAGCATGAAAGACCTCTAGATATTCGTCTGCTTCTTCTCCTTCTTCTTCTTCTTCTTCTTCTTCTTCTTCTTCTTCTTCTTCTTCTTCTTCTTCTTCTTCTTATTATTATTATTATTATTATTATTATTATTATTATTATTATTATTATTATTATTATTATTATTATTATTACTATTATTAACAGTACTGAAAGGCCTGTCGGAGCAGACATGAACGGAAGCTAGAGAGCGCCGTGATGCGGTTCCTCAAGCTGGCCGCGTTGGAGCCCTATTCAATAGCCCCAGTAAACATATCCGCGCACCCAGAATAGCTGTCAAGAATCGCGACCGGTTGTATTTGCCGAGAATGCCAAGCAGCAGATCTTGACGTGTGAGCACGGTCGTGGGAATGCATTTCATAACGCATATATTTGACGCACCTGTCACCTCAGCGCTGAAATCTTGGAGATGAGACGGAAACACCTACGTTCAATATAAACGATGCGGGCTTACAACATCATGACCTAACCCGTTCTCCAAGCTTCTCCACGAAATCAAAGGTACGTACGCATAAAGCGGCACACCGTTACAAAACGCAGACGCGTAAATACGGCGTCCGCATACATAGGCAAGCGGTGTCGTGACAGGCGATAACGTTCCGGCGCGCGTCGTAGTGTTTGTGAAGCAATAGCAAGGCGCGAAGAAAGAAAAAAAGGGTCGTGGCGTGATCCCTTAGTATCGGTTTATGCAGCGTCCGAGTGATGATATGAAATGCGAAGGTTTGAAATATTCCACCGTGATTGTTTTTGAGTCTTTCCATCTAAACTTTCTGGCCGAAATGCCAGTCACTGTGCGTGATTGTACGTTTTCTTCGTATATGTTATTCCTCCGTGGGTGCTGCTCTAGCTGTTTCTCTTGTACCTGTAGTTGGTTACTTATTCAGCTGCTCTTGTTTTAATAAAGATAATATATTCTGCTATTCGCAATGTGCCAACTTGCTCGCAAAAATTGCTGAAACTATGCAGCGTTCTAAATGTCGCTCCACCGCACGTACGCAAACTAACACGCAAATAAAAAGATAATACGAATAATAATATCTGGGGTTCTACGTGCGAAAACTACGGAATTCTGATCATCTGGTGTTCTTTAACGTGCTCTGACATCATACAGCAGACGGGCCTCTAGCATTTCGCCTTCATCGAAATGCGACCGCCGCTGCCGGTATCGAACCCGCGACCTTCGGGTCAGCAGCCGAGCATCATAACCAGTGAATCACCGCAGCAAACCCTAAATTATTCACGTTTTGTTCCAAATACGTAAAACGAGCGTTGATGCATGACTGGCTGCGCAACAGACACACACGGACAAGAAAAAAAATTGTTTGTTGATGATGGTAACAGATTAGAATGCGCAGTTTCATAAAGTTCAAGCCAGTTTCGTTTTCCTCACGTGACGTGATTCGGTTGTAGTCGATGGTAATATAGCTATTATGCGTAGAGGTCATGGTGTAACGTCATGTCGAGCAGAATTCTGCGCAAATCTACGCTAGCTATCGCAAGGTACCAAAGACAAGAAAAACAGTGCTACCGAGTCTCTAATGTTGTCATGCATGGAATAAAAAACCCGAGGGAGACGCGCCTAAAGATGCCAGATAACCTTGGACCACAATCTTTAATCTACGTGAACATCAGAGAACCAGCACTTTACACGGTCGTGTCAACGAAGATTATTACAGGCTCCAAAGTTCCGTTCCGAATCCCTAGCATAGGCTAGTCCACATTTGCGGAAGTCCGGCTGCCGCCAACCATCCAAAATAAACCTCCTCGAAATGCGACGTCCTCTCAGCCGAGTGAGTAAGCAATCTGGACGGTGGTCCCGACGCCTACAGTGGTCTTGGCAAACATACTGAGTCCTCAGTATGTTTGATCACTAAGAGCGACACGTCCAGGAAGGCAAATACGGACTGGTCTGGCTCAACAACCAATCCCACTTCTTTTTCTTTTTGCATCTGCATTGCTATCCAGTTCACGTATGTGCATGAAAGTGACAGTGTCTTTGTCTTTCGGAGGTAAATTGTCTCATCTCATTGAGCTAGCCCTCCGATTTGGAACGATCCACGAGCCCCGTGAACTCCGCATATAGTCAGTGGCACCTTGCTCGAGACATTTAACGCTTAGGAATACCAACACATAGATGTAAGTTCGTCATCTTCACCATTAACAAGTTGTTCTGTGGTAAATGTAGGAACATTCTCGTAAGTAATACTTTGTTGTAGCACAAGAACATACCATGCAGCTGCAGTTTACCGCTCCTTGATCGAAGTTTGGATGATACACTTTAGTGCGCGGTGTTCCAAGGCTTCCCATGTTGGTCTATCAAAGCATACCCACCTGAAGTTGTCCAGTTGCACGTATATCCTACGTAGATGACGACGTGCGAGGCACAAGAAGTTGAATGAAGAATAAATCTTCCCTGTCTGGCCAAATTCATGCAGTGGTCAGGGCGGCCGCACGCTGGGGCCGCGAATCACGTAGATCATGGGCGTTGTGAGAAAAGAGATCATGAAGGGTCAACTTGTCGGCTAGTTGGTTGAACATATCCTATGGGTAACAGCGCGATAGACCAGGACAGTAAAGGCACAAACAACGACACGTTGCCAGTCAGCGCTACGTGTCGTTGTTTGTGTGCCTGTCTTGGTCTTTCGCGCTGTTACCCTAAGAGAAGAGATGCTAAAGGTTCTTGCACATAGCACTCGCACTTTGGCCAGCAATATCGGCTTGTAATAAGAACCGGCCATTTACAGCCAGCGCCAATCAGCGGCAAGTGTTAGAAAGAACTTGCGATTAAGATAAACCATGATGTGATTATGCGAGAAAGCCGTAGTGAATAGCTCCGGAAATTTCGGCCAACCTGGGGTTTTTTAACGTGAACCTAAATCTAAGCACACGGGACCTCTAGCATTTTGCCGCCAACAAAATGCGTTCGCCGCGGCCGGGATCGAACCCGCTACTTTCGAGTCGGCAGCCGGGCACCGTAACAAGTATACAGCCGTGGGGGGCGCCAATGACACATCGCCCACCACAGTGCTGCAAGCTGCATAATACCTTTCTCTAAATGCGTGATACCCTGACATTGCTGTATTTTCTGTACCTATAGACATAAAAGTGAAGAAAAGCTGTGGAACAAAGATTGCTTCTTGAGTCAATGTTTCGACGAAGGTACCTCGTGAGAGCCTATAGACCTAGAAAACTATTTTTGTCAAATCGCTAGCTGCGGTGATATACTTTATCAGAGAACTTCTGATATAATGGAGCCTGTAACTACTACTGAAGTCGGGTTGCTCTTCTATCGAGTAACTGAAAACGAGAAGCGTCGCATAATTGGAAGTTGATACGCATCACTGTGACCGGGACGCTGTTGCTCGGTTCCCGAGACGTGGTAAATTTTGATTTCGTTCTTTTCTCGGCTTGATTTCTTTCACTGTTTATAATGCAGTGTGGTTAGAAAAGCAGACGGGGTAATTTATAGCACGGACCCCTCCACAGGAACGCATGAATAGTTATTGAAGGATGATGCAAACAAAAACAGAACAGGGCCCGAGTATTGTAATTTGTATGAGCATCGCACGAGGGTGGTTCGGGTAGCAGAGGGGCAATGGGCATTTCATCGGAAGATAGCAGGTGTACCTCCAGTCTATAGAGTAGTGCCGCTTTGTTTAGGCCATGCTCATAGTAGGCATCGCGAAACTGGGTCACCGGATTCAAGATCCCGTTTTCCAAATTAGGTTCAAGTTGTACAGCCTCCTTTAGAAAAACGACCTCTGTCACCGGCCATTCAAGTCAAATGCCAAAATTAGGTCTCCAGTAGCGAAGACAAACCTTCGTCTTGAAAGACTCCTGTCGTCGGTCGAATGAACAAAACCTAAACTGACCCATTCAGACTTCTCGCAGGGATTAAGCGTGCCAGCGATCCATCCCAATTTCGGGGCAATATTTTCTGCGTGCAGATCCCCGTTGACTTTCCAAGTTATTACATATTCAAGCAGCGGTTACGGGACCCCACGTGTGTTGGGCATTGTGCATGCCTTCTAAAATTGGTTTCGATTTCTAGGTCGCGCTCCTTCTCTCACCGCCCATCAAAGTGCTGCGAGTGGGAATGACTAAATGAAGCGTTGACAGGATTAATAATCTTCATCATGCTTTTGACACTAGCCTGTCTGTACAAACTGTATGTTCTTCAATTAGACTTCTCTTTTATTTAATAGGCAGTTGCGCACATCGGAAATATATGTCTTGCTGCTCTTTTCATGACACGGAGAAAAGTTATTCTCACTGCGCTGCGAACTAGATATAGATATTTTCATAAGAACTTTTTAAAATTTGGTAACTTACAATTGCGAATGCGTATGTGCGAACCCGATTGAAAATTGCCATTTTGAGAAGGACAGAAGCTACTATGAAGGTAAACACGGCGCAAAGGTTTTATATCTTCAAACCCGTTGTGTGTTCGCGCGTGCGTGCGTGTGTGAGTGAGTGAGTGAGTGAGTGAGTGAGTGAGTGAGTGAGTGAGTGAGTGAGTGAGTGAGTGAGTGAGTGGGTGAGTGAGTGGGTGAGTGAGTTTATGGGTACGCGCGTGTGTGTGTGTGTATGTGTGTGCGTTCTCGGGCGCAGGAACACACTGAGGCACCTAAAACTTTATATTAAACGTGTTGTAGCACTTGACAAGGACAAATTCACACTCCGCTCCCGCGATAGTTAGAAGCACACAATGAAAGCGTTGTCTGAATTACTTTAAGGACGACTTGCTAGTCTCTGAAGATGTGCCGTATGAAATGCCAAAAAATTGCGAACCAAACGCACTTTGACCATGTATATCCACCTATATATCTACCTACCTATCTACTTATCTTCCTTCTTCCTACTCACCTTTTCACCTCTCTCTCTCTCTCTCTCTATATATATATATATATATATATATATATATATATATATATATAATTCTAAAAACTTCGAGAGTAGTGCAACACAGGAGGAAACAAAACAAATATTTATTTCATCCTAACAGTTTCGGCTGGCGGTCCAGCCTTCTTCGGAGGATGTGATTCGACTTACATCCCCCGAAGTAGGCTGGACCGCCAGCCGAAACTGTTAGGATGAAATAAATATTTGTTTTGTTTCCTATGTTGCACTACTCTCGAAGTTTTTTTATATTTTTTATACGGTAGCCAGAATATATATATATATATATATATATATATATATATATATATATATATATATATATATATATATATATATATATATATATATATATATATATATATATATATATATATATATATATGTATATATATATATATATATATCAACCTATTCACCTATCTAACTACCCACCCATCCACCTATATATCTACCCCCCGTATCCACCTATCTGTCTACCCACCTCTCTAGTTACTATCCTCCTATCTACCCACCTACCTGTCTATACACTTAATCACCTATATATCAACCCACTTAACCACCTAAATACCTACCAACTTATTCACCTATCTATATACCCACCCATCAACCTATATATCTACCCACATATCCGCCTATGTGGCTACCCACATATTAATTTACCAATCTATCCACCTATCTATCTACCCACCTATCTTTCTACTCACAAATTCACCTATATATTCACCGATCTATCCACCCATCTATCTACCCACCTATCCACCTTTCTTTCTACCAACCCTTTCGCCTATATACATATCCATCTATTCACCTATGTACCCACCTATCAACCTATATATATCTACCCACCGCCTGTCACCCACTTAACATATATATAACCTACTGTCTACCCATTTATATATCGACCAACCTATTCACCTATCTATCTGCCTACCCATCCTCCTATATATCTACCCGCGTTTGCACCTGTCGGTCAACCCACCTATCTATTTACCCATCTATCCACCTATCTATCTACCCTCCTATCAACCTATTTATCTACCCACCTATCTTTGTACGCACCTATTCACCTATATATCAACGATCTATCTACCTATCTATCTACCCACCAATCCAGTTATCTTTCTATCAAACTTTTCACCTTTTCACCTATCTATCTACCCACCGGTCTGTCTACCCCCTCTATCTCTACGCGTTTATCCGCCCATATATTTACCCACCTATCCACCTATATGTCTACAAATCTATCCACCTAGGTACCCAACTATCCACCTATCTATCTATCTATCTATCTATCTATCTATCTATCTATCTATCTATCTATCTATCTATCTATCTATCTATCTATCTATCTATCTATCTATCTATCTATCTATCTATCTATCTATCTATCTATCTATCTATCTATCTATCTATCTATCTATCTATCTATCTATCTATCTATCTATCTATCTATCTATCTATCTATCTATCTATCTATCTATCTATCTATCTATCTATCTATCTATCTATCTATCTATCTATCTACCAACCTAACCACATATATATCTACCATCCTAACCATTTCTATACCTACCAACATATCCACCTATCTATCTACCCATCTATCCACCGGTTATATGAGCGTACCTCCTGCAGTCCGATATTGTCGCTTCTTTTCTATTTCTGCTATTTGAAACGAAGGAAATCAAAACACAAGAAATTAACACCATCTTCCCAAAGGGAACCCTGATGGGATTCGAAGCAGTAGCGTTGCGCACGGGTGGCGTCACGGGTTGAACGGCGCTAACGCGCCAGCTCCGGTCCAGCGCCCGTGTCCACTCTGAAGAAACGACAAGACCTACGCCAGCCATCGCTTCAAACGAATCTTCCAGCGCTCACCGCAGCAACTGCGTTAGCGCCGTTCAACCCGTGACGCCACCCGTGCGCAACGTTGCTGCTTCACATCCCATCAGGGTTCCCTTTGGGAAGATGGTGTTAATTTTTCGCGCGTGAACCGACGAGTCGGCGGTGTAGCGAGCGGCGGTAGCGGCAGGTGTTGCGGGCGAACGGACGAGGCGGCAGCTGCGGGCGCTGCGGCGAGCGCGCGGCAGGCGAGGGAGAGAGTGACGTCAGCGCGCACTGCGAGGGAAGCGTGACGTCAACGCCGTGACCTACTTGGCACCGCTCCAACACCTGCGGCGAGGGGAGCGTGTTGCGGCGCGTTCGTACGGACGCACGGAGGGACAGCGTTACACAGGCTAGTCAAAGAGCTGCTTCGCATCTAAAAAAGTATAGTACCATGACCAGAAGCGTTCGGCACGCCCACGCCGGCGACGATTATCACCATATCAGAACTAGAACACGGGCAAAATATTTCACTATAGGGGGGTCGCTCAGTGCTTCCAAACCGGATGTACGCGCCCATCCATGGTGATGACTGGACGGCGCGCACTATACCGTTGCTAATGCTTGGGCCACACGTTCCGCTGTTCGCGTTTCATCTGACGCCACAAGTATCTGACACGTGTGTTCTGGCATTTCGCTCGTCTCGAAATGCGCCCGCCTTGGCCGCGTATCAAACCCGTGTTTTCGGGCAAAACAGCGCGCCACCGTCATTCTCCAGCTACTGCGACGGGTGTTGTGCCATAAATTTTCAGACTATCTTACCTGAAGGTAAGATAGGGGGATGAAGCTAGCACCGTCTAGGAAAACACTAGGAGGTACCAGAAGAACAGACCACATAAAATGGTCTGACTTGTCGGGCACCTCGAAGTGGGCGGCTCTGAGCAACATCAACCGGGGCGTCCAGCGGAAGGTGGACGCTGCAGGGCTCGAGAGTGGTTGATGTGAAACGTGGAATGCCCTCGAGTCCAGTGTTATTCCACATCACTGATTTGTCTTGCTCCTTCACGCACAGAACTGCAGTTGAGGGCGTGAGTTTAGCGGCACTTGCCGAACCCCTTACAGTTTCCCCTTACAGTAACCCCTTACAGTTTCAGAAAAAGAGGTCTAAAAGTAGACTTAGAAACACGAAAAAGAAGGACAATGTGTGGCTTACGTCTTCTCGCACTCGTTGCACCTCAGCTGGCCACTGAACAAGGGAAACGCGACGCACGCTTCATTGCTGCCCCTTGCCAAGGGAGGTATACTTAAGTGGTCATTCTCGCGAGATTTCACGAGATTAGTTCTGGACGCGTCTCCGTCGACGAGCGATAACGTAAGTTGGCCCGCTGCCTCAGCACGGTTGGCACAGTGCCAAAACGCGCTGGCCCGTAGGTGGCCGACGCCAGTCTCGTGACATCTCGCGATAGAGTGCGTGTTGCCTAAAATGATCGCTCAAGATATAAGGCCCCTGATGGGAAACCGTTCGTGCCTGTGTATGTTCGTAGCGCTCCGTGTCGAGATCCAATGCGCAGAGCTTTACAACCATGTCCATGAATTCTGCAGCCAGCCACAAGACTATATATTCTGCTCAATGTACTCTCATTCTCAAAGTCATTAACTTTTTTTCCCTGAAAAGTATCGATACTTTTTACGGCCTTTTTAGGTACTTTTATGGTACTTTAATTATACTTTATATAACTTTTATGGTACTTTTAGGCCATTCTTTTCGCATTGGCACCGACCTTTCCTGTTTGTTCTGAATTGCTCTGAGAAATCCGCAATATTTTAGCGACTATTCTTCAGCGCCATCGACCTCCTAAACACCATCGCCTAAGAAGACAAGATGGGATAGGGGGGTATGGAGGTGCCCTAAAGCACTTGCCATCAAGCTGAAACCTTGCCGAAGTCTTCATAAAAAATCTATCAAGTCGTAGTGATCGCCCCGGGGTTCAATAAATTTATCCATGCAGCACGGACGAAAAAGCTGCTGCCTGTTCGTTTTCCCAGTTTCTCTCCTACGAAAAGCGTTTCAACCTTCTTAATCAAACTTATTCGGTTCGCCACCTATCAATCTTCGGTGCCCTGGGCTGTATCAGAGCCAGCGCTCCTTTTCTGGCGATGCGAGAAGGGAATGTTAATGCGATCTGCAGGCCTCGCATCGGCCTGCTTTCATTCCTGTCCGACCATTCAATTAATTTCAGAGGCATTATTGACCCGTCGCACCGTGAATACTTTTTTTTTTGCTTCGCGGTTATATTCAGTTTCATCCTTGGCGGCTTCGCTCGACCATTGTCGCTGACTTCTATTTATCTCTTAAATATCTGCATTAATGGCTACTCAGGTTTACGTATGCACGTTAAGATTGGAGCTTTTTTTTCTCTTCATAGGCGTCGTGTGCGTGCGTCTTTTCTGTACCATAATGCTTTCGGTGAAGCTCCTAGATCGGTTTTATAACTTATTATTTGATCACCCAGTAATGCATATTGGAGTAAATGAAAACTGTAAGGAATATAGGCGTCTGTGCATCCGTTCGTGCTATAGCTTAGCGGCTTAGGTGTTGTGCACTTAAGGTCGATGACGCGGGTTCGATTCCCCTCCATGGGTACCGCCTCTCATTGGAGGTTAAATGCAGAAACGCCCGTAGACTTAGATTTAAGTTCACGGTAATAAAGTCTTGTCAAAATGATCCCGGAATCTCCTGCTAAAGGTATTTTCTACCACGTAGTTCTTGCTCTATTTGCGATATCTCATGTGTGTCTAATTAGAAGTGTGTTATTTGAGATATTTTATGTGTGGAGTATTACTGTCGTTGTAAATTGGTGAATGCAGAACAGATTCAGTCATTCAATATTTATCTCGTTCTGTTTCTTCCGCTGCTAAGGTGTGAACTGTCGTCAACTGTTTAAGATCAGCGAAAAATGGACAAGATTTACCTTAATATTTATGTCGTAAACATCAGTACTATCCAACCTGCAATGTATACTCTATATATTATTAGATGTATAAAGAATAGTTGGGACATTATGTAAACAATTACATGTCCGTATCGCCGAAAATATCTAAAATCTAAATTGAATGTAATTGCCGTGCGTGCCGAGCTGATGAAAGTATCTCATCACCGACTTCCTGGTGCACGCTACAACGGGCGCAAGAAGAACAAAATGCAGACATACAGAAGCATTTGAACACACAGAACGCGCACGTGCATCTATGTGCCAGAGCCGGAGCACCTCGGTAGCCTAAAACAGGCACCGTAAAGGAAAGTTTATTGAACAAGTGTACACAAACAGGTACCGTGCGCTAGTATCAACGCAAACTTATTACCAAGGAGCTTACGCTCAAGGCACGTACCTTACCTAGCGAAACGGCCTCGCGAGCTGGCCCCGTTTTAGACATGTTATTTGCGTTGGACGCAAAGTTCTGTGAGCGAGTGTGAGGCCAACGCTCTGAAAACAGACGTAATTGGTTTAAAGCAACCAGGCACACTCTAAGTTTCCTTACAATTTTTTCGTTTTTTTTTTCGCATAGCTACACGCACCACGGCTGCACATTCGTCAGAGCATTGTTGAAGGCTTTGAACGCAGTTCTATAAGGACAGCGCCAACTTGATAAACATTGCTCGACTGAACTTGCTGTAATGGTTGTCCTGAATAATAATAATAATAATAATAATAATAATAATAATAATAATGATAATAATAATAATAATAATAATAATAATAATAATAATAATAATAATAATAATAATAATAATAACAATAATAATAATAATAATAATAATAATAATAATAATAATAATAATAATAATAATAATAATAATAATAATAATAATAAGCAGTTCAATGTATTTCCAACAATCCCAGTACTCAGACCAATGTCTTTTTTTGTGGTAGGCACACAAACCTTTACCACTCAACGCGGGGAAGCCCCAAACAACCCAGCCTACCTAATAACCAACCCTTCCCCCCGCTCAGTGGTTATCCACTCTTCCAGCACAGCCCTGGACGACCAGCGAAGAATGATTGAGCTGGCCAGCCGCAGTGCAGCCGCAAATTGGGCCCTAGACTGAGGGCTCCAAGCTTTGGGGTGCGTGTGTGACTGGTTTATGGAACAGCAATCAACCTCGTGTACATTCCAAACCGGGGCAGTCATATGAATAATAAGAGGAATGAACTTCTCGCAGACACGACGCGAATAACGAAAGCAAGAATGTTTCGAATACGAAATGAATTCACGAAACGAAACTGGTTTACGTACTTCAAGTGTATGAGCCGCATCTATCACAAGCGCGCGCCAGCTGTGCCGAGTAGTGGCTCCGGAAAGAGACAAGAGACGAAAAAAAAAAAAAGCCGGCAGATCTCACGCACTGTGGGAATCGATGTAATGCGAAGCAGCTACGAAGGAGCAAATCATGCTTTACAGAATTTGCATGTCATGTTTTACATGTTAGGACCTGTCATTTATGTTCGTCATGCAGTCACGTCGCGCAATACCAATTTTGGTGTATATCAAGCTAGCCAACTGGACGCAAGCGCACCATGAGCGTGGCATGTAAATGGCATTGTAGATGACATTCATGCCAAGATTTTCATGTTACCACCTGCCACTTACGTTGATTATACAGTTATGTCACTCAATACCAAATTTGGTGTATATCAAGCTAACGAAACGGCCGCGAGCGCGCCATGAGCGTGGAATGCAACTCACGTCGCTCATGACAAGTCATGATTTCCATATTACCACTTGTCATTTATGTTAGTCATGCAGTCACGTCACTCAATACAGTGAAACCTCGGTGATACGAATCTCACGGGACCACTAAAAATATTCGTATCATCCGAAATTCGTATCACCAGAAAGTATGGAAAATTACCATGCGTCAAAAGAAAGCTGGCGTACATTTTCATTTACTGTTTTTCAGGACCGCTGCAACGTCGGGAAGATCATACCAGCACTCGTAAATATGCGGTCAGCTGTGTTGTTACCCGCGAAAGCAGTAGCCCCTTCCAAATTTTAGTGGGCTTTTTCGCATGACACCAGAGTACCGCGGCGAAAGTAACAAAAGAAGCGCTTTGACGCGATAGACCAAGGCCTCATCATTTGAGAACCACGGTCCTATGTTATGATTTTGTTATCGCGGAGGTTTTGGGGATGTTTTCTGGGAGATTTATAGCCGTGCCCACACAAGTGCGACCTCAACAATCACGCAATGTTGACACCGCGATTCTGACGATTTCGCAGTGCGGCGCGCATGCCCGCGCTTGCGTTCCCGCGCTCGCACGTGCTTGGCGCGTCTTCCGCGACAGCGCAGACAGCACCTCTTCGTACTTGGGTGGTAGCGTACGTTCGTATCAAAGGTCGTGGGGTGAAAATCGGTTCGCAACAACTGTTCTCCATTACATTGCAGGTCAATGGGCATTGGCCGGGACCAAAGAGAAATTTGTATCACCCCGAAATTCGTATGAGCTGTGATCGTATCACCGAGGTTTCACTGTACCAAGTTTGGTGTATATCAAGCTAATGAAACGGCCGCCAGCGCGCCATGAGCGTGGCATGCAAATCATGTCGCACATGACATGTGATGATTTCCATATTACCACTTGTCATTTATGTTCGTCATACAGTCACGTCACACAATACCAAATTTGCTGCATCTCAAACTAACGAAACGCCCGCGTGCGTGCCATCAGCGTGGCATGCAAGTCATGTCGCACATGACATGTCATGATTTTTACCACTTGTCATTTATGTTCGTCATAGAGTCACGTCACTCAAGACCAAGTTTGTTGTATATCCCTTTGACACGCTATGTACACAATTGTGTACATCACTTGTTTTTGCTATTTGTATCAACTAGGCGCTAAGGAAGAGTGAGATATATTGAGCTTTGGGTGAATTAAACCTCCTGAAAAATAAATTCGTCTTCATTTAACTTCATTTTGTAGTGTACTGTTGTATATGATCACTTTTCTGAAGGCACTAGCACGTTCGACGAGTCGTTCGACGTGCCACTTCCTGCGAGCCATGTGAAAAGTGTAATTTTTTCTTTGCTCAAAATGGACATAACCAAAAATGAACTTGCACTATATTTCTAGCCTGAGATTTCATTCTACTTATGCCAAAACTGAGCATCAATGACATCAGGATAAATAGATATTTAATGATAACTTAATTAGGATTACCCTATTGAAAATCCTTGGTTGGTGGATACTGGAATCGTTGCTGGATATGGTGGAAACAATAGTGGATGTGGTGGAAATAATAGTGGATAAGCTGGAAGCTTTGGTGGTCATAATGGCTGATGATGGCGAGAGTGGAAAAAATGGTGGCAGATGGTGGTGGTGGTGGCGAGCCAATGGTGGTGACAGTGGAAAATGCTGGCTGATGGTGGCGATGCAAAATATGTTTTGGTGGATGGCTTGGTGAACAAGCTGGATGACGGTGGCATGGTGGAAACACGGTGGATGATGGTGGCATGATGGAAATGCACGTGGCACAGTACGTGAAATCACTGTTATTTTCAACGTTTCCCCCCACGAATGTGTAGACAAATGTGATTGCAGTCCCAATAAGCTAGCGCCGATCATTATGCTTTTTAGCACACTTTTTTTTATTCATGCGGTGTCAATACCGTCACAATATTTGTGGAGCGCAGAATCCGTGAATGTTTACATGTTTATCGCGTACCTATATGAGTTTGACAACCGTGATGTGGTGCTGTATTGTGATGTTTACGTGTCTACAGGTATCGGTGTGAACAGCGACGGTAAATGTGTTACATCGCCGAGCAATTGTAGAAGTAAATTACACTTTTCAAAATACAACGGGTTGGCCAGAAAACAGCCACCACTTGATATCGCCACGCTAGAAACGCCGCTCTGGAAATTCTTGCACTCATTACCTCAGCTGCACTTCAAGGTAACAGCGAAAATGCGTGCGAAGCTAAAATGCACAATCTTTTACGTTCGGCATGCGTCGATATAAGCCGCACCAAGTATGACTTCCACCATCCTATTCTACCACCATGATTTCCACCAAAGTTTAGGCCTAGCGTACCGACTGAGTCCGTCTACGTGTCATCGGCGCTTCTAGGTTTCAGGATACACGATTCCGACGAGTAGGAATGACTTTCCAGCTCATCTGTGACATCGGTTAACCTAAATGAAGCGTTTTTTCTTGTGTAAGGCGTCCGCACAAGAAGCGATGAACATAGATGCGACGCGCTTCCAGCAAACGCCTCCGGTCACCGATAGCCGCTGGTCACACTCGCCGGCACTTCTCTGGCTCGTATGCGAGAGCACATATTTGTGAATTCGTACGCCTTACTGAACTAACATGATGACATATATTTCCCGCGCACTGCATTCTTTTTTGGCCTAGCGGTTATGTAGTTGTACTTAACGATAGCTACACAGATCAGTGCGCTGGCACGGCCGCGCTCGTTGCGCGAAAATACATCACAGTATTCAATCAACTGTACGCGCGTATTTATCGAACGAGCTTAGAGTCGACACGAAGCCTCTGCACATGATTCCCTTTCGAACGAGTGAGAAACGGATATATTAATCTAGACAGTAACAGCCGGTTGATATGTTAATATATACTTTTTAGTTATGTTGTGAATTGTAACAGAAATTTAGTGCTGTTGCCATTATTGACATGCCATTCCTTACTGGCAACTGTTTTCTTATGTTTAATAAGTATGCAAATTTTAGTAGGAGGGGAAGATGGTGTCTCTCTCGAGTATGCGACATACAACGCTGAAGTTAAACGGTGTGGTAGTGTTGACTAGTCGTTCTGTGTCCCTCAAAACAAGTTTCAGCGTGGCGTAGTGGTAAAGTGCTTGGCTCAGGATCCGAAGGTGCCACGTTCGACTCCTCGTGGCGACGGGCTTTTTTTTTTTTTTTCAAGCGTTTTTTTTTTTTGCTCTCTTGCTTTCTTCATTGTTTTCTATGCAATTATTTAGGTATGGCAGCTAGGGACGATGGACCTGACGGTTTAGAGCCGTTTTGCGCTCCGTTCGTTTCCAGGATCCATCACCGCCAGCATACACTGTATTCCAGCATTGCCACCGTATTCCAGCACCATAATCCACCATAATGATGGATGGTGGAATCCACCATTCCCATGGTGGACAGATTTTCAATAGGGTAGTTACTATAACGTACATAAATTAACATATTATGAGATCATTTCTGTTGCAATAGACTATTGAGTGTCTTGAGATAACGTTTTATCGATTTCTCACATTTACAGAAAGTTCTTCATAGGTGGCGTCTGAAAGGGATATCAAGCTAACGAAACGGCCGCGGGCGCGCCATGAGCGTGGCGTGTAAATCATGTTGTTCGTGACATGCACGTCATTATTTGCATAATACCACCTGTCATTTATTATCGTCATACAGTCACGTCACTCAAGACCAAGTTTGGTGTATATCAAGCTAACGAAACGGACGCGGGCGCGCCATGAGCGTGGCATGTAAATCATGTTGTTCATGACATGCACGTCATTATTTGCATATTACCACCTGTCATTTATGTTCGTCATACAGTCACGTCACTCATTCCCAAATTTGGTGTATATCAAGCTAAAGAAACGGCCGCGAGCGCGCCATGAGCGTGGCATGTAAATCATGTTGTTCATGACATGCACTTCATTATTTGCATATTACCACCTGTCGTTTATGTTCGTCACGCAGTCACGTCACTCAATCCCAAATTTGGTGTATATCAAGCTAACGAAACGGCCGCGAGCGCGCCATGAGCGTGTCATGTAAATCATGTTGTTCATGACATGCACGTCATTATTTGCATAATACCACCTGTCATTTATGGTCGTCACGCAGTCACGTCACTCAATCCCAAATTTGGTGTATATCAACTAACGAAACGGCCGCGAGCGCACCATGAGCGTGGCATGTAAATCATGTTGTTCATGACATGCACGTAATTATTTGCATATTACCACCTGTCATTTATGTTCGTCACTCAGTCACGTCACTCAATCCCAAATTTGGTGTATATCAAGCTAACGAAACGGCCGCGAGCGCGCCATGAGCGTGGCATGTAAATCATACTTTTCATGACAAGTTAGTCATGATCTTTATTATATGACCAGCCATTTATGTTCGTCATATAGTCATGTTATGCCATACCATATTTGGTACAAATCCCATTAACGAAACGGCCAGGAGAGCACAATGTCGTAGGCGGCTAGATAGATAGATAGATAGATAGATAGATAGATAGATAGATAGATAGATAGATAGATAGATAGATAGATAGATAGATAGATAGATAGATAGATAGATAGATAGATAGATAGATAGATAGATAGATAGATAGATAGATAGATAGATAGATAGATAGATAGATAGATAGATAGATAGATAGATAGATAGATAGATAGATAAGCTCAAAGTCGCCGAAGTTCGCTAAGAAATGCTTCGCATTTAAAAGCTCCTTTGCATCCCTTTCTCACTAACGCGCGCCTGTATGCAGGAGAGCGAGCGAATGTACAAGCCATTGATATGTCCGAACGAAAAGTGAGAGCAATTCAACCTTCGACTGAACGAGATAAAGAACAAGGCAAATGTGGGAGAAGAAAAGGAACTAGAGCTATTTCGCAATGTTAGGCGCCTGCACTTGCGATAGCATCGGGAGACGAAGGCTGCTTGTTGTCGGCAGTATTGCATAATAAGCAGCCGGGCTTCTCGTAACTCAACTGTCCTACACGCAGCAGCCGCTGCCCCCAGATACTGAATTGATGTAGTTGTACATCGACGGCCCACCACACGAATCGCTACTCCTAGTTTAGCCCTCATCACAACGCGGTCGCTATGTTCCCTGCAGGTCGCCAAGCCCGTTTATGAGGCCGCTGACGCAAAATCCGTTGCGCCAGCGCAACGTGTGTTATCCTTTCTTCAGTCCTTTGTCATTGCCCTTACTTTTTGGGGACAACGGGTCTTTGTTGACGCCTTTTATTATTGTACTATATTTTAACCAACAGGCAGCCTTAAAAGCCGACACATTGAATGTTTATATGCTGCTTCAATCTTGGTATACCCTCTCATCGCGGCCTCCTAAATAAGTTCCCAATAATATTTCTCCAGTACACCCTTTTCATGACCCACAAGTGCGCTTCCCTAGGCTGCATATTTGCCCAAATAATAGCGTGACCTGTCGGGCTTCAAGGGGAGACGAGTTTCTAGTCCCACGTGCTGATTTTTGTCGATTATTGGTGTTTATGTAAAGAGAGCTGAGTCTACATTTTCAACGTCATTACTTAAGCAAACTGTACTTGAACACGCTGTTTGCGGAAGTGACTAGCTGCCATTACTTTAACTGCATCGCACGAAAGCTATAGATTTACCCTTATGAAACTGGTGGATTAAGCAGCTGCTCACGGTTTAACTCTTGATTGCTTGTGCACTATGAGGGGGGCTTTAAGTTGTTTACTTGGTGTTCTGGTTAAAGAAACATCTCAGTTCTTTAGCAGTGTGTGCGAGTGACAGGTGCGTACATCCGCATACTCATTCATGCCGTGGCCTGAGTCGTCTGGTGAAGAGCCCGTGTTGACGCCCGGGTTCCAGTTTCGCCGGTCACTCAGGCGTCTCCCTGTTGACCTTCTGTAAACATAGCCTGTCGCTGAAGGTGCACGGAAGAACGCGTGACCGCTTAGTATAACACGACAATCATCCCGGACAAACCCCCTTGTAATTACACGTACCTGTCAGGTATACGGTGACCCTCTTAAGTCTTTCCGACCTACAAAGCACGAGAGTTATGAAAGCTAACTCGCGGCCAGCTTCAGGTTAATTAATGGACATGCTTAATCAATGGGCGGCTCCAATTAAGCGGCAGACTGGCACGTATGAAACGCGATCGCAACTTCGGATGCGGTTGCTCGAATATGGAGAAAGGGCGTTGGATTTCTGGTACACAGCTGGGATAAACTGTCTACTCGAGCAGAAGGAACGGGTGATTGGGGCTGTAATTTTAGCCAAACGTTGGAATTATGTATCGAACAAAGACGACCGACGGTCGCAGTCCGGCCACGGCTTGTCAATTGGGGAAAACATTTCATGCGTGCTTTAGACAGCCAGCTCATGGGTCTAGTTGGTGACTCCAGTTTGTGGCAAGAAGTTATTTAAGTAACGCTGCTTTAATATTACGAGCTTTTTATAAACATGTCTGAAGGCGTAGCGAGACTGAGACAAAAACAAGAAGAAACACAAAGACACAGGCGTGTGGGGTGAACAGTTACAGCTTAAGTTGGCGCTCAAGCGTTAACTTGAGCTGCAACTGTAGAACACACACTATTGTGCTTAAGCAAATACTTGAGCTGCAAATCAGCGCTTGGGATATGTTTTTGCGTTCTTGCTGTATTTGTCTGTCTTCCTGCGCTTTCAAACAAAAAATAAATTGCGCCAAATTACATTTTTTCTTCTTTTTTTTTCTCCTTTTTTTTTCTCCTTTTTTTTTTAACGAACTGGTTCGCCTAAAACTATGACAAAGTTTTTGTCGGTAAACATGCTCTCCAGTGAGACAACTGTAGAATTGTTTTTTGTGAATCACATCAACGCAGCGACGGTATTCTATGTTTCTTCACACGGTAGCCAGATGTGCATAAGTGTGTGAAAGATGCATGCCCGGTTTCAGTTCCCTACATGCCGTAGGAAACTGAGTTCCCTACATGCCGTAGGCAACTGAAACCGGGCATGCAAGAACGAAGAGGAAGTTGAAGAAGAAGCGCCTTAGGATAAGCTGCATCGCGACGCAATTTTCCGACGACTTTAGTAGAACGGAAACACTTTTCCCTACATACCCGGTTTCAGGCCAGGCACGACCTCATCAAAGAAAACTCTTTCAAAACACTGCATGCTTCGCCCCTCCCCAGGCTTCACGTCTGTGGAGCTGACACAACCTTCTCTACATGCTTCGCTCCTCCGCAGCTTTTTTTTAACGCGATAGCGTTAAAGAGCTCGTTTCGCAGAAATTCCGGCGTCGGTGTCGGCGTCGTTGGTTGTGAGCGAAAAATCATCATCTTGTCCGTGACCGAAAAATCGAGAAAGATGCAAATAAAATAAATAATAAAAATTTTCGGGTGCGAGTGAGGACCGAACCCGGATCGTCTGCGTGGCAAGCAGGTGTTCTACCACACAGCCATGCTTATGCTTGGGAATGCTGTGAAAATAACTTCCTCTGCTTGGAAATGCAGTGAAAATAACTTTCATGCTTCGCAAACGCAAGCGTCTTTTATAATATAACATGCAATATCCCAGGAATATTGCGTGGTACAAGCGTACATTGCCATCGGGCGTCAGGATATGTGACTATCATAACGATTTCATAGATTAAAGCCAGCCAGCCATTACAAACGGCACACACCTTACTGCGTGTATTCCCTTAATACTACGTAGTGGGTGCATAGCACGTTCGAAAACATTTCCCACATTTGCAGCGCATAATTGCTCCTGGTTTAAAGCATGCTACCCATTATAGTATGCACTAAGTGATTGAAGTACGCACTAGGGACAAGATATCGCTATCGCGTTCAACCCTTAAAGTCGAAGATTAAGGGTCCCCCAATTTTTTTGTTTGTTTGTTGGTGCGACCCAAAGACAGTGCGCCACTGATTAGTTGGGCACCCAAGAAAGGTCGAAGGTGCTCCTTTGTTAGAATAATTTGTTGAGGACAGCTATGGTGTTGTGCTGCTGATCATAAGCAGTACCCTACCTCAACCGCTGGCGGATAGTGGCCTCAATTTCATAGGGAAGATGTGGAAAGGTGTGCGGGACTTAAGCCTTCGTTGCTCGCGGAACTGTGCCTTCGCCCGGGCATCCTGAACAGGGTTGCTAGCCGTAAATGCGTGCGAGACCGAGAGCTTCGCTGTAAGGCAGCAACACGACAGGCCTCTCTCCAGCCTATCGGTCGTTCCTGCGAAGTCCAGAGGCTGCCAACCGCTCAATTTGGTCGTTATCCCGAGAGCTCTGTCATACTGGCAATTAGGCGGTAGTGCTGATTATTACCGAGCAGCGAGCACCCGAGAGACATGTACCGCCGATGTCATTGCCACACTAGAAGGCCACTCATCATTTACACGTGTGCAGGCGTTTTCGCTGTTTATCGCCTCTAGGGAAGGCACGTCATAGATGCCACCTAACAGTGCGCGTAGGAAGCTAATCATTTTTAGCGTACTTCCTCAATTCCCTTAGCGTTTCGTCATTGCTGTGAGCGCTCTCGCTGGCCGGTGCGTGCCCCGCAGCCTTAAAAACGCCAACGTTCACAGCCTTCATCCTTCACTGCATTATATGCACATATTAATATCGTTTCGCTGCGTGGAGAACACGACATGCTATCAATCGCATTATGAGACATAAGTGCCATAGACTGTTTTTTTTTTTTGGTACAAACTTCGTTTTCTGGGGCAAGATAAAGGACGAGGAAAATAGATGAGACAGTGCCAAAGTTTTTTCAGTTCCAGGCTGTTCCGACGTCATTGCCGATAGCGACATTATAACCTGCTTGTTAGAATTAATTGAAAACGGAGAGACATCCCTTTCATTTTTTTTGAAGATCATACACTCTTACTTAACTCTAAATTACGATTTGTTATTTATGTGCTTTATCTTCTTCGTCGTTGTCTCTGTCCTTTTTCTTGTTATTGCTGGTAGAGTTCTGTCATCCACTCGCCCCATGACATGACAAGAACCTTATTTAGGTTCCGAGAAGCCCACCTCGGAGGGTGACTCGGTATGAACCCAATACGTTGTAATAGAAATACAACTAAGTTTATTCTCCTTACTGTTTTGATAAAAATAGAGGAAGTTCCGAACTCAATTTTGTGCAGAAATTATGATTAGTTAGGCAAGCAATGTCTCTGCGTTAGGCTCTCTTTGATACCAGAAAAGTAACAAACAAAGGAAAGATACACATGAGCAGTAGCATTAAAGGTTTACAGCAGATGTCGAAGGAGTTGACCGATACGCTCACAACAGCTGCTCGCCATACAGCCATTATATACAAGATCACTTCCGCAAGCAGCGCAAACAAACAAAAAAAAATGGCATGCACCAAATCCCGATAGCATCCGCACAAAAAACCAATGAAAAAAGAAAGGATATCCTACAAAAGTAAGTTGTGCGATACTTTCCAGAAACCGTTTTATGTCTTCGAGTGAGTAATTGTTTTCCTACAGGTTAAAAATTGATTTTTTTGTAAAAAGTAAACAGAGCAGTTCAAACTTAAGCGGGATCTTGTTCACAGATGAAATATCGCCTTCGCAACTATCGTATAGAAGGAAAGCTGAAACGCAATTTTGCGGATGGCCTATTTCACTTTCACCCTATAAAACAAATGAAGGGAAAACATTTAACAACATTGCGCTCTGTAACCGTTAATGTTTTTCTTCTTTGAGAAAGGAACGTCTACAATTAACAAACGACCATAGATATCGAATGTATGCAACGTGTTGAGCTCCTTTCAGTCATGACAGCTCACGTCCACAATGCATTTTGTATCTGATTTTAAGGCGAAAGCCTTTAATGTCTCTTGCTCCCGTCCGTCCCTCGTCCATCCGTCCGTCCGTCCATCCGTCCGGCGTCCGTCCGTCCAACCGGGTCTGTCCATCCGTCCGTCCGTGTCCATCCGTCCGTCCGTCCGTGCCCGTCCGTCCGTCCGTGCCCGTCCGTCCGTCCGTGTCCGTCCATCCGTCCGTCCGTGTCCCCGTCTGCCCCTGGAATCTCAACGTCTCGCCCACCAGCCGCCGCTCTATCATAGTCGCCAGCCAGCCCACCTCAACTCGACCAGTCAAGCATCCGTGTGTTGGTCAGACTGAACTCGGGTTCTTCTCCGCTAGGCCGCTCAGCCACATTAGAGCTAGACTATCTAGTTTAGATAATTGAACTTACGTTTTGGTTGTAATTAAGAGTGGTTTACCGTGTGCAATGAACTTTTTAATAAGTGTAATTTGTCTACATATATAGTTTTCACTTTAATTCTTGATTAAATGTTCCGTGTGTTGGTTTGTTAAATCGACGGCTTTGTCAATAAGACTCTCAGTGGCTCAGCCATAAAGAGCCGTTACGAACCAAAAGAAGAATTTGCATCACAACACCCAATGTGCACGTCTGCTTCTTCAAGACTTTTCGTAGAAGTTCCGTAGCTTTTAAGGCGAAAGCCTTTAATGTCTCATGCTCACGTCCGTCCGTCCATCCGTCCGACCGTCCGTCCGTGTCCGTCCGTCCATCCGTGTGTCCGTCTGTCCGACCGTCCGTCCGTCTCGATCCGTCCGTCTCGATCCGTCCGTTTCTGTCCGTCCGTCCCTCCGTCCGTCCATTCGTGTCCGTCCGTCCCTCCGTCCGTGTGTCCGTCTGTCCCTCCATCCGTCCATCCGTCCCTCCGACAAAATAAAAATCACGCCATATCCACGAAGTGAATGATGATGAGTGGGCGAAGCTCGATCGTTTTCATCCGTGGCAGAAAGAGAATGTGTGGTCTGGAACGCGCTTATACTTCATGGTAATCAGCGTCATCGTCATCGTTATCACGTGTAGTGGGTACATTCCACTATACTGGAACGCGCTTATACTTCATCGTTATCACGTGTAGTGGGTACATTCCACTATACTGCGTCATCGTCATCTTTATCACGTGGAGTGGGTACATTCCACTATACGTAGCTACCTACCTAACTACTACTACAGAGGAGGGACAGACCCACACCCTAACGAGCTTCGCCCCTAAAAGACATGGCATAGTCAGTCAAATGGCCACAAGCTTTCGCCGAACACACTTTGGAATGTACAAAGTGTCCTTCAATTTTTTTTTTAAAATAAATGGGCAGATAGAAATTCCACGGCAGTGCAGCGCGGGAAACAAGGCCACCGTTGCATCCGTTACTGTCACCTAAACCCACGTTTAGCATATCACCACTTACTCTTTTGCACCATGAATATTCTGTCATGTTTAAACTGCTCTCAGTATTTTGACAGACCGTTTCAGTGAGAGGCAGACATGACCGTGTAATCCTACTTTCATCAAGCCAGTTCAGTGCTACCGTTCAGCAAGTGTACAAAAGGAGCTTGCTCTTGACAGCTGTCCCCTGTCAAGTCACGAATTTCTTCCCAGCCGATCATGGTGGCCTTGCCACGTCACGAGCAGTGGTCAGTTAGACGGTGCCCGGCAACATTGTCCAAAGGGTGCTGGTGACAGCAGGGAAACAGCCCTATTTGGCTTACTGTTATCGATTTCTAAGCGTGATTTTTGCAGTTGCGCAAGTATACACTAAAGAGGAATGGGAGGAAAGATACCAAAGAAAGGGGACACATAACGCAAGAAGAAACAGGATATATGGCGTTGGCCGTCGCCGCAGAAATGGGGAAAGCCTTGGTCGCACTTTGCCCGGCCTGTCACGTTTTTCTGCCAGAGGTGCCAAGGACGCAAGCACAGTGTCACCTTAACTATGAGCGATAGACGCATCTTGACATGGAAAATATTGCTATGAACAGCCATCAAAAGACAAATACGCTGAAGAAGACGACGAAGATTTGGAGACTGTTTAGTTCCGCCACCTTAGCGTGAAGTGCCCCGAGTACTCTCCTGTAAATACACTTGTCTACAGCCTCTCGCCTGCGTCTCATCGCTTAATAATATTACATAATGCACGTTCACTGATGAGAACACTGGTGTCTTGTTTGTTTCTTGTCATGTAAATGGGTAGGCGTGCGACTATATTGAACACGGGCTTGGGAAACGAACTAATGCGGCGATCTGGGCGAGTTGGTATATTAACATCATCGGGTAAATGTGCAGCGGCACAGACAAAGGACGAGAAAGGACACTCGCTCTCTTGTCGTCCGTTTCTCGTGCTTTGTCTGTGCCGCGCTGCACATTTATCCAAAGATGGGAAACGAAGTGTTATTCAGGCAAACTAATGTAAGGTCGAGATTTCAGATAAACCGTCATCTCGTGAAATGTCGACGGTTGTAACGCCATAGCCGCCGGAAGTGAATATGTACATTTTATGTGGCCAGTTGTCTGAAAAACCGCTTTCGCATACAGTTACGTATCAGGGAGAGGGAGGAAAAATACAGAAAGCCAGACAGTACAATACAGTACAATACATGTTATGCGAGAGTCAAACATGGATGTTTTTGGGGTTTGGATTCACAACGGGCAACCAGGTTTCTCTGTTTCTCTGTTTGTTCTTACATTTTTTTTTGTAGCTCTGTGTCTTAGAAAATGCGCGATATATGAGTGTGCAATATTTTGCTTCCAGTAGACCCAAACAGATGCGCGAAGAAATAGAGAGTGAGAGAGAAGTAAAGAAGAATAACTAGGAACATGAGAATCTCCAACTTGCTACTGCACAAGTGGCTTGAAGAAACACGAGCTAATAGGAAGGAAAAGAGCAATAGATAGAGACAAAAAAATAAATTAGAAGTACTAGAGACCTTGACCATGTCGGGTTATTTGCGATTAACAGAGCAGAAAACAAATGCAGAGTTCAAAATTTGACAACAAAGCAGCGCGCGACTCGCAGAAATGGTTTCAGAATCTTACAATCAAGTTACGCCTATGTTGGATGGTTTAAGCGTTTGAAGTTCTTGGTACGAGTCTTAAAAACAGAGACCATGTGGGTATAGAAACAACTTGTAAAACCAATGTGAGAGATTGGCAAACGAGAATATGTGACGATGTTTCGACTGTTCCAGTGCGTAGACAGCGGCACAGATAGAAGCTGCGTCACATTGATCAGTACCATGCCTTCTTCACTTACCAGAGAATTAATCCCAAGGCCGAAAGAAAAATATGAACATCGTACACCAATGAAAGTATATCAACGCTACTTTGAAGACGATGGCACTTGTAGATAACGGGTGACTCGAGTACATCGTGTCTTATGTTACAGCGGAAATATCGGATGAAAAATTTTTGGAGCTAAACAAAAACAGATATCCATTATGTTTAATTTTTTAAGCTTTATAATTAGCCAAGGGAAGAGGGGTATCTGTCGTCTGCGAACAGCGGCAACAACGTCTCCATTTGTTTAAATACACACAAGTAATTGCGGGACACAGAACAGCTCCACGCATTACCACGCACATGGGTGTTAAAAGAATCACAGCAAGAGAAGCACTCACATAAGCCAACCTATTCCCAATGTAAAGAAGGCAGGTAATGTTAGCGTACACGTATATTCTATAAAATGTGTGCCTTTTATAATTATAAAAAAGTCACAGTTTCACCACAAGGGTGAAGCAATGAATGCGATAGCAAAAAATTGTAATGTTATACGAAGTGAGGCTGGCAGCTAACTCTTTTTGGATCCGATCTCACGCAACTCTAGAAAACGCTTGTTTAAGAGAATTCTCTTCGCGTTGAGAGCGCAGCACGTAGAAGGGTACGCCGGCCCGGCCGCCGAGAAGGGGAGATGAGAAGGGGAGATAAAGCGCGCGCCCGCGCCCGCGCTCGTAAAATCGAACGTCCCCCCCCCCCCCCCGCCCGCTGTCGGCCGCCGAGAAGGGGAGATAACGCGCGCGCCCCCCGACGGCGAAAACCAGCCGCGAGTGTCCATATAATTGCTATCGCAATAAAAACAGGCCAATCACTGGACATGGCTTCTCCGCATAGTATGTTCATTTGCCAAGGAGCCAGCTTTCGGATCTAGCTGGAGGTGAGGGGCGCGAGCCGGCAAACTTGGAGCATATCTCGGGTATGCGGCAAACATCCTGGGCAGCCGGGTCAAACAATTTTGGAAGAGCACACGCAACAATATGGCTGAAAGAGAGAGAGGAGAGAGGGAGAAAGGTAGAGGAAAGACACATTGGTTAACCAAGGAAGAACTCCGGTTGGCTACCCTCTACTGGGGAAGGGGAAATGGAGTGCGAAAGAATGAAAGGATCCAAAGTAAGCAGGGGAGCTGGCGGATTGAAGTAAAATGTGTTATAGATCATGTATGGACAGGAACTCAGGCCTTAGGCAGGCTGGCCGACGTTTCGATAGGTGAACGTATCTTTGTCAAATGTTCCTTGTCAGCTGTGGCGTGTCATTCGTACTTGCGTGTCAGTCATATGGTGCCAAGGGTGAGAAGGCGTCTTTGAAAAAACAGTGCGCCAACTCATGGAAGCGTCCGCTGAAGCGGGGACCAATGCACGCCATTCACGTGCTCGATGTATTACCGCGACAAAGCGACAACTAAGACAGCTTAAAACGGAACCTTATCGTCCAATGGCCACAGGCTTTCGCCGAACATACTTTGGAATTTGCAAAGTGTCCTTCAATTTTTTCTGCTCAACGGAAACCGAACTTGATGTGACTTTTTTTTTGTCTTAGGTATCGAAATAGCTTGCGCTACGATTGTTCCAGATGGAGGTGTTCACGCAGCCGATATCACGTTCTTCGCGACGGACACGCTAAACTTTCAAAGCAGCCGGCTTTGTTTGTCGGCAATGATAATATATAAAATCACTGTCGTGGTATTCTCTATATGCGAACCACTGTAGTCACAACTTCGCTGGCATCCATCTTCACAGTGGTTGAAGAGCTCTGATTGTTTTTTTCTTTCATGAATCTTTCTTCATATTACGGATTTCCGCAGAATTGATGTGCCATGTTTTATTTCGTCGTTCTTTTCATTAAGAAAAAAGAAATTTTGATTCCGGATAATGTCTCAGCCATTGTCATTTTGTTTCTGTATTTCTTTGGGTCTTAATGCTGTCAATGAAGCGACACCTGCGCGTAACACATTCGGTCTCCTTACGGTGACCGGCCCCTCCTTCACGTGGTAGAGGTAAGCATAAAAAAACTGTCTGTCCTCGCATTCAATAAATCTAGTATAATTCTTAATGAATATGACATCTTCGTTGTCCCATGCCTCGAAGCGGCAATTAAAATCGCGCATCATTGTCCAGTACAGTCCAGGCCTTCAACTCAAACCTCATAGAAAATCAGTGTCAAGATCGTAAGAAGGAAAAGAATGTTTTAGACGAGCACAGAAGCACGCCCAAATGTGAAGGGCAATTCTCTGAAAGGTCCAGAGGAAAATGACCCTTTCGAACTTCGATTCTCTGGAGCAATACTTCGAACAGTGTTGAATGTGAACAAAGAAAGAAAAAAGTGAGGGACGAGCGTTGCAGTTTCTGCTCCTGCGAGAATCCAAGAAGCGATTTTGTCACTGTAACGGAATCGTCTAAGCTTCTCCACTGGAAAATCTAGGTTAGGCAATTTCGCGCCAAGCTCCGCGCAGCTGGATGAAAGCTTTC
The DNA here is from genome assembly GCA_030522465.1 of Rhipicephalus appendiculatus. Classification (NCBI taxonomy): domain Eukaryota; kingdom Metazoa; phylum Arthropoda; class Arachnida; order Ixodida; family Ixodidae; genus Rhipicephalus; species Rhipicephalus appendiculatus. The sequence goes on along the minus strand of JALIZH010032924.1, from coordinate 3,221,654 downwards.
TTGAAAATAAGCTAACAAAAATCTCAAAAGGTTGATTAGTGAAAGGCCAGAACTTGTAAAGGCTCGACTTACGATGAAGCAAGAGGCAAAACAACGCAAGGACCTCGAAATTCGAGCCGGTCTAAACACACACTTCCCTCGGCTTTTTGACATGTCTTAGGATGAAAGCTAATCTCCTGGAAACTGAGTCTAAGACAGGATGAAACGCTATTTCATTTTTAGTTTTTATCTTACACTTCTAGAAAGGCGTGAAAAAATGAATACGCCGATGTTCTTGTACAATATCAGACTTCGACAAGTAAAATGATTCCAGGCGCAGCGTATCCGTTTTCTAAGGGTCTTTTGTTCTATTTCTATTGTGAAAGGAATTCTCAAGTGTCCCCTGTTTCTCTCAAGCTTTATGAATACATTTATTCTGGGTCATGGCATGAGCTAATAGCGCGATTTAGGTTTACGTTTTGTTTGCTATTATGAGTCGCTGCCAGCAGTTTCGTGTTTTCGTTTCTCTCCACATGTACGATTAAACAAATCATTGATTAATTTGTTTGTTTTCTTTTTATTCATGTCGTTACGATGAATACATTTATTGGCAAAATTAAGGACGCCGTGTTTTCGTCAATAAATATGCGTTAATAAAAGCCTCATTCTAAACAGTTTTCTTAATCAAACTGTACACTCACCTTCGCAGACGTACCTTTAGGCGCATCTGCGAGATATAAACAAAATACTTGCAGTTGTCCCGTATCCCTCCACTTTATTAAAAATTGCGTAAAAAAGTAATAATTTGCATTATGAAGGCAGAAAACCGATTCATGAAAGTCAGGACGCGTTACACGAAAGTGCACATATGAATACTTGCGAGTAGTGGGGTGTAAAAAAGAATGCGAAATAAGTTTAATAATGTCAACGGCCACCACACGAGAAACCGGACTTTTTTAGGTAGAACGGTAGCTCTCTTTTAGGAGCTTGTTCGGCAAGCTTCTTAAGCTCGCGCCTTGTCCGGCGGCGGCGGCGATGGCGGCGATGGCGGTGGCGTGTACACTTCTCCGCTCTTGGCGCCGGCTTTCCGGTGATTTCAGGAATGCTCACTAGATGGCGGCGCCGCTCAAGGCGACGTACAACACTCTCAGCACGTGCGCCTCTTTTTCTCTTCGCCGGGAGCTCACGCAGTGAACGCTCTTCGTTACCGCTCGGCCGAATGGACACCGCAATGCAGCGCGGCGGGCTCGCAACGAGCGTCAGCGCCGCTCAAGGCGACGCACATCACTCTCAGCACGTGCGCTTCCTTTCTCTTGGCCGGGAGCTCAGGCAGTGAAGACTTCGTTACCGCTCGGCCGCATGAACACCGCACAGCAGCGCGGCGGGCTCGCAACGAGCAGCAGCTGGGGCTCGCGGCCCGAGCGCCGCATGTAATGTGTATATAAACAACGTTGTCACGTCTGTATATGATGGTAGGAGATGTGTACGGAGGATTCGAGGGTTACCTGATCATCTCCGAGCAAGCTCCTCCATCATCATTCACTTTGTGGATATGGCGTGATATTTTGTCCTGTATTTACATCGACTTGTTTAGGGTGCACTTCCCTCAAAGTAAGTGTAAACCAAACTAGCAGAAGCGACAAGTTCTGATCAGTGCGTCGCGTCGTGCACCACTCTACGTAGTCTTGAACAGAGCGATCAGGCAACCAATTTGACATTGCCCTTTGGTCCCGTAAATGTTTTGTTTTTGTAGTTCGCGCATATTTCGTAGCAGTTTTTCCTAGTGAGAGCGAAAGCCAGCTATCGTAATGAAACAAACTGTTCAATAAAAATCTCTAACAACGTGGTGTACGAGAAGTAGTTGACATGTCGAAATAGGTAATCGCTGGGCCACTAATACGCATGTATACCCACCACATGTATGTATACGCTAAGCTAATATTTTCTTATCAGTAACTTTAAGGTGGATTGTGCCAGAGTTGTAACCACTGCTGCGTATTGAACGGACAAAAAAGAATTAAATTGAACGCATTTCATTCCTTTGGGTACCAACTATAGACTTTTAGCACCCATGGGGCGTCGACACTCTCATACATTGCCTCGATGTCGGAAATGCCTGCACAAAGAAGTTTTTGTTCAATATTAAGCATTTTTCATGGCCAGCGTGTACGTACGGCTACGACGATGGTGATTTATATCACCCGCCGCTCGATTCTCCGAGGCATATATAACAACTTCCTGACTTACTAAAGTGATGGGCCAGTTGCCATAAAATGTCGACCACCATTCAATTAAAGCCCTTCGAAACCTCCTTGAAGCAGCTGATATTCGTGTTGGGTATTAACTGTCCGAAATTGCGAGTATGCATCGGGCTTGCGTCTGTCAATCATACATGGCATTGATTCACTGTGACGATAACTTTTTTAATTTGGACTCAATGAACACAAGGGATTAAGATATTTTAATATATTTTATTAATAAACGAAAGAAAAGTGGCAGCCATCACCAAAATGTTGCGACAACTGCTTCGCTTATTTTATATTTCATTAACAAGTAAGCCCTCCAGCGCCAACAAACAACGCAAATAGAGAAAGATGCACTACTACATTTTTCACTCTTGCCGATTCGCTCATGTGTACAGGCTCTACAATCTAATAGGCTACGCTACATCTCTGACCAACCTGTGGATCATATAACATTGCGCGCGGCCCAATATACTGCTTTTCCACGATCGCTGTAGAAATATCCCCCGGGGTAAGCCCACCCGCTTCAATTCGCGACTCTAGAAGAAGTCCTGATTTTGTCGCTGCTAGCAGCGGATGCTGAACCTCGATGAAACTTGAAAGAGTAAAAAGCGACCTTTTGCTGTGAGCACATTCAACATACAAAAGTTCGGAAGACAGAGCTCACTACTATACGTGGCTGTAGCCGCTTTATCGCAATAGGATTTTGAAATAGAGTCAAGTGCCGACAGAAATTGCATTCCTTTTACTCACCGAAAAAAAAAAACGAGTACCGAAAATAAAGAAAGGAGGAAGTCAACAGCTAGTTTCTCTTTACCAGTTGTTTACTTTGCATTCTAAATATTATTTCTGAAAGTGTAACTCCACCGAGTTCTTTACGTTTACGTCGCGGTGTTGTAGAAGCATTAGTCAACAAATGTTCACCGTTGTCATTATAATTGGTAAGTACGCTTCCTAACACCGACCAAGCCCTTTCATATGAATTACACTGTCATCAGTACCGTCAATAAATTGCACAGCAGGAATCGAAGCATATCCTTTTGGCGAATAAGTGCTCCTGACTAAGTGGGACAAACGTTGGACACTTTGCACATTCCAAAGTGTGTTCGGCGAAAGCTTGTGGCCATTCGACTGACTATGCCATGTCTTTTTTTCTTTTACACTCTCACTGGGATAACACACAAATGGAATGTGTGCGTGTTTTCTTTTTTAATTTTTTACCGCGAATCGCAGCGAGATGCGAGACTAATGTGCCTCCGTTCGCATGTGTTCGTATTTTCTCGCGCATTTTCGCATCGTCCAGACGCCATCAACGTTCCAGTGCTTAAATTGACGGACACTTTGTAAATTCCAAAGTGTGTTCCGGGAACCCCTGTGTCCATTGAGACGGGGTCGGTCAGAATGGGACTCGATGCGCGCGTCTCCCTCCTTGTATGATTGGAAACGCTGGGCACAGCGACGCTACGCAAGCAAAGCGCGAGCGCTGTAGAGTGCGACGCGACCGGCATCCGTTTGCGCGCCCCCCGCGGCCAACTGGCACTGTGCCAGGGCTCGGACGGAGGGAGGAATGGACTGAAGGACGGACGGACGGGAGCAAGAGACATTAAAGGCCTTCGCCTTAAAAACTTGGAGGACGTTTGAGCTTCGCCTTCAAGAAAAGAACGTGATAGGGTAATCGGGCCTCGTGCGCATCGCCTTCTCAATAGCTAGCCTGGTTCCGGTTCTCGGCGCATGCCTCAACTGAGCCGTAAGCAAACGAACGACTGCACGCGTAACATTGGCCGTTTGAAAGTATCCTAGAATGCCTACTGCCAGGACAGTTGCTAAATGCCCACTGCGCCATAATTATTCCTTTTGCGAATCAGCTATGTGCCCGCAACGCGTCCGTAAGGCAACAGGCGAACCTACGCAGTGTTGGGTCTCGGATCCGCCGGATCTTGTTGTAGGTAGCTGGCCCCCGGTATCGGATCCATCCCTTGCAGAGACGCTCGTACGGGAAAACAGAATACAGACGTTTATTTACATTAGAGAGAGTAAGAAGAAGAGTTATTTTTACAAAACGTCTTCGGCTTTTTAAAGCCCCGAGTCTGGCAAATTGAGGCAATCAAACCGGTGTCAGCGACGCCGCCAATAAGGCGACCCACCGCCACAACGCCCTGCCCCCCAGGAAGGAGGTAATGGGACGCACAACACATTCCTCAAAAGGGCAAGGACGAGAAGTCCAATTGGGGAACACCAATGCCCCACACAGGGGGAGGTCCACGTACCACGCCCAGACGACTCGATATTGTCGGCGAGGAGGAAGTGTCCGAAGGGTAACCGGACTGGTGCCAAGTCGGTGACCTCTGAAGACGTAGTTGTTGCTGTCGACCACACCTGCAGCCACTAATGGATCCGTCCAGCCGCAGAGACATGCCACGTCGCTGGGAAGGTGGCAGCAGCTCTTTCCCACGCCGGCAGCATCTTGCAACAAAGGGCTGTACGCGGCACCTATGCTGGGAAGGTGTCTAGCAGCTCATCCCACGCCAGCAGCATCGTGCAAGAAAGGGCTGTCTGCTGCACCCTGGTTGGATTTCTGGTCACCTGAGCACGCCGCACGCTCGTGGGCATTCCAGGAAAATGGGGTTAAACTTGCGCCCCCCGAAGGGCAGCGAACCTGGGAGAAACTTTTGATTGACAGGAGCATTCTCCGCTGCGTCTGCCATGACAGCTTCCAAGGCCGATCGTAACAGCAGCTGCTCACTTTTTTGATGGTTTTTCTGCTGCTGATGATTAAGTACGTCTCAGCGCTTTGTAATGGGTGGCCCTTCAAAACAGCCACTCCTTGCACAATTCACATGTTCTGACGTCTGGTGCGATTCCACTCTTCTGCCAAGCAATACTACATGCGTTAAGGATACTCCTCCCACTACATCCCATTCATATAGTGTTTTTTTTTCGAAGCGGCCTCAAGAAATAACATGGCCCTGTGGTAGAACCCGTGCTTACCATGCAGACGGCCTGTGTTCGTTTCTCACTCGGACCCGAAAATTTGCATCTGTCTCGATTTTTCGGTCACAGACAAGAGGATGATTTTTCGGTCACAACCAGCGACGCCGACACCGACGCCGACGCTGGGATTTCTTCGAAAGAAGCTCTTTCTATCGCGTTAAAATATGCCAGACATATATAAGAAATGAGGACAGTTTCAATTTGTCTTAAGTTGCCATATGTGGTTCATTGTCTTCGTTTGAGTCTGGAAGTAAAACACGCTAATTCATTAAAAATTTAAGTGCCTCTTACGCTGCCATCACCGTAAAAAGACTAAACCTACGTTTTTTTTTGTATGACAAGTCGCTTGGTTCTGAAGCGTCGTAATCACATGCCTATCTTCACGGTCAGCCTGAATCTTATGCAGAAGTACAAAATATAGAGTAACGCTGGCCGATGAAAGGCCAAATAGGTAGTTCGCCTTATTTAAGTCTATCCGTTTTATATAAATATATTCATTCACAACCAATCGTGTGCAATGATGTTAAGAGCTAACTGAAGTCTCATACGGCCACTGTAGTCACTCTAACAGCCAAATGTTTCAGAAGACAAGTTTAAACTGCGCGAAGAAAACCACATATTTAAACGTGTTGTCTTCCTGTTGTCTCGTTTATACGTGCTGTCTTTAAACGCGCAGTTTAAACGTGTCTTTTGAATTTATGAACCAACTAGCCTAACAACATGCCTTACTCCAAATATTCCATTGTTAAAATTAGTAATATATATATATTCGCATATTCAAATAGGCCATATTAGTGCGGCGGGACACCCTCCATCGGACATCTGCGTCTGACTTAGGTGAATTCAAAGCTTCTGGCTTTCAAAATGCTTTTATACTTCAACGCACTCCGGAGAATCTCCTATTCAAGCAACACTGAGAGCCGGTGCATTGCTCAAGGCACTTAGAGCTTTGTTCAGATTCTTCGATGAAATCTAATCCTGGTTTCTTACATGATACGCTACACAGACAATCCGTTTTCTAATTCACATCTCAATTCATCTGTTATTGTAATATCTCCCGCAATAGCATACGTTCCCTAAATGAGCTTCCATAACTTTGATGTCTCATCTATCATCAAAGCGAATTCTCTTTTGTTCCCGGCAATCGTTATTGCGTTGCAACACGGCTCCACAGGGACTGTTATTAAAGTTGGCGGTACATCAAAGGAGTCTTTAATGAAACTCTTAAAATTCTATAGTGAGCACGCGATCCCGTTGTTTTACTGGGCAAAAGTATTGCGACGTGAATGCTAGTGAATCTGATTATTTGTTTTAGTTTATTCTTGCTTGACTATGCGAATGTTTGCATCTTTTTTTTAAAAATCTAATGTGCTACAGTCTGTGCCTTGAGGATAGCGCAATATGAATGTTACGTTAAACAGCACGCCATCGCCAGGAAAGAGAGGGACGTACTGCTCTATTGCAACAAAACAGGCGGGTTGGCAACGCTTTCGAATGTTCTGTCTTCCTCGTCGTTTCAACACGTTAAACGCCAAGATATCGACTATTGCGTCGGTCAGCTGTCCGTTTAATATTTTCGCAGCTGGTGAGAATCTGCTGTAACGCTCATTACGTGCAGACGGAGTGTACATGCTACTGTGACACATGCCAACGGGAACAAAAGTCACGGCTAAAGGTTGCGTGAAAAAAGAAAAAAAAAGCTAATAACTTTCCAATGTTTGCGAATGACGTAAAGTCAAGCACCCTCACGCATGTGGATATAATGCGCGCCCCACACATAAAGCGCATATACTGCATTGGCGGCTTATGAAATTCACAGTTGTATGAGGGACCATTTTAAACACCTTTCGTGTGACAGGAGGGTAGCTTGCGTTGATATTTTGACTGCTGTTATAAGCAATGGGCAGTGCTTCTGCTGGGGATACAACCGTAGTCACTGGCAGAGAAAGAGAGAGAGAGAGAGAAGGAATATGGGAAAGGTAGGGAGGTTAACTAGACTACGTCCAGTTTGCTACCCTGCCCATGGGGAGAGGAATAAGGGAGTGAAAGATGTAAAAGAGTCCCGTTCCACAACACGCACACACAGTGCAGTGTTTCACAGGTGGTCGCTCATTGCTGTTGCATGCAAGTACTGAAAGAGGGCTCGTATCTTTCATGAACGTTATGCGAAGTATCACTTTTGATGATAATCTGTGGTCGCCACTCAGCTGTGCCCCGATACGGGAGCTTGGTATTCAGCTCTGTCTTATAGCATGCCGCCACGAAACGCTGCAAGCAAAGCAATCGAAGATACTGCATTGTTCCTTTGCAGGGACAAGTATATATATATATATATATATATATATATATATATATATATATATATATATATATATATATATATATATATATATATATATATATATATATATATATATATATATATATATATATATATATATATATATATATATATATATATATTCTTTTATAACTGCTTCTGAAGGTGCACGCTTTCGATCGTTGCTGAACATTTAGAAAACTGATGTTTTTTGTTTGCAGGAAACTGCGAAAAATGGTAAACGTAATTATTTTTCTCGTTTGCTTTTGGCAAGGTACACCACCGCAGTTCTGGCAGTGATGACTGAATTAGTATGGAAGGGCATCGACGTATAGTGTCTTTGGCATGATGCTGCCCGCATAAAAATGTACACAAGTAAATATAGTACACATATCACACAAAGTACACAATTCTCTGCAACGCCTGCCACGGTTGTGTGACGGTTACAATGCTCGGCTGCTGATCCGAAGGTCGCGGGTTCGATCCCGGCTGCGGCGGCTGCATTTCAATGGAGGCGAAATTGTAGAACCCCGTGTACTGTGCGATGTCAGCGCACGTTAAAGAACACCAGATGTTCGAAATTTCCGGAGCCCTCCACTACGGCGTCCCTCATAATCATATCGTGGTTTTCGGACGTTAAACCTCGGATATTATTACTAATATTGCAATGCTCTGCAATCCATTTGATGCCTGTTTGGTATAGTTTGACCTGGGGATATTGCTAACGGTAGGAGCAGAATTTTCGACCTTCTTCTCGCGTATTCCTGTGGCGGTTCGACAAGGTTTGCGGTGTAACATGTTCTGGTTAAAAGTTTTGCATACTCTCGTTTGAAAGCAATATTGTTCATCAACAACAGTGCTATTTAATGTCGATTACATCGAGGAAATTGTAATAACGTGGAGGAAGTTCCCGCTGACCATATTTGTAATATCGGGGCCACAAATGTAGAACTACAGCGCTTTCTTTTACAGCGTGTGCAAGGAAGGGTTAGACATCTGAATATACATACAGTTTTTTGAAGGTCTGCAGCTTGTCCAGTATTCATAAATGTTAATTTCTAAATAATGTTTCAGATAAATGGATTGGCCGAATGGAATTAAAACTGGAACTTCATACCTCCGTGGTCTTCATTACGGTACATTTCACTTGAAGCTATGAACCAGTCAGGCTGTCAATGCAAAATGATATGCAGTTGAAGGAACATGCGCATCCTCTCTCACACACAACATTTATTTCTGTGCAAGGGCTAAGCAGGAGCCTGCAGTGTTGAACAAACCCTTACCTACGAACCACAGCGCCTCCTGAGTAAATAAGGACCAGAACAATGCCCAAGTGGAGTCCTTTGTGTGCAAGCATCGGAGTGGTGCGAAACAATACGAAGAAAGGCCCTGGCGGCGGGCGCCATTCACTTGTGGTCGTGTCTTCCCTCACGCGTCCTGATTTATCCCGAGGTGTTTTGTGAAGAAGTCGTCAGAATGGCAGAAGCAAAAACAGGTGGTAAGAAGGCGGTGTTGTGCCCCTAGACGCAGACGTGTAAAGTGAGTCTAATTTCTATGCTAAGTAAGCTTGCAGCGCAAGTTACGCAGTTCTTTCGGGAACAGGAAGAGAAATGCGTTTCACTTTCTCGAGCAGATGCTATCTTGTAACGACACAGAGCACATCGCGAGCGGAGAATTGGCGGCAACGCATAGCTTTAGGGCTCACTGGTCGGCTTGGTAAATATATGCGGTTAGAAGAGAAAGTGCATCGTCCGCACGAAGCTCAGCTCACAGAATCTGGTCACCACGTTTGTATACTTTGCAGCATCACGTATTTTGAATAATAAAACTTGGTGAAACAGGACCTTGAGGGAGCATCACCCAAAATTATGAATTATTTCGTAAATAAAACTAAACATTGAAATGACCTTTGCGTATCAGTGTATTCGACACTTGATCACTCTCTTTGAAAACCTGTAGGCCCTAACAACGTTACTTTTATTGCACTCATGAGTTGTTCAGACAACGCACCAACGCTCTGCTGCTATAAGCGCACATGCGTATTAGTTTTATTAGTTTTTGCTCTCAAAGGAAACCCGTTGTGACTCACAGTGATGACAGCTGATTAGGAGGTGACGTCCCCTCTAAAATTCAAAGTATTCTTAACTGTACGATTACGTAGGTTAGACTTCTGAGCCATATTCACGAGTTAAACCTTCACTTCCACGTGAATAAATGTACTATACAGAGCCGACAGTTCGTATAAAACACCTATCGAATGAGTATTGTATGGATAGCGTACGTGGATGGCAGGCGTCCGTCATCTCATTTTTGCTGCGTTGTTCATAAGCTCTCTGCGACGCACGTATTCACGCAAAATCAGGTAGCCACAGGACGTGTTTTACTTTCATCGGTACATACTCCACACTCGTAAAATGCTGGTAGTGCCCCAGGGCTTGATAAAGCGAAACCATGGCCAGAGAAAGGAATCTTCTTTTCTTCAGTTACAAATTCCTTTCCTATTATCCCGTGCCTTTATTTTTTATGGTTGCTGTTAAAACCAGCCTAGCCTACAATTTCACAATTGCAGCGAGTCGAGCAGTTTTTTTTTACCTGAGGAAAAATGGTTTTATATTTCTCCAGCAATAACCTCAAAAACTTAACAGACTTCACTTCAGAAGCGTTCGCATTTGCCAGCGAAAGAATTTTAAGATAGAGGTTGTCTATCCCGGCTAGCTGTAGGCTGACATTACCAGGAACATCTATTGTGTCGAGATTGCGCCACGGTCTAATATCCAAGGGCTATTTATTGTGTTATCCATTCTATTTCTATTTATTGTGTTAGCCACAGTTCTTCGGTTTAAGCCCCAGAGAGAAGGATATTGGATATCTGTATTTGCTGAGCGCAATCATTCCTATCGCGTAAAAAGCGAAAACGGCGAAAATGTTTCAGTGATCCCCCGAAGCGCAATACTCCCCATAGCGTTAGGAAACAGTTCAATATCAGTGCTGTTTCTCCGTAACGGATTCTTTGTAACGGCAATCGAAAGACCTGCGTAATGTTTCATTCTTTCATTGTTTCTGGCAGGAAAGATTCAGTTCGGAAGAGTCCGGACGGATGGACGTTGTCATCAACATGAGAAACCTGTTTTGGCGGAGGAAATAACGATTATTTGTTTATACGAAGCTAAAGCGCAGTTGATGGTGAAAACGCGCCCGTCTCATGCGGTACATTAAAACTGCTTTAAATATCATTGGTTAGCGTTTTCCCCTTAACATGCTTTTGTGTTTTTGTAACAACGCAGATTTCGTTGCGATTTGCACATGTTATCAATGAGTTATAAAATGCAAGCTCTTTTCTAGCGTCTGCGCTGTTTGTCAGTTTGATTGCATTGAGAAACGTACAAATAATCAGAAAAAAAGGAGATAAGGTGATAACTCTTGGGAGTGTTAATCAGCCGTAATTAGTAATGCGGAATATACCGTGACATGTAGTTCGATGAAGAAAATATCAAAATATCAAACCTTATAATGAATCAATGGTGCGAGTTGCGAGTGTAAAGTTCAAGGTAAAGTGCAGTTTTTTCAAGGTCTAGTGGAGCCGGTGAAAAATGCGCGGCATAAACCGACAAAGACACGTTTACTTTACGAGTGGTTGGAAATCACTTGATGTCCCGATTGAAATGACTTGAAATCTTGATCACTATAGCTATCAAAGGTGAACGTACTTTAACCATATTAAATGTTCTCATACCCTTGCCTATGCTCTGTGGGCGGCTCCGTTTCCCTGTACGTCTATTATTCAAGTATTCTATACGAGGTATTCGTACAGTCTCCAGTATGCATGCCTTCGAGATAACTACAAGCTTCCTTCAAAGACAAATGAAGATTTGTGCGCCTAGGTTTGCAAGCATGCACGCATAGATAACGAGCCTAATGTATTCGCTAATTAGCGCGAAAGTTTAATTATCTCTGTGCATAAAGGAGGTTTCGCAAGCCCCACGTTTGTTATTCCGGCACGAGTTAGGACACTGGTGTTTGTTGAGATACGAGGAACCGTTGCGACACGCTTTTTGAGGGCAGTTGGAATGTTCGCGCTATACCTAAAAAATGGCCTAATGCATCCAAGTTGTGAATAATGCGTCTTTAACAATTCAGGTTTAGCAAGAAAGGAAATCATTAGTCTAATTGTGAAGTTGTACTTAGCAGGAGTTCCAACAAAGGCGCCTATTTAGTGGCACGATGAAGGAGTGACCGTCATGTTTTAGTACCAACCACTTCCGGTTTACGCAACATTCCGAAAAAGTCTTCTGAATAATGAAACTGGAACGCCATCAATTATACTTGTTCAGGTAAAGGGTTATATTGGATGCATGTGATATCGCAGCATAAGTTTACTTAAGACAAAGGTCAGTTGACTGTCAAGATAAGTAATGAAAGTTATTTTAATGAGTTCACTGAAATAGCAGATGGTTTGCTCGTGAACAGCTGGGATCATTGTGGCACCTGGTTGAGCAGATCTCAACCACGCTGTTTTTTTTCTACGCGGCCTCTGGGATCTGCTTCCACACTGCGACGAAACACAAAGTTAGCCCAAGGAATACACCACGTCACACAAACACCGAGGTACTAGTGCCACTACTTGATAGCTAAGTTCAGGATTAATGTCGCCTGTAATCTTTAGATAAAGGGGCCGTGACACCCAATTTTCGCTCGTGATCTGTGTTATGTTGGTTAATCCTTCGGTGTTCACAAACAAGCTGAAGAAATTTTAACGCATTTGGTCGATAACTTAAATTATAACGAGCATTTTTGCTAACGCGGGAGTGGCCCGAGAGTCTGTCAACACTAGAGCACTCGCGAGTTGTGACGTAACAAGCCGCTTGCTTAGCGAGCATCTGTATTGCGGCCAACGACTTTGTTTCGTGGCCAGCTGTGCGTGCAATGCAATTATTAGAGCTGAAACATAGGTAGAATACGACGGCTCCGCTCCGTGAAGGGACATTACTTCACACACGTCATGGTAAAATGGCGGTCGCTGGTGGAGGGCGGGGTTTATACACCATTTTCCGGACGCGCTCTAGCGCCGCCATCTTGGACTGATAACGTTGCAGTTTTGTATCCGTATCAAATAAACAAATGGTGCTACGTTGAACTGGCACGCACGAAAACACTCGGGTAGGTACGTTCAACGTTTCATGACCATGATCATTTCATATTAAGAAATAGAAAACCGGTAAAACAATTGCTGATCAGTCCAAGATGGCGGCACCCATGAATCGAAAGTAAAATTGTGTATAGCTGGCGACTTCTAGGCCTCACTTTGCAAGGAAATATTTTTTTACAGTGTATTATTCATATATGTGAAGGCACAATAGACCCTATACTTCCATTTTTCGCAGAAAGCCGCAATTTGGTGGATGACCGTGTCATGGCCCCTTTAAGTTTTTTAACATTCCTTGCCTATTCTAGATTCATGCAAATCCAGCAATAAAAGACCGAACAAAGCGTTAAGTAGTTATTTTATTAATTTTATTTTGTGAAATACTGCGTGGCGGACAGCATCGTAACAGCGACATAATAACAGAGTTGCCACTTCTTCATGTGGCGCATGAAATTAAACATGAAATACTAATATACGTAGTCGACCCCGGCAGCGGCGGTCGCATTTCGATGGAGGCGAAGTGCTAGAGACCCGTGTACTGTGCGATGTCAGTGCCCATTAAAGGGACCCTGAAACGGTTTTGACGATTTTGTACAAACACATTGGGCCGGTAGACCGAGTCCTAAGGGTCATTTACAGACTCAATTAAGCTCTCTGCGTAAACTGTGTAATTTATTACAACGCTTTAAAGCTGCTAATCGCTGCAGATCACTGCGGCTCAGCGAAACGCGTTTTCAACTGCCCATTCACAGTACGACATCCACTGGTAGCGCGACGTCACCCAGGCTGCTGATCTCATTGGCTGTGGAACGCGCTAGGGACCATAAAGATCGGCTGGTAGGGTGGCGGCACCTGTTGGAGCAGATATCGACCACTCCGCGATCTTCGTCTTTGTTGCCAGACGGCGTGCGTGCTGCCGGGCGCACTGGGCTGTGGTCTCCGAGATTCGCGCAACCAGTCGGCGTGCAATCTCGGAGGTCATGACTGGGCGAAGCTAAAATGCACCAAGGCTTCAGTGACGTATTTCCGTCACGGAAGTGACGGAAATACGTTACTGAAGCCTTGATGCACCCCAGCATAAAACTATTTCGTGGTAACAACAATAATAATAATAACTTATTTCTATGAAAACGATGGAGGAGACTGTCGGTAAAAGTCGCTTGTGACAGAATCAACTTTACAGACGCCAGAAGCCACATCTACAGTACAGGTATCGATATCACATACAGTGCCATCACTGTACCCTAATGCGCAAACAGCAACGAAGTTTCACGTCTTTGGTACTCGCACAAGCGCAGTTGGAGCGTGTTGCAAACCAACTCATCTTCGAATCGATAAACGTCGGTGAAACTTTAATGCTAAACACCTCCAACTTTTGCGAATGCTTATTCCATCAAAGTAATTTTCAAAATGCTCTCCAATGTATTGTTGCTTTTTAAAAAAAAAATAAAACTCTGGGCAATCCGATGGGCCAATGATGCCGCCAGGGCCCAGTGCTCCTGGCTGGTGCTAGGCGGCCATGGGACCAGGGCCACCGAGGCCGCTTGTTCCTTGCACTAAAGATTCATCCTGCCTCCTCCTTATGTTATTCTTCCACCGCTTTCAATACTTACGATCGTAAAGAGGTCCTAAACCAGCCATCGGGCTTTGTGAACAAACAAAAATGGGGAAGAGGCAAAGAAAAAACAGCAAGAAAACGTAAAAATAAATATCGAACAATCACGAGGAACGTAACCATTAAGCAATTCCTGATATATCGGTCCATCACGAGAGACAATTCGGAATAAAATAATGAATGAACAAAAGTGTAGCCTCAGGGTCCACACAACACCGATGAAAGTTAGATGGCTCCATTGTCATCAGTTCGACATCGCCAGATGTGCCTGTTTTCGTAATGGTTATTCAAAATCCTAACTTCCTCATTCGAAGTTGCATGAGCTTTGTGCCGTGAATTCTGAGCATGAAGTCGAGGTTTCCACGGAAACCCTTCTGGCCGGGTTGCTATTAAAAAAAAAGAAAAAAAAAACACAAGGCTGATCATTCACGTGCCGAAAAATCCGATGCTTCTTAAAAGGGCCCCGAAACACCCTTTCAGCATGGTCAGAAAATGCTGCCTATCGGTAGTCGAGTATTATGAAAACACGCGAGACAAACATTACAGCCCAGCACATGGCCTGGATTCACAAATAATTTTCCGTCAGCTAGAAATCGTTCCCTCTTCGTTCTACATGTGACGCCATATACCCAAATGACCGGCTTCATGTACCCAAATTCACGGACATTGGCTGATTTGAGCATGGTGAGCCGCATAGTTACCGTGGTCACCGCGGGAGGCCACCACGTGTTCGCACATGCGCTCGAAACCGCGCTCACGCTGAAAGTAATCCACGCATTTGAAGAAAAAATGGTTCTTTCCCTCGTGCCGTCCCTCCCTGCTTAGCTTCCGGCGCACTCGTCCGTACGAGAGACAATATGCCTTCACTTAAGATGGCTCGAAGGCAAAAGCCATCTTCTTTTTCATCTTTGTCGATGTATTGGTCCTGCTCCTTCACCTTTCGAAAGCTTCCTGCCCCTAACGTGACATTACACTGCCTCCATGATCAGAGGCACCTCGCCTGGTTTCGCACTGGCCCCGTGACCGGCCCACCTTTGAGAAGGCTACAGATGACGTCACAAACTTCGGCAATCTGTGACGTCATCAAGATGTCATATTGTGACGTCATCGCGTGAAGATGCTATTTTGCATCACTCGTCCCCGACGACGCCGTTCACCGACGCCGGGGGTCAAATTTTGCGTTTGATGAGGCGTCTAAGGCTTTCGTCCTAACAAGCAATTACGGCGTGCGACAAATCTCTGCAACTCCGCTCGCACTTAATGGGCTCTACAAATTTTCGCGACGGTCGATTCGTGAGGCAGTGGAACTCATTTAGTGAAGTCATTTGATGATTACTTGGGAAAATGCCGCACGGCGCCTTTAATCTCCACCTTTTTTCTTCTTGTCGGAGTAGTTATTGCAACTTCGCATCGCTTCTTCGCGCCGCAAGATGGAGGGGATGGTGTACCACAAGGAACGGCCCTACGTAGTTATCTCTGCTGTGGCGTCGCTCCTCTTCGTAGGCATCTGTACTCTGACGTCGCTCACTATAGCACATGACAGTGCGAGAATTATTCGAGGCGACATATGTAATTTGTGTAATCTGTTGCTTGAATGGATGAATGAATGTTGGGACGAAGAAGAAAACACACAAACGAAATGCGTGGGTGTTTTATTTTATTTTATTTTTTACATCGAATTGCAGCGAGATGCGAGTTTAGTCTGCGTTCGTTTTTCGCATGCCGTTTGTGTTCTCGCTGTTTCCGCGTCGTGCAGGCATTAGCCCTGACAAGGCATGGCGCATTTTCGGTGTATCGTCGCTGGCAGCAGTCCCAGCGGTGCGACACGGTGTATCGCGGTAAGGATACATGATCCGTGCCAGCCTCTCCAAACGTGCGCGCTCTGAGGGATCAATCCCGCAGAAACAGGCAGTACACTATACAGAGAACGCCGAAACAACACAACACCGCTCGCGTGCTCAGGAACGTCTTGCGCACTTGACTTTGTGTGTGCATGACGTGTTGACGCGTTTGCGTGATGTGTTCTTCCTGTTTCGATACACAAGACGGCAGGGAAGGAATTTCGCTTGCAAAGGCTACTCGGGGCGAATGGCAAGGGTTTGAAGCTCGGCTCCGTGCATCATGGTTTCGCACCGCTTCAAAAAATATTAGTTTGCTTCAGCTCGTAATGAACCAATTTGAAAAACTCTTGCAGTACAACGCTCTCCGTTGGGCACGCCTGCAGCTTCCAATACTACAGGAACACAGGGAAGTTTATTGCATACTAGTAACATCAGTTCAGGTGAGTATAACTGCACTGGGTAACAAAATGACTTGAGCGGGGCATACAAACAAGAGAACATAGGTACAATGTAACTGCGATGCTAATACAGATCACGAATCTCTGAAAACAAAAAAAAAAGGAACACAAAAACTCACTAAGTTTGCACAGAATCACATATCATTTGGGAAGAAAAGCTACATTTGCACTCAGAACATGCCTTGGGCCGGCTCATATGATACGCGACTCATTTTTTTCCCCCGTGCCAGTCGCTTTCAAAACGGCAGTAGAGGAAATTGAATATTCCCCTTCCTCACCCCGAAAAATCGTGTATGCCACCTTTTGAGGAAGGCTTCTTCACCATGTGTTTCTATCTGTTCGGTCAGGTAGCGAACCAGGATCATCCTAATCTGCAACGAGGGCAGGACAACAGTGCATCACTTTCAGTCAACTTGGTGCCTAAGTTCGTTCTCCTACTTATCGACGGTTGCACTGCCCGTTGCTCTTTGCTTGTACCCCTGTGTGCACACCTAATTTTTTTAGCTATAGCCAGCATGCACATTACAAGACAGACACATTCCTATTTTATTATAACTGCTTTCAATTTGTGTTTCGCGAGCCAAGCGTATTGGTTTCATCGGTGGCTTTCGATGAGCAACATTAGGCGCTGTAGTTCTGCAGTTAAAGCATTAAGTTCCGCTTCAGCAAAGGAATAGCTGAGCATCGCTTACGCTTCGCTCCGCTAAGTTACATATAGAGGCCCGAGCCAGTGCAGAGAACTGCATAGATTTAGCGCTTTTGACCAGCGCGTCTTGCCAAAGCAGAGAAGAGCATAGATTTCGTGTTTTTGATCAGCGCGCCTAGTGGGGACGTGGTCAGCTTGGCTGAAAACATACGGCAAAACCACGTGGATCCAGCTACACGCTCCGCTCAATGTTGACCTCACAAGCGGAGCGAGAGGTGTGTTCTACGTTCCGCTGCTTGCACGATCGTTCCGCGCACGCACACTACAGTTCCTTCTACACGTCTTTAAATCGCTAGCATACGCCGGTCTGACAGGAGCGGATCGTAAACGCTCAGCTAAAGCTGCCTATTGTCCGCCGCGGTGGATCAGTGGCTAGGGTGCTCGGCTGCTGACCCGAAGGTCACGGGTTCGATCCCGGCCGCGGTGATCGCATTTAGATGGAGGCGAAATGGTAGAGGCCCGTGTACGGTGCGATGTCAGTGCACGTTAAAGAACACCAGATGGTCGAAATTTCCGGAGCCCTCCACTACGGCTTCTGTCATAATCATATCGTGGTTTTGGGACGTTAAACCCCAGATATTATTATTATTAAAGCTGCCTATTAAGGCGAAAGCTTTCATGTCAGATGAAACGCGAAAAGTGATCGTCTGTGTGAACACGATCATCATGAAAAGTCACCGTGATGTCAGAGATGACAGCACGGGGACGTCAGCTGTGACGTCTTCATGACAGCACATAACGTGACGTCACATGATGACATCAGCACGCGCTATTGTCGCTTGGTCAAACGTAGGCCGATCCCAGAGGCACTCAACACAACGTGACGTGCAGAAATCTTTAATGAGTAAGGGGTAAATACGATCGACCGCGAAGAAAAAGAAGTAAATTGCTTGCACCTGTAAGTCGTCTTAGGCAAATGCATAACAAATCGTGTAAATGTACATTTTTTTTCCCCAAGTGACATCACCACTGGTGATTTCCCAAACACGAAGGAAAACGTATTCAACAAAACAAGAAAACTATTTGTTTATTGCGTCCTGTATCGAGAGTGCATAGTATTCCTCAAAATAAACAAACAAACATCAAGGCACGCACGTTCGAAGCTTTCAAGCAGATTAGAAGGGCGTGTTGTTGGCGACGGTCTATTTTACGACTTTGCGAGCCCCTCACACGCAACAAGCCAGCGACAGACGAGACAAACTACACGCATGCTTGTCACGCAACTTTCGACAAATTCTCGCCTCCAAACTTCTCGCGCCACCGTCCTATTTTTCTTGTATTTTTTATGTATTTGTTCTCTGCATTTGTTTCCTTTGCTTATGCCGAGTAACATCGTCAAAATACATCGGTCTCATAGTGATTGCTCAGAGCATGCCATGATGGAGCACCGCCCAGCCGCGCCCCGTAATCAAAGTTTTCAACGCTTGGTCGCAGCAGCAGTGTCTCTCACGCCGAAATTTCATTATAGGTTCTCTATGTGACTCGCGAAAGACTTCCGTGGTTCGATAACACGTCCGTAATGACAATTTTGGCGTGTGTCGACCCGCGTATCTACGATGCTGCGTCCGAACGAAGCATGGGTGACAAATTGGCACAAAATAGTTTATCACAGGCGTGCTTATGTTTTATACACGCATAGTGGCACTGCACTCACTGGCATCGCGAGTTATAGTCATTTCACATCATATACGAAGGATCGTGTGTTGAGATGTTCATGAGCAGTACTGTCCATTTCTACGTTAAAGGAAGGGAGAATGCAATGACTACGAAGCCAGAGAGTAAATATAGACATACATTTCTTAAAGGGTGCTACAGAAGAATTCAGATTATTTATCTGTGTCATTGAACCATCATTGTGGCTATCGTCTTGTAAGAAAGAACATGAGCCTAGACATTCGCGATAACCAAATTCTAATTGACGTATGCTCACACGACGTATTAGTTAGTAAGAGAACGTGAAATGTACAGCACTCACGGACTGAAACACGAAATTTTTATGGGAGATTAATGCTCGTACTTTCGTTTCCAGCCTGTACAGTTTGTGTCATAAAGGCGTAATTTTCACTGGAGCACTTGCATAACAGCCAATCACCTTTAGCGGTGAACTCACGGCACGGCGGCTACAATGGGTTAACGGCAGATGCCGTAAACATATTTCTAGAACAGGCTTTGATTAAAATATACCGTATACATTGTTGTCATTCACGTCAACGCAGTCGACATTTTGGCGTGCCAGCTGGTTGAGATGCTGCGCTACCTCGAAAGCACGGTGCAAAAAACGGTGAGTTGTCGCCACCAGATTAGTGCCGGTACCATCAAGCACCTTGCGTACCTAAGCCCTCACGTTTCTTTGCGTTCCCCCCATGGTGGGGCTGGCAAAGATATGAAAGCGGGGACAGCTGATAAGAAAGCGGGGACCGAACGAGTGGGTTTCCTCTCGTGCACTGACAATCTCCAATGAGATAAATAGTTATGGGGGGCCGCCATATTGAGGTACCAACATTTAGAACCTGTCTGTGACGTCACGTGAAGACTATCTGTACGGCCAATAAAACACATCAATGTAGTCCACTAGTCTAAATCTTCGCGGCTACTGAAAGCACAATGCCAAATAACTTGGCTCCATGGCTTTGAAGCCGAGTAGGAACGCCTCAGTTTCCAGGCCTGGCGATGCACTTCAGTCGCGTGAAGAAGCAACACACCCACGCAGAAAACATCACCCCCCTCCCTCTTCCGTCCTGCTAAAGTCCACATAGGAGGAAGGCAGAATCGGCTATCGCTACATTGGATGCCAGGTGGAGGAAATCGGGTTTTCCCGAAACTTTCCTCGCGGGAAATCTCGCCGGAGACGCAAAGCGCTGTTTCGTGTTCTCTCTTTAGGGAAAACAGCCGAGCTCAGTAAATGGCACAGTTTGGTGGACGGTGGTATGTGAGGCTCATAGAAATGCCGGCTGCAACCCGGCCTCGGGAGTAGCGACCCAGGGGTCCTTAAGCTCTTCGGAAAACCGGTAAGAAGAGACAACAATAAAGACGTTTCGCAACTTAATTTACCTTCTTCACTTTGTTAATCTGAACGTGGGTTTGAGTAAAGTAGCCCCGTACGGCTAAGGGACGCGTCACCATGCTGCCAGTGGAAAATATACTCTAAAACGAGAAAACGTGAGTTTCGAAATGCCGTTTAGTTTGTCGCCCTTCGACAGAGTCTTTTTCCGCGGACGAGCACTGAGCGATAAAACGAAATGGCCATGATTGCTAAATGAGAGTTCGCGGAACATCACCTCCACCGCCATTGACGCTACACTTGATTGCTGGGGCCGTAAGTGGTGCGTGTGATATGAATAAATACCAGAAAGTTTCGAACAGAGATGTTTTAACGCTCGTGGTAAGAAGAGCGCCGCCATCTGGTATACATATTAGCGTTTCCTTGTAAGCTGCCGCGTTCGAGTGTCGCTTCCAGATGTGCATTTCTCCACAACTCGTTCGAATGTTTTCGAGAAAGTCACGTGTAGCAGCAAAGAAGAAAAAGAAAAGATCTAAAAACAGCCGATTTCAGCTAGTCCTTCGGCGCTGATGCCGCTCCCTTAGCGATACTTTTCAACCGTAGGGGAACAATTATAAAAATGCGTGTTTATTTTTCTTTACAACTCAATCGTCTGGTGCGTGAGATCTTCAGTGCCACGTTTGAAAAACTATATGAGGACGGGAGCGGGTGACCCAAGGGAGGTGGGGGGAGGTTGGCAAGGTTAGAATTGGCTGATTGTGAACGGTACAGATCAGGCCCGTAGCCAGAAATTTTTTTCGGGGGGGGGGGGGGGGGGGGCACCTGTTGAAAACCTTGAAAACCCCCCTATTTTCATTATTTTTTTCTCCGTAAAACACCCCCCCTCAATCCGAATCCCTGGCTACGGGCCTGGTACAGATACAATGAACTGGGATGTCAATCCGTCAACATCGCTACAGTAAGCTGGTTGGTACTTTCAAACTATAGGCTCGCTAAATGTCACTCATATTTTTGCTGATCACGTCGCATTTTTTTTTCAATGTGCACTACTGTTTCCCTAATAGCACTGCAGACTTGCCTGAAACGCATAAGGCTTGGTGAAACTTGTACGTATGCTACAAGGCCTGTATTGCGCATGAAATGAATAAGCGTTTTGTGTTATCAAATCTGGTCATGGGCCCTTGCAGAGGCTGACTTGCAGTATCACACGAAATCGTCCCATTTGCAAACATTCCGTGGCAGATCTGTTCTGGATATTAAGGCATCTGCTTTTGTCATTTAGTCATTACCAATTTTTCTAGTTAGTATATAACGCTCATAGTAATAATGAGTGCATCATCACTAAGGTTTAGCGTTACTGCCGAGATTAACCAGCCTGAAAGTTTTTGTTATCCTCTTTGTGGCCTTCCTCAGCACAACAATAACGTTAGTATGTATAATAATGTCGCCGGCTTAACCGATTTTTGCTACTCCAGCAATTCTGGCCCATTAACGGATGCCACAGTGAAGGCCTCAGGTTAATGCTAAGGACTTGCACGTTCTTAAGCTTACCCTTGTCCAACTGCACTACTTTCCTTTAAAGCAGGCGTCGGCAACCTTTTGAGGCGGAGGGCCAAGTTACATGAAGCCGAGACAGCGGCGGTCCGCACGGGAAGTTGGGAGGGGAGGGGAGGGGAGGGCTTTTCAGGCAAAACGTACAAATTCGGCGAATTGACACTAATTTGTAAATGTGGATTAGAAATCATGTTTATTTTCTGCGCGAATGTCGAAGTTGCAATCAAGCATAGGTTCAAGCGAAAATCTCATTTTATGTCGAAACAACTCCGTCGGCCTTCAGTAAGAAATGGCAAGCGAAAGGGGGGCAGGGGATTTGACTTCGTCCCTGGGGCCACATAATACCTCCACGCGGGCTGCTGGTCGCCGACACCTGTTTGAAACCATCACCGAAATGCGACCACTGTTCATCGAGTCATCTAATTACCTCAGTATCGGAGTTTATTGCCTCACGAATCGACCGGTGCAAAAATATCTCGAATCCGTCAAGAACGAGTTGAGTCACCGGGATTCGTCGCGTTCTTTTAGCACTTTCTCCCTTCTCTAATACCGACGAGAGCACTGGAAGCTACACAGAGGAGGGTGGCACGGCGGAAGGAGCTACGTCATCGCGAGCAGTGACCTTGAGCGCGAGTCACAAAACGTTCTCGCTCTCTCCCGTTGTTATTCCTGCGCACGCAAGCGTGGCCACTGTGTAAATTTAACACACATTTTGCGCGGAAGTGGACTTTCGGATAAGCTATAGTATACCAGCTTCACACCGTGCTTTTCTTGATTGTATGTTGTATGTTGTTGTACGCCTGCTCTTCTCTCCGCTTTTCTGTCCATCCCCCTAGGGTAGCAAACCGAATGATATAATTCTGGTTGACATTCCTGCCTCTTCCTCATTTTTTATCTTTGTCTCTCTCTCTAAGCACACTTTGGAGCATGACGTAAGCCTTTGCACTTCCATGCCACAATCCAGAAAGGTGACGCTCCCCTTCTTCGTTGAGAAGGTCTAAAGGGTCTATTTTCAACGAAGTTTGAAGCGCTAGCATGGCTTTGTGGTAAAAGCTTTGGCTGCCACGCATGGTGCCTGGGTTCGATTTCGGCTTGATCCCTCATTTTATATTTTGCATTGAGCGCGAAACCACGTGAAATTTCGTACCCGACGCTACGTTTTTCAAGGTCATCGTCGGATTAGCACTCAATGCTTTCTCCGTAATAAGGTATTGAAAACAATGAATGTAGCGCGCGTTGGGGAACGCCTCGTTTATGCGTACCCTCTCACGCTTTTGTGTGCCCTGACTATGGAGCAAAGCTATAGAAGCACTTCGCCCTTTAATGCCTGAGTTATGAAACCGCCGAACAAAATAAAAACTGTTGTCATTTTTCAGCTTTAAATAGCAACCTTTAATTGATTCTGCCGTTAAATTATCTAAAATGCAAGTTTAATGCATACTCTTAGGTATGTCACGAATTCGTGATATGCCACAAAAACGAGGATTTGGCAACGAAAAACGTGCTTCAGAACTATATGTAACATATGTGCCACCTCTGGGGTGCGTACACACCAAATAAACAAACTTATTGAACATTGAACTTACGTAACTCAGGCCAGAAAGAACGAAGAAGTAAGAGCTGTCGCACGTGCTTCGCGCTCGCCGCCATCAGCTACAAAACAATTGGTTCTAGCATAGAATACCTTACACAAGACGTCGCGAGATTTTTTTCATTCTGAAAGCTATATTCCCCGTGAGTACTTGACAGCTGGCATTAAAGGCGGCACGCGTTTCGTGACTTGCTGGCTCGTGTTTTTCTGTATGTCGCGAATTCGCGACACTCGGCAGTCAAGGGTTAGGGACTGAAAGCTGAGAACACTGCTTCTTGCAACGCGAGCGCTGGCTGTGTTGATCGATAAAAAGTACGCCGTTTCTTCTTCTTCGAGGGGGCAATTATTCATGATATATTGCACAGTACGTTATATTTTCCCCATTTAATACGAAGTTCACCTTCAGTGGTTGTTGCCTGACCCGCCACGGTGGTCTAGTGGCTATGGTGCTTGACTGCTGACCCGAAGGTCGCGGGATCGAATCCCGGCCGCAGCGGCCGCATTTCCGGTGGAGGCGAAAATGCTTGAGGCACGTGTACTTAGATATGGGTGCACGTTAAACAACCCCAGGTGGTCGAAATTTCCGGAGTCCTCCACTACGGCGTCTCTAATAATCATATCGTGGTTTTTTTTACGGATGACAAAGCTATTACACTAAATGGAAAACTTTCCCCCGAGCTTATGTGATCCGTAAGTAAGCTCTTGAACAAAATGTATATACAGCATCAATATGAAAATTTGTGTATAACGTACATGGATATGTAAATACTAAACACTGTGTATATAATGTGTATATAGAATCACACCACAACAACTCTCGTGTCACTTCTTTATATGATGATGATTGAGCAGATCTACAGAGGATTCGCGGTTTACCGGATTAACCTCTTGAACAAGCTCCTTCATCGTCATTGACTTCGTGGATATGCTGTGACTTTTTTTCTTTTTTTTGCAGTTTCCTTATCCACCGTGTTAGTGTACAACAATGAGAAGGCCGCTGCGATTTTGGCATAGGGGATATTCGGTTTGTGATACATGACACATATCGGAAGTTTCCCAAAAAACTCACAGGGTCCCTTGTGCATTCACCTCAGGACCACTCAAAGGCGAAAGCCATCTTTTTCTTCTCAGTAGATGTATAAGGGAGCAAGGAACACAAGCCGTGGCTTCACGTGGCACTACCAGGCGCCGTCTTCATTTTATTAAGGCGAAAGCCTTTAATGTCTCATGCTCACGTCCGTCCGGTGTCCGTCCGTCCGGTGTCCGTCCGTCCGTCCGTCCGGCGGTAGTGCTGGTGGTGTGCGTCCTGACCACCCTTACTGCACATGCGCCAAACCCTCCTCACAAAAAACCTCCTCTCCTGCACTTCCCCTCTCTCTCCTCTAGGCATCCCTCCCCGCGGCGCTTACAACCCCATTGCGCATGCGCGTCCCCCTGCCCCTCCCTCTCCTCTCCTACGCTTCCCCCCTCTCTCTCCTCAGGCATCCCTCCCCGCGGCGTCTACACCCTCACTGTGCATGCGCGTCCCCTCCCCCCATCTCTCTCCTCTAGGCATCCCCTCCCCCGCGGCGACCACACCCCCAATGCGCATGCGCGTCCCCTCCCCCCTCTCTCCTCTCCTACGCTCCCCCCTCTCTCGCCACGCAACGCCGACGCAGGCAGCGTCTGCTAGCGAGTTTCTTGGTTGAAAAAAAAAGCCGGCAGATCCCACGCACTGTGGGAATCGATGTAATGCGAAGCAGCCAGGAAGGAGCAAATCATGCTTTACATAATTTGCATGTCATGTTTTACATCTTACGACCTGTCATCTGTGTTCGTCATACAGTCACGTCGCGATATACCAATTTTGGTGTGTATGTCAAGCTAGCGAACTGGACGCAAGCGCACCATGAGCGTGGCATGTAAATGGCATTGTAGATGACATGCATGCCAAGATTTTCACGTTACCACCTGCCACTTATGTTCGTTATACAGTCATGTCACTCAATACCAAATTTGCTGTATATCAAGCTAACGAAACGGCCGCGAGCACGCCATGAGCGTGGCATGCAAGTCATGTCGCACATGACAAGTCATGATTTAGATATTATCACTTGTCATTTATGTTCGTCATACAGTCATGTCACTCAATACCAAATTTGGTGTATATCAAGCTAACGAAACGGCCGCGAGCGCGCCATGAGCATGGAATGCAAGTCATGTCGCTCATGACATGTCATGATTTCCATATTACGGCTTGCCATTTATGTTCGTCATACAGTCACGTCACGATATACCAAATTTGGTGTATATCAAGCTAACGAAACGGCCGCGAGCGCGCCATGAGCGTGGAATGCAAGTCATGTCGCTCATGACATGTCATGATTTCCAAATTACCACTTGTCATTTATGTTCGTCTTAGAGTCATGTCACCCAATACCAAATTTGGTGTATATAAAGCTAATGAAACGGCCGCGAGTACGCTATGAGCGTGGAATGCAAGTCATGTCGCTCATGAAGTCATAATTTTCATATTACCACTTGTCATTTATGTTCGCCATACAGTCACGTCACTCAATCCCAAATTTGGTGTATATCAAGCTAACGAAACGGCCGCGAGCGCGCCATGAGCGTGGCATGTAAATCATACTTTTCATGACAAGTTAGTCATGATTTTCATGATATGACCAGCCATTTATGGTCTTCATACAGTCATGTTATGCCATACCAAATTTGGTATAAATCTCATTAACGATACGGCCAGGAGAGCACAAAGTCGTAGGCGGCTAGATAGCTAGATAGATAGATACGCTCAAAGTCGCCGAAGTTCGCTAAGAAATGCTTCGCATTTAAAAACTGACTGCTCGCGCTGCACAACCGTTCACTGGCCACCCCGTATATATGGCAATGGATCTTGACCTGCAAGGTGGTGCCGGTGGGAGATTTCTCCTGTGCGTTGTCGAACGATGAAAAAATTCGCAGCGTGCGCGTTAACTAAAAGCCGGACTGCGGGTCTCTGTGTCCAGTCCGAGTCTTCTGTCTCTCATTGCCCATTAGCAGCGATTGGGATGTTCCAGTAGGAAACACCGGTCCATCACTGCGTGCTTTGCGCCCCCCAGGTTTCTCTCCTGTGCAACGCTGCGATGAGCGCCAGCGTCAACGCCGCCGCCAGTGTAAGCGTTAGCGCCCGCTGCTTCGCATCTACACATGGTTCCCTTTAGCGGTGGATGGTGTAATCTTTAAGGCGAAAGCCTTTAATATCTCATGCTCACGTCCGTCCGGTGTCCGTCCGACCTTCGTCCGGCGTCCGTCCGTCCATCCATCCGTCTGTCCGTCCGTCCGTCCGTCCGTCCATGTCCGTCCGTCCCGTCCATCCGAGCTCTGGCACGGAGCCAGGTGGCCGCCGGGATGCGCAAACGGACGCTGGTCGCGTCGGACTCTACAGCGCTCGCTCTTTGCTTGCGTAGCATCGCTGTGCCCAGCGTCTTCAATCATTCTGACCGACGCCGTCTCAATGGACACAGGCGTTCACGGAATGCGCTTTCCGAATTTACAAAGGGTCCGTCAATTTAAGAGCTGGAACGCGGATGGCGTTTGCACGATGCGCAAAGCGCGAGAAAATACTAACGCATGCGAACGGAGGAAGATGCGTCTCGCGTCTCGCTGCGATTTCGCCGGTAAAAAATTAAAGAAGAAAACACGCACCCATTCGGTTTGTGTGTTATCACACTGAGAGTGTAAAAGAAAAAAGACATGGCATAATCAGTTGGAATGGCCACACGCTTTCGCCGAACACACTTTGGAATGTACAAAGTGTCCTTCAAATTTTTTTGTTGAGGTCGCGCGCTCACCGGTTTTGTTCGCTGCCCAAAGGAGGGCGCTAGAACAGCATCGTGTGTAAAGGCCCTTGATCTTGGCTTTGTTCACATGACGTCATGCCAGACTTGGTGACGTCACAAACCATTAAGATCTGTGACGTCATGATGACGTAATATGGTGACGTCATCAAGTGATGATTTTTTCCATCACTCGTCCCTGATGGCGCTGGACGGTCGCCGCACACGGTCCGATTTCCCGTTTCATGAGGTGTCTAAGGCTTTCCCCATAGAGCACCCTTCACCACGATACATAAATAATTTTAATTAGACACTGGAAGTTGTTGCGCACCACCCAATGAAGAGCATTATGCCATAAGAATTTTTCTAATCGGTTCATTAGAAGCTGAGAAAACCAATGTTTTCAAGCGGTGCGAATCCATGATGCGAGGAGGCGAGCTTGAAACCCTTGCCGCGAGCGCCGTGCAGCCTTCGCAAGCCTAATCCCATCCCTGCCCTCTTCAGCATGCGAGGCGGATGATCACATGACGCATACGCGTGAACACGTCATGCGCACACAAGGCCACGAGCGCATGACGTACCCGAACCAGCCCGAGCCCCCGAAACGCGAGCGGTGTTGTGTCCACGTTGAATCTCTCTGCGAGGTATGCCGAATGCGCTGTTGCCGATCACTTGGCTTTCAAGCCTATTACTGAGCTGGGAAGCTGCGAAATATTTACGGGCGCGAGACTAGCGGTATCATCAGCCAGTGCCGCATGAACATTTAGTTAGACGTGGTAGGATACTTGAGCCTAATGTGCGCTGGAACGCAGTAGAAGATTAGTTCCATTGTAAGGGGTGGCGTCTGCGCGATGCACAAACTGCGAGAATAAGAGCGCATGCAAAACGGAGGCAGATTAGTCTAGCATCTCGCTCCATGGGATTCACAGTAAAAAGTCACAATTTCGCCGCAAGGGCGAAGCAATGAATGCGATAGCAACAAATTGGCATTTCACGCGAAGAAAGGCAAGCAGATCGAGACTTGGAGCGCACTGCTCAAGCGCAAAAGCACGCACGAAACATACGCACACGTATTCACAGGACACAAGTGTCACTAACAAGTGTCACAGTTGTTACTTCACTGTGTTTGAACAGCGCGCTTCTTTCGGAAACGGGGCTTCTGCAGCGAGCGAAGTAACCTTTGTGCGATCTGTAACCTAAACGCAATCTTTCCGGCGAAAGCACACGACGTAATACTGCCCCCCATCCCCCCACCCCAAGATAAGCGTGCGCGCGCGCTCCCGGGCAAAGGCGACTACGCCCTACAGGTCAAAGTGTAAGTTGGAGAGCCAAAGCATCGCAACGAGTAGGGCGCCGAGCGCGCACTTTGCGCCATCTCACTGGTTTGCTGGTAAGGCAGAGGACACGCTGAAATTCCTCCCGAGATCGGCGTACTGCCAGCGGTGAATGGTGTATATAAATAGCGCGACGTTAGTAGGCTGAAGGACGGGCGCTTCTGTGGCCTAGCGGTTAGCGCCGCGCGCTGCGGAGAGGTCGCCTGTTAGATTCCGCGCGTCGGAAAATATTTTTCTGAATTATCTTTCCTCGTGGCTTATATATATATATATATATATATATATATATATATATATATATATATATATATATATATATATATATATATATATATATATATATATATATATATATACGGGGCATGACGGCGACGGCGACGCCGACGGCAAAAAGCAGCCGAGAGTGTCTATATATTTGCTATGGCAATAAAATTCGAAAAGAAAACACGCACCCATTGCATTTGTATGGTTTTTTAGGAGCGAAGCTCCTTAGGCCCGTACTCCATCGTCGCCAAAGCTATCTGCAACATAGATGCGGCGCCGGCGCAGAAAGACAATGAAACGCCGCGCGATCCGAACGCCGAGTGGTTCAGTTCTAGCGCACCAGAAATTCCAGGTTAAAATAAAAGAAATGAGCTCTGTGCACAACTGGTTATAATGGTCGTCTTCACTTTCACCACCTTTATTGTGGATTGTGAAATGACAACCATCATTCTAGAGCACTACGGGCGCAGTGTCAAAGGTACTAGCAGACGCTCTCCCTACCCGGCGCCGGCGCAAAAAGACAATGAAACGCCGCGCGCGGCGTTTCGTCGCCGTCGTCGAAGCTCCCCGCCGCATCACCGCTCGCACCCCTCTCCCACGCCTGGTGGGAGAGGGGGGGCGACACCTGTCCTGCACCCCACCCTAGCGCCTTCATGAAAGCCAGCAGCGAGATCAGGCGCATAGTCGTTTGCGTCCCATTTCTAAGGAGCTTCGCTCATCGGTTGTATTCGTACACGGAACTGCTAGTTTTTATTAGATGCGAAGCATTTCTTAGCGAACTGCAGGCAGTTTGAACGCTTTTATCTATCTATCTATCTATCTATCTATCTATCTATCTATCTATCTATCTATCTATCTATCTATCTATCTATCTATCTATCTATCTATCTATCTATCTATCTATCTATCTATCTATCTATCTATCTATCCATCCATCCATCCATCCATCCATCCATCCATCCATCCATCCATCCATCCATCCATCTATCTATATATCTATCTATCTATCTATCTATCTATCTATCTATCTATCTATCTATCTATCTATCTATCTATCTATCTATCTATCTATCTATCTATCTATCTATCTATCTATCTATCTATCTATCTATCTATCTTCATCCCCTCATTCTTTGGGTGCACGCCTGCGGGACGAAGGGCAAGCAGCGTTCAACTTGAAAGATGACCTATTTTCACGGCGCGTAGTGTTGCAAATTTTGGAACACGTGGTCGTGAACGCCCAGTGTATGCATTGCGCTATTCAGACCTGGTGACGGCCCTTTAAATGTATTACTGAAGAACATCGCCACGGCCATAGAGTTTTCTAAAATTAACTAGAGGGGATTCTGGCACTGCGATCGTTCAGCCACCATGGGAATGATGGGTAGTACACAAATTTGCACAGTCTTCGTGCTTCCGGCTTCGAACGCACTTGTGGCTTTGTTTATTGTTGCGTTTTCGTTCCGTTTTGGATAAAAGAATGGACCGTTGTGAACTTCGTGAGCCTATTTGAATTCGTGAACCTAAAAAGGTCAAGGTGGTGAAGCGTAACTGATAAACCTTTGCTAAACTTCGTATTCCGGACAAAGTGGATTCAGGCCACACGCAGCCAAAAGAACGAAGACTAGGCAAGACTAGGCAAATTTGTGTACTACCCATGATTCCCATGCTGGCTGAAGCGCCGTGCGTTGCAGCTCACATAGACACTAGCGCCAGAGTTCCCTCTAGTGTATTTGTAGGAAACTCTATGGCCACGGCCATGGCCTCCGAGATGGCGGGCGCGCGGCGGGTTTTTCTCCGGCCGTCCCAATCGCACGGAGAGAGCGTATTTCCCGAGGTGGGCGTGGCCCGCTCTTTTCTCCGCACCGCGGCGCACTTACTTGGGATCGGAAAAGCTGCCGCGCTGTTGGCGCAGCTTGCATGTGGCGAGGAAAAAGATGGTTTTGCGCTTTTATTAACCTTGCGCTGATTTGGAAATGTCTGGTCAAGGTGTACGAGAGGCCAAGTCAATGCCGGGGCCTACCGATTCTCAAATGGGCTTTTTTTTTTTTTTTTTTTTTTGCTATAGATTTGCGCCGCCTTTATTAGAGCACTTAGAAAAGCGATGCCTCTGCAAGAGATCCGCATGTGCTAGAAACTTACTTCGAAATTTGCGGGCTGTATAGTATGGGGGGCGCTAGCGAAGGAGAAGAAAAAGAAACGATGATGAGGCTGGGCGTGATGACACCCGGGGCTCGCGCTGAAACCGCAGCTTCTTGGGTGGCGTCTGAATCGTCAGGACATGGCCGCGTCGGGGTTGATGGATGACTTGCCAGAATGTTTGTAAAAACAAGTGATGCGCAAATGTCTTCACTGCGGAAATCTTCAGCGGCATTTTCCTTGCGTCCTTCTTTTGGTGCCGTGGTTGATGTCGGGGTTTTCTGATGAGAGATTGAAAACTCGCTCTAATTTATGCCTTTTCTTAGGTGGAATAGGCTGCATGTAGCGTGGGTATTCGCTAAAAACGCTAGGCACAGCGTCTGGCTTGAGGCGTCGCCGCTTAATTGTGGAACTAGATAAATTAGAATCGACAAAGTGCAAACTGCAGATTAAACTGGTGTTAGAATTTTCATTCGGAACGAAATCCTTTCTTGATATAGCCTTCAGCCATGCCTGCCGATACGTCTCATTTCCCGGTAATTCATGAAAACTGATCCCAAGCTTCTTTTTGCTATTCGAGTTGCAGAAGGGTACGCAGCAGTATGCCATATTCCTGAAATTAAGGAGAAGACACAGGACCTCACAGCATTTTCTCTAATAAAAAAAAAGACAGCACTGACAGAGTTTCAGTTATATAGCCGTAAGTAGTCTGTAACTTCAAGTAATAAATCACTGCTATTGAATCAAACTTTCATTTCCACTTCCACGCCAAAATTTTGTCTTCCTTACGCAGAACGCCGGCGACACAAGCCCGCAAGATAAAAAACCGCGCAAACGCCGCAGCATGAGCGCGTTACAGAGAAATAAGGTCGAACGCGCGTTGCAGGGGAACGCTAACTGAGCCGACCAAACTCAGCACTCGGCATCAGCAATCGTCATGCTCTCTCCTCGCGATGTCGCCGGCGCCATCAAGTCTGGCGCGAAAGCCGCGCTCGCATAGCGCACAATGCTTCGCACTCGCCCACGAGGCTTCCCCAGTTTCTCTTTCCAACTACCTCCCGTCGCGCCGCAGGAGACAGGGAGGAGGTTGCAGGCGGTCGCCACACGTCTAGACTGAAAGTCGCCAATTCTGCGGCGACCACGGACTGGTTACAGGCGCGTTTTGTTCATTTATGATCGATTGATTGATTTGGATGCAGTCGAGAGCACAGTAAATGAACACTATACTGATATTGCCATTGTGCTACCAAAACGTAAGCAAAATCCGGATGACGAAAAAGGAGGCGATGACAACTCAGGCACTTTCACTGTGAACGACGTGTGGAGTAAATGTAGGTCGGCTAATCGAAGCCTTCAAAAATATTCCAGCAAAATTACTTATCATCTTACTTCAGTGGCATCACCAGGGCACTCAGTTATCTAGAGCGTAACCGTGCTTCGGTTGACCAACTCATAAATATCCGTACGCGATAAAATAGTAAAACGATGTGTCACGATAGGAAGGCAATATGATTCAACGACGAAACTTAGCCCAGTTTTCACCCATACACGTCTTCAGAAAGGCAGAATGCTAGAACGCCCCCGTATATTTCTCAAATCAAGGTATTTCGCGCTGAGACAAAACGGACCGTAATGAAAAAAAGTAACACTACCACAGACGAATTGATACCTCCTTACAATAATTTATATGAGGAAAATACAGCAGTTGCCGTGCTTTTGTCCGTAAATTGGATCAAAATAAATGCAGTAGCAGAAAAAAAAATACTTCCCTTCAGTGCATCCAGAAGATCCTGGCGGCAATGCTTGCTCGTACGCAAAAAAAAAAAAAAAAAGAAAGAAAAAGAAAAAAGAAAAAAAAAAAACATGCGCACGCTGTAATCCCGCGCGCTCTGCTTTCTGCCGCGGTCTCCGTTGCCGCCAGAATCCCAAGTGAATGCGCCATCTCGCGGTAGCCGGGCGCGCGACGCGATGTACGTTTTTTTGCTGGGGAGCGCGGCGATTGGGACGGCCGGAGAGAAACCCGCCGCGCGCCCGCCATCTCGGAGGCCATGCCACGGCTACTGCAACAAGAACCATGAGCATCTTCGTCTAACCTTCTGTCTCCGTTGGTTGTGAACATCTGAGCAGCGCAGTTTAACCGCATATTTGTGCCTTATTCAACGGCAGTAAATAAAAGGACGTGGAAGGACATTGAGATATATAAAAAAGAGAGATCATCATGCAAAGGGCATTAAAATTTGCAATTATACTCGAGACGAAGTTTCTAGCCTAGCCAGAGAAAGCACGCAGGCTTTCTGTGATAGAGTTTAAGCACGCGTATAATTTAACCGGCTCCATGCAAAAGAGTGCTTCGTATCGCTGAATGTCGGAGTTTCCCTCAACTGATGTAGTACGTTTTCTCATTTGTCATAGATACATCATATCATTCATATGTGAAAGGGTTAGCGTGCGAAAATTGTAGGACACATTGAACATTCGAAAGTGTGTTCAGCGAAAGCGTGTGGCCATTCCACTGATTATGCCATGTCTTTTTTCTTTTACACTCCCAGTGGGATAACACACAATCCGAATGTGTGCGTGTTTTCTTTTGTAATTTTTTTACCGCGAATCGCAGCGAGACGCGAGACTCATCTTCCTCCGTTCGCATGCGTTAGTATTTTATCGCGCTTTGCGCATCGTGCAAACGCCATCCGCGTTCCAGCTCTTAAATTGACGGACCCTTTGTAAATTCGAAAGTGTATTCCGTGAACGCCTGGGTCCATTGAGACGGCGTCGGTCAGAATTATTGCAAACTCTGGGCACAGCGACGTTACGCAAGCAAAGCGCGAGCGCTTTGAGCCCGACGCGACCGGCGTCCGTTTACGCATCCCGGCGGCCACCTGGCTGCGTGCCAGAGCTCGGATGGACGGACGGACGGACGGAAGGACATGGACGGATAGACAGACGGACGGTCGGACGGACGGACGGACGTCGGACGGACACCGGACGGACGTGAGCATGAGACATTAAAGGCTTTCGCCTTAAAGATTACACCATCTCCCGCTGAAGGGAACCATTTGTAGATGCGGAGCAGCGGGCGCTAACGCTTACACTGGCGGCGGCGTTGACGCTGGCTCTCATCGCAGCGTTGCGCAGGAGAGAAACCTGGGGAGGCGCAAAGGACGCAGTGATGGACCGGTGTTTCCTACTGGAACATCCCAATCTCTGCTAATGGGCAATGAGAGACATGCCATCTTCGCCTGGTCGTTTCGGAGCGCTCTAGAGCGCTCTCGCGAGCGGCATTGTGTTCGGCTGGTTGAAAAGAAGCGCGCGCCTCGCGTTCGGCTGGTTCTTTTCGATCGCTCTCCTCTCTCATCGAGCGCTCTGAGCTGCTCCGAGACATCTCGACGGAGCAGTGCGCGTGCTTCCAGTCACGTGCTCAAAACGCCGCCAACGCCGCGCTAACCTAGGCGACGCAGGCGGCCGACCATCTAATCGGCTGAGCTTCGACACGGCTTCGACTAGAAGCTGGATTTTCGCTTAGTCGCGTGGTTCCGCGTGCGCCGGCTTTCCTCCGGGAGTGAGTGTCACGTTCGGCTCGCCCAGTAATGCTCTGTCTCCGAGTTCGGGCAGCGCCGTATCCCTCCACCTTTGAGTCGGAGGACGGAGGCGACCAGTCGAAGATACCAACAGAAGACTCGGACTGGACACAGAGACCCGCAGTCCGCTTTTAGTTAACGCGCACGCTGCGAATTTTTATCGTTCGACAA
Organism: Rhipicephalus appendiculatus; assembly: GCA_030522465.1. Classification (NCBI taxonomy): domain Eukaryota; kingdom Metazoa; phylum Arthropoda; class Arachnida; order Ixodida; family Ixodidae; genus Rhipicephalus; species Rhipicephalus appendiculatus. The sequence continues at coordinate 3,186,911 of JALIZH010032924.1, read as the reverse complement.
CGCACAGGAGAAATCTCCCACCAGCACCACCTTGCAGGTCAAGATCCATTGCCATATATACGGGGTGGCCAGTGAACGTTTGTGCAGCGCGAGCAATCGGTTTTTTCAACCAAGAAACTCGCTAGCAGACGCTGCCTGCGTCGGCGTCGCGAGGCGAGAGAGGGGGGAGCGTAGGAGAGGAGAGGGGAACACGCGCATACGCAGTGGGGGGTGTGGACGCCGCGGGGAGGGATGCCCAGAGGAGAGAGAGGTGGAGAGGAGGTTTTAAAAGACGATAGTCTTTCTTGGGATACTTCTTCGCAGAAATTTTGGTCTGTCTGTCTGTCTGTCTGTCTGTGACCCGATTCAGCTACTCGGCCAAAGTTTAACCACTTTCTCAGCGCCCAGCCATCTTGCACAAGCATTTTTGTTGATACTTGTGAACATTGTCGATCAAAAAGCAAATGTTACGCATGTCTGAGGCGCAACATCAATACATAAGTTGTAGCTGGTGTGTTCCTTTATAAGAAAATACATAGATACGTAATTCTGAAGACCCCAGCGTTTCTTAGGCTGCGCTCAAAAAGCGACGCTATACACGAACTGCGACGCTATGCACGAAAAAGCCCTCGGCCGACGATATGTTGGTGCAGCTGGCAGTGGCCCTGGGTTCTGCACAAGGTGATGTTTCTCGACAGCACTGCCAGATGGCGTCCATGTCTCACGCAGAGCCTCCTCTATTTTATCAAGGCCAGCCAGATGCGGCCGATTCAACATAGAGAAAGCATTGTCTGAGGCAGGGCAAAACATTGTAGTACGGCCGGCAGAAGAATGTCGTCTTTCGACGAGATTTGCAGCGAAGCACGCAGATACACGGCCAGTTTTTTCTTTTTATTTTTTTTATGGGTTTTCGCATGCGCAGTGGGGTGTGGAAGAACGGATGCCGGACGGACACCTGACGGACACCGGACGGACGGACACCGAACGGACGTCAGCATGAGACATTAAAGGCTTTCGCCTTAATAAGTCACATCGTACTTGTGCCCTTCCTGTTTGTACGTGCCGTTTAAGCGATCCTTTGTAAGCTTGTCGAATTTACTTAACAAGCTCTTACTACGATCTGTTTCTGGGAGGTATTACGTTTCAAAGAAGGTCTATGACTTATCGCTACGCTGTGTCATCGCCACTTCTGTAACCAAACCTCTTCAAATATAACTGAGAAAGCAGCGTGACGCAGGATAACTCGGAGGCAAGAAATGGGAAAGGACGTATTACTACTGTGAAATCTATTTTTTTTACGACGCCACTATCATTTATCCACCTATCATGGCCAAGTAATCAGGCTATTTCTTAATCGAACAGGGCGCCCTGGCTTAGGTGTCGGCCGTATACCGGCTACTCGTCGTATACTCTCACTTAAAACTTCGTTTTTAACGCGATAGCGTTAAAGAGCTCGTTTCGCAGAAATTCCGGCGTCGGCGTCGGTGTCGGCGTCGTTGGTTGTGAGCGAAAAATCATCATCTTGTCCGTGACCGAAAAATCGAGAAAGATGCAAATAAATAATAAAAATTTCCGGGTCCGAGTGAGGATCGAACCCAGGCCGTCTGCGTGGCAAGCAGGTGTTCTACCACACAGCCACGCGTCTGCTTGGAAATGCACCAAAAATAACTTCCTCTGCTTGGAAATGCAGTGAAAATAACTTTCATGCCTTACAAACACACGCGTCTTGTATACAGACGTCACAATACAACATGTAATATCGCAGTAATATTGCGTGGTACAAGCGTACATTGCCATCGGGCGTCAGAAGATGTAACTATCGCAACGACATCGTGGTTTAAAGCTAGCCACCCATTACAAAAGGCACAGACGTTACTGCGCATATTCCCTTAAGACTTGTAATGGGCACATTGCAAGTTCGAAAACATTTCTCGCTCATAATTGCTCGGGGTTTAAAGCACGCTGCCCATTACATAGTATGCACTAGAAGAAGAAATGGTAGAGAAGGAAAGGCAGGGATAGTATGCACTAAGTGATTGAAGTACGCACTAGGGACAGGATATCGCTATCGCGTTCAACTCTTAAAGGCGAAGCTTAAGGGTCCCCCCAATTTTTGTGTTGCTCATACACCAATAACACTACTACTACTACTACTACTACTACTACTACTACTACTACTACTACTACTACTACTACTACTACTACTACTACTAAATAATAACAATAATAGTTACAGCTACCCAGAGGTCTCGTATGTCCGACGTTCACACGGTAACACAGTTGCTCCTCGAGACCTACAAATACAAGAAGCCAGAGAGCAAAACCAGCCCACGAGAAACTTATTGGAACGGCCAACGGTATCCACAGCGCCGTCTTTCTTCGAACCATAGGCGTGCACAGGGTTCCCCTTCAGGGGGGGGGGGGAGGTTTATCGCAGCGCCCCCCCCCCCCTCCCTATCAAGTCAATACATGGGGCAGACTTTGCGCCACTCTTAGGTGACTAGGGGGGGGGGGGGGCGGCCGCCCCCCCCCTGCCCCCCCTCGTGCGCACGCCTATGCTTCGAACCATGTGCCGCTCGGAAAATTAGCGTTTCCTCCACTACGTACTCCCATCCTCAGGCGTACGTTTCGGCGTGCTCGTAAAACTTATCATCGTTGCTACAGCCGGTGCGGGCTTAAGACATGCACTCGCGAAATGCATGCGCATATGTAACGTCTTCCGTGAAGCAGCGCACGTGCGCTGCCGGACATCGCAAAACGCATGGTTCGTTGAGGGCACCCCGAATCAGCTCGATTTTTCCGGCGAACGAGACGAGGGATCGCGGCTGGCAGCCTCGGCGTCCCGACCGCGTTCAATCTCGCGCTGGCGTCGTATATGAAGACAGTAACGCACGCACACGCATGCCTTCTCAATGAAGGAGGACAAGTCGGACAGCCCTTCGGCGAAAGCATCGCGAAAGAGCGTAGCCAGGTATATCCATTCGTAACACAGCTCATTCTCACTTTGTACCCTTCCATGCTTGCTCAGCACGAGTATTTATTTTGCGAGCCAATGGATCGTTCAAGCTGTCGGTATTAGTATTCGAAGAAGCACAAGTGCAGGGAAAATGAAAAACAGACAGAGAGAAGACAGAGAGAATCAAGCAAAGGCAGAGAGGTTAACGAAACACACCTGTGGTTTGCTACCCTGTACTGTCGAAAGAGGTAGAGGGGCTAGAGTTGAGAAAGAAGAAAAAATAGAGGCATGGCCAGAATCACAAGCACACTTGGGGAGCACATCAAGTCTGCAGACGGTCGCTCCGATCTGTCGAATTTAGGCATTTCAGTAGCGCTTTCATCGACTTCTGCGCCTTCGAGGCATATGTCTATGGTCTTATCTTCGTTGCAGAAAATGGTATCGAGTCCACTTCAATCAGAAGAGGAGGATAAAAGAAATGCAGAGATCTTAACCAGGGCTGAGTTTGGTTGGCTATCCTGTACACTGGTGAAGGGGGAAGGGGAAAAAAGTTGAAAAAGAGAGGAGAAAGGTGATGGTTCTTGCCGGCGACGCAGTGCACAGCTCTGTGCTCGACGTCCCAGGCGGTGAATCTGTCCGGCAACCTTCAGAAATTTCAGCAACGCTTTTGCTGCTTTTCTCGCAAGTGTTATGCGCTCAGCCATGATACGAGTCCCTTGTAGACTGTGAAGGTATTTTCATTTAGGTCTTCGGGAGGTGCGCGGAGTTTAAGCTCCAAGGACGGGTACTAGCACATGGGGCGCTCGATAGTCTCCTCCACAGCGATATTATTGCACTGTGCCTAAAAAACGGAAGTCTGCGGAATGTTGGCCGCATTGAGTGCGCCTCTGCACTCGCAGATACCGCAACCACTGGTGTCCCTCTGTTCGTACATTCTTCGCAGTTTCTGTGGCGCTGAACTTACACTAAGCAGCTTTCATTTCTAGGCTGGTTAGTTAACTTTATTTCAGTTAGTGTGCTTTTAACTACTAGGCTGCTTAATTGACATTTCGGTCATAAGCCGGGTACACGGTCGTAACGTAAATAGTCACACGTTTTCTGACGCATTGGCCTAAGACGACTGAAAGGGGACAGCCATCTCATTCTTGTTATTCGCAGTCCATCGTATTGATGGCGCCCGAAAGCTTTCCTCAACCAACGTAGTTTTGCACAGCCTTCGGGATGGGAGCTATTGGAAGCTTTCGCAACCTCACGCTGCTTTGCTGTGCCTCCGTGATCGCCCACGTTCGACACAGCGACAGCGCCGTGAGGTGACGTCACCATGGGACGCATCGTGATTTTGGCACGAATTTTGGCAACATGTGAAGTCATGATGACGTCATCACGAGATGATGTTTTGCATCACGCGTGTTGCCGCCACCTATGTTCACTTTTTGCGTTTCATGAGGCATTTAAGATTTTCGTCTTGATAATAACAGTACTAATTATTTCTGTGACCCTTATATATATATATATATATATATATATATATATATATATATATATATATATATATATATATATATATATATATATATATATATATATATATATATATATATATATATATATATATATATATATATATACATATATATATATATATATGCGTGTGTGTGTAAGAAAAAACGGGTACACGTGCCAGACAGCAATACTTCTATGCCTAACGTTTCGGCCGTGGCATGGCCTTCTCTGACGAAGGCCATGCCACGGCCGAAACGTTAGCCATAAAAGTATTGCTCTCTCGTTCGTGTACCCGTTTTTTTCTTACACATACCGAACCCACTGAACTTTCCTGCTGAATAATATATATATCCGGTGGCAAGTTATCTTTTCGTCCACTTTCCTTTCTTAACATTTACATTACAATTACTTCTAATAGCTTCCCCTATACTTTCCTTGGCATCTTTGTCTGTTAGTTCTCATTAATACTGTGTTTAACAAAGCAAACGAGCCCTTAAGTTTACAATTCTTTCCTTCATTCATAACGAGGGTCTCGTTCTGGCAGACTTGATGCCTTCAGGTGGTATGCGAGGGATTATTAGTCAGCTGCCCGCTCGTAATAAGATCACGTACTACGTGACGCCTACAGGCAAAAACGAGTGTTCCACACTCGCCGTAATGGCAACAGGCGGCGCTGACTGACGCTCCCACGTTTAAGTACACATATATACCCTATAAAGTGGACGGGGGGGATGACCGCCACCGTAGCTCAGTGGTAGAGCATCGGACGCGTTATTCGAAGGTCACAGGTTCGGTCCCTGCCGGTGGCAAGTTATCTTTTCGTCCACTTTCCTTTCTTAACATTTACATTACAATTACTTCTAATAGCTTCCCCTATACTTTCCTTGGCATCTTTGTCTGTTAGTTCTCATTAATACTGTGTTTAACAAAGCAAACGAGCCCTTAAGTTTACAATTCTTTCCTTTATATATATATATATATATATATATATATATATATATATGAGGTACACAATATGAGGTACGAGGTACGAAACTTGATCTTGATATGAGGCTAAGGTGCAGCTAGCAGCTATAGCGCGCAATCAATGGAACGATAAATGTTAGGGCTTACTCTATAAGAGGGAGGAATACAGCGGAGAGTGTATCAGAGAACGAACAGGGGTAGCCGATAATTTAGTAGATATTGGAAGGGCAAAAATTACCTGGGAAGGTAACGTCATGAGAAGGACCGGGTACAGATGGCCACTGACAACATCGGAATGGATACCAAGAGATGGGAAGCGCTGCCGTGGACGGCGAAGGGTTAAGTGGAGGGACGAAATTAACAAATTCGGAGGCATAATATAGAATCGGCTCGCGCAGGACTGGGAAGGTTGGACATCATTTCGAGAGGCCTTCGTCCTGCACTCGACGACAAACAGGCTGATGAGCATGACGACGAAAAAAAAGAAAAAAGACGGGTTACTAAGAATTTCTTTCGACCACAGACAAAAACAATAATCACGGTTGCTAGGTTCTTTGGTGGTGTGCTAATTAAATGCCTAAAGTTGTTCCACGTACCATTATTTTCAGCCGCTAACTTTTGCGTGCCTTTAGTTAAAACAAGACCACCTTAACCCCATATGGACCGATTACATCCTGTACTGAAATTAATTAAAGTTTTTTTTCTTGGCCTTCCATAACCTCTGTCGCGTTGACTGTAACTGCGCAGCGTAATGCTTTTCCGTCGAGGTGAAAGTTTTTGTTCGCGTGACTGGTTATTCATTATTGCCGCATACCATAATTTCCAGTCTGGCGGCTGAGAAACAAAGCCGGAAATAATCAGGCGCTCCACTGAGCACCCCGACCACGTTCCAGGCATCTCTAGTTTTCCACTAACCTCTGTTTCAGGCGCGCTATTTCAGACAGGCTATGTGAGCGGGTGTTTCTGCTATTCTAGACACTGCTTACAGAGAGCTAGCTCTGAGCACAGTAGCGTTCAGTGCAGTCAACTGTGGTTTTCTTTGGCTGCAGAGCTTTGAGTGGCTCAAACACAGAAGTCTAGGAAGGTCTCACGAAATAAAATACGACTGTCATAAGTTAACCAAGAGCAACGAAAACTGAGCAGCCTCGACAAAAATAAACAAACAGATAAACACGCGGAAGAGCTAACGCCATAACAGCGTTGCACAGAAAAACGAGAGAGTAGGACCACCATTCTGCAATATAGCAGAACTTGGTTTTTCAATTTGCAATCGTGCAAGTGGAAGTCCACAGGAATGGGAGTAAAAACTCGCTAAATCAGAAAATTGGCATCCAAGGCTTTATTTCCTTCTTCTGCAAAGCATTGGTCTCGCTTTTATATGAAATGACAGCACGAGAGCAATGACGTAGTTCTCAACATTATAGGATGATTTTCATTCTGGACAACTAACTAACATTTCCACGATCATCTATTGAACAGAACATCGTATTTCTGTCTGCCATTACTTGTTGTCTGCGTCGTGGCGATTGAGTTTTTTTAGGGTTGAATCATGGTATCCACCTTCATTTTGTGTTTTACACAGCTACAACTTTTAACTTACTCCTGTGACGACGCTAAGCCATTTTATCCAATTTTCCCGCTGTTTAAGTTTTCTACAAGATGGTCGTAGTACAGAGGCCGCCGCTATATCCAGCGCCTTTGCAACAATGAACCCCGATACCATAGCAACAAGTTTCCGCTGGTCATCTGTGTTTTCCTGAGCATATAGTATATTCATTAATTAGAAGCGAAGCTCCTTTAGGCCGGCACCCCGTCGACGCCGTCGCCGCAGTCGAAGCTCCCTTACATGGTGCCAGTAGTGGCATCTCCCCCCTCACGCGCGAGGATAAATGATCTTTAAGGGGTATTCACACCAGGGACAAATCGTGGGGGATAAAGGCGGAGCATAGTGGCGTGAACTCGCGAGGAGAATTCCCCACAAATGTCTCCCGCTCACACGGAGGAGGATAATAGAGGGGGAGAACCAGTGTTACCAGGCTACTCTGGTGGCATGTACCGCCCGTTTCACAAGCTGCAGACGACGAAACCACCAGCGCGCTGCCGCTCTCTGCCGGAGCAAATTCAACAATGTGGCCAAACACCTGCACAAAATACCGCCATATCCCCCCACCGCGGGGCATAGCTTGACCTGTCGGGGAAAAGGTCCCCGTATCCTCCGAGGAGGCTCGGGGAGGTCGCGCCCACTCGCTAATCCATGACGTCTTCGTCACGCGATCCGCAATCCTCGCTTCTCCTCCGAGGATTTATCCTCCGTGTGAATACCCCTTTACGAGGGCTGGAACGCGGATGGCGTCTGCACGATGCGCAAAGCGCGAGAATACGAACGCGAAACGAAGGTAGATTAGTCTCCCTCTCCCTCTTTCTTCGTCTCTGCCCTCTCCCCTCCAAACCGGCGAACGCGCGTTCCCGCCACCGAGCGCAGCAGACGCTCTCCACGCGTGCGGCGCAAGAAACACGCACTCCTCTCCCACCTGTCTCCCTCTCCCTGCGCTGCGCGTGCCGCACACTCACTCGCTCAGTCGTTCCCGCCACCGAGCGCAGCAGACGCTCTCCCCGCCCACTCCCTACCCTACCGCCTTCTTGAAAGCCAGCAGCGAGATCAGTCGCAGTCCGTCCCTCCTTCCCGCGTCCCACACCACCACAGCGGATGCGCATCCCCTCCCCCCCCATCTCTCTCCTCTCCTATGCTCACCCCCCTTTCTCTACTCTAGGAATCCTCTACTCCACCGAGCAGCGCCCGCGTCCCTCATCCCCACAGCGCACGCGCGTTCTCTCCCCCCTATCTCCTACGCTCACCGCCTTTCTCTACTCTAGGAATCCTCTACTCTACGGAGCGGCGCCCGCGTCCGACATCACCACAGAGCACGCGCGTCCTCTCCCCTCTCTTCTACGCTCACCCCCTTCTCTACTCTGGGAATCCTTTACTCTACGGAGCCCGCATCCCCACAGCGCATGCGCGTCCTCTCCACCTCTCTCCTACGCTCACACCCTTTCTCTCCTCTAGGAATCCTGTACTCGACGGAGTGGTTCCCGCGTCCCACACCCCCCACAGCGCATGCGCGTCCCCTCTCTCTCCTCTCCTACGGTTCCACCCGTTCTCTCCTCTAGGAATCCTCTACGGAGCGGCGCGCACGACAGGCGGTGCGACAGCTGCATACTCCGCTGGGAACACCACGGTAGTTCCGCGGTAGGAAAATGACGGAGCGCGCCTCATTCTCTCTCCTGTGCAGCGCCGCGATGAGCGCCCGGGCCGCTGCCGCGAAACGAGAGCGGCGACGTTTCTCCCGCTCAAGCTAACCATCTCCCCGCTGCTTCGCATCCACACATGGTCCACTTTAGCGGGAGATGGGGAAGTTTTTTACTGAGTTTTAATACCTGAATACGGAAGCAAATATATGCTCAGAAAAGAAACGATAGTATTAATTATAAAATAATGGTTGCCCCTTTATCTTATAATTTCCCGACTATTACCCACGTGCAGACCAGTTTTTACGTCAGCGACCAGCGTTCTTTACCTGCACTAGCTGTCTGGCTATGAAAAGTAATAAATTGTCCATTTCCCCTCCTTTTTTTTTGTTTTGTTTTAAGGTGTCCTAGGTGTCCTTCTGGCCGAAGAGTACGTGACAGTTACACAGTTATCTCTTGAATTCAGGACATGCGAGGTAACATCATAGCGCATGCGAATTCAGTCACTGAGTTTGAGATTTACCGCTCCCATTTTAATGCGAATTATTTTTCTGCGGACCAAACGCAGGGACCGTATCCGTCACTCCGTGCGTGCATCCGTCCATTCATCCATCCAGCCGTCTGTCCATTCGCGTTGCGTGAGGCTTAGTTATATGGTGTTTTGTGGTGTTTTGGTGTTTTGTTAATATTTAAAATAGGCTCGTTGCCTAATGAGTTCGAAAAATAATTGTTACTCTTTTGCCGTAGTCGGCCATAACGCTAAAATTATAATACCTTCCTAGAGGCAGTGGCAGCTGCAAAGGACGGTAAGAACTGTAAGTACATAAATTTGTACTGTATTTATTGCCAGAAATGACATCAGATTCAACGCGCCCCCTCTTGCAATCCCCATACAAGGAAGCTCATTCACAGCTTCGTTCTTCCAGAGCTCTCATGCGCACGATAAGGATCTGCGTTCTTGGCTTTCTCCTCCCACTTTTCGTATATAGGTATGATGTCCACAATAGCGACGACCCTTCCTGACCAAACTAAAATCTTTAGAGGAGTTCCTTAGGAAGGCTTTGATAGGATGTGAAGTGGAAATCGAAAGAGAACTAAGAGATCGACAGTGGAAACCGGAAACAATCTACGGGACATCTCGTGAGGTTGCCAGAACACTAGCCTGCTCTTTTCCCAACGTGATTTCCGTGACGGAAATGACGTCAGTGAGTTGTTGCAGGAGCCCGGAATAAGCCACTTTTGTTTCTAAAAATAAATAACACGTTAAGAAGTGTTCGATATTCTGTTTCAGGTTTTTCCTACGTTCAGTGGCTCGTTAGATTACAACGTCGATCCAAAATTATTCGTCATGTAGATATTATTTCCGGAAACCTCATAAGATAGAACTAATTTTGATTTTGTTGAACAGTTTTGAACTTTTATTTGTAATATCATTGCTTACGGGGATTTTGTGGCTTGAATTTCAAACTTGATTGCCGCCGTCAGAAATATGACGCATAATCCCTCCCCCCAACTGAAAATTCACTGCCAGCGAAAAAAAGAAATATAGACACCCACTTCCCCCCACCACCCGCTCTCCTCAGTAAAAAAAAAAAAAAAGCGTAAGGCAACTCTCTGCCAACACGTTTTTTTCTAATTATGAAGATCAAATCCGGCCTGAATAATGTTGGTCAGATTGCTCTTGTAGCGGCATTGAGTAAGTAGATCACATATGCGAAGTAGTTGAATCGTAAACGGATATTTTCTAAAAAAGAAAGGCAGGTGTTGATCCCAAATACCATATTACATGTGTACACCTTTCTTTCTTAGCCCCACATGTGTCATTATAGCACGTTGAAACTATTACTACCAATATAACTAGTTTTATGTCAATGATATCTGCACTGGACTCTAATGAAGTTGTACTCTCACTCCTGCATCCTATTTTTCCTCGCATTGTGTTCTTTTGGGCAATCCATAACAAAATGCAGATATTTTCATAAATTTCCATGACATTGCTGCTAAGAGGTGATAAAGAGCACAGCAGAGCACACAAAAAATGGCCGTACATTCATATCTCGGCGTGAAATATGCACGCTCATAAATGTTTTCTCAAGCGAGAAATTTTAAGTGTGCCGTTGCAATCACAGAGCACTCAGGCAGCTAATAGCGCCGCACGCTCCACTGCATCTTCTGTTTATACGCGGGCAAGTTAACGTCCTCACCAACAGCCTGGGGCCTATAAATTTCCATCTAAAACGTTCCTGCTGCGATCTCAGAGGCGCCATGCACGGGTTCATTTGCATGCAACTTGAGATCCCTGCCCCATTCTGCCGATATATCGGTCGAGACGCAGTCCCTGGGGCCCAGGGCGTCTCATCATTCTTAATCAAACCGAGGCTAACCGACCATCGATCCAATATGCCCGAAGCTAAGCGTGATTCTTTTAGATGTGAAGCATCTTATGGCAAAGCTTAATCCGGTGGTGGTGGTGGTGTGCCGGCGTGACCAACCTTACTGCGCATGCGCAAACCTTTCAGAAAAAAAATAAAAATAAAAACCTCCTCTCCCCCTCTCTCTCCTCTAGGCATCCCTCTAGGGTGTGGTTGCCGCGGGGAGGGATGGTTGAAAAAACCGACTGCTCGCGCTGCACAACCGTTCACTGGCCACCCCGTATATATGGCAATGGATCTTGACCTCCAAGGTGGTGCCGGTGGGAGATTTCTCCTGTGCGTTGTTGAACAATAAAAATTCGCAGCGTGCGCGTTAACTAAAAGCGGAGTGCGGGTCTCTGTGTCCAGTTGGAGTCTTCTGTCTCTCATTGCCCATTAGCAGCGTTTGGCATGTTCCAGTAGGAAACACTGCTCCATCACTGCGTGCTTTGCGCCTCCCCAGGCTTCTCTCCTGCGCAACGCTGCGATGAGCGCCAGCGTCAACGCCGCCGCCAGTGTAAGCGTTAGCGCGCGCTGCTTCGCATCTGCACCTGGTTCCCTTTAGGGGGAGATGGTGTAAGTTTCTCTTCGCCGGGAGCTCAGGCAGTAAAAGCTTCGTTACCGCTAGGCCGCATGAACACCGCACAGCAGCGCGGCGGGCTCGCAACGAGCAGCAGCTGGGGCTCGCGGCCCGAGCGCCGCATGTAATGTGTATATAACAACGTTGTCACGTCTGTATGTGATGGTAGGAGATGTGTACGGAGGATTCGCGGGTTACCCGATCATCTCCGAGCAAGCTCCTCCAACATCATTCACTTTGTGGATATGGCGTGATTTTTTTCGCCCCTTGCACACTGAACGTGTTGCGTATCAGCTTGGCATCTGGTCACTTGCCTTCTTATCTTTTATATGTTGATTTAATGTCGGTGTCACAGTATCAAGATTCCATTTTAAGTATGCTATAGGAAACTACTCTCGTACAACCATGCTTTGCATCCTTGATATTCTCTGTTAGTTTAAAATGGGTTTTATCTTAATAAAGTTAAGCCTTATCTAATAAAAGATGCGCTGGGCAACCTGAAGTTCGTCTGTGTATGCTATCACGTATACCACAATTTCACTCTCTCCGTCCTTCTTTCCTTTCATATGCGAATATAACTTCTTTAAGTAGGATGACGGATTTCGGACGGGTAAGCGATCCAGCTTCCGGTGTGCGTGAACCAAGCCCGTTATCAGACGGGATAGAGATAAGTAAACTTATATAAACTTCTTCAGAGTATTCTGATAGTAGAACTCGAACACTGGGCCTCTGGTACGGAAGTCTTATGCTATAACTATTACGCAAAAGGTACGAGCTTGTTCATGGTGCCTTTACGAATATTCCTTCTGCAAACAAGCTCGTTTTGACCAAACCTCTTCGGTTTTGACGTTATGTAGGTGCATTTCCTACAGCGCGGATGGTCTCCTCAGGAATTTCCTTAGAGCAAGCAAGTGCTTTAGGATGCTTGATGCGTTTTTACACCCCTTACGGATGATCATCAAGTTGCCGTCACGCTGTTCACACTGAGGAAGAAAATTGATGTCGGTCGACTTTTCTGTAACCCTTACTCCACCTTTCCTGTATTCTCACTGTAGGGTTCGTCTTTCCACAACGGTACCTAATTGTGAAATGTGTGCTACTGCCCGTGCTGTACATTCTATCCGCTTAAGTATCGCTATACCGACTCAACGAGAAAATTTCATGTCCGTCCTTCTGTGCGTGCGGGCCCCTGTCACGTAAAAAGAATCGCCATAAATAAATAATGAATAAAAGTAAACATATGCTTCTGGCGTTGCTGGCCTTCGACCATAGTGCACAATACTCAGAAGGCGAGTGTCATACCGACCGGGCTACACGACCACGCTTGCAGAATGTTAAGTGAACCATAGCAATGCGTTGTACAGTGATCAAAAGATGTAAAAGGAGAATACTTCCCGTAAAGACTTTGTTGAATAATTCGCGATGGTAGAATAAAAGCCGTCTGAAGGACAACGTCTAAAGTGACCAGGAAACATTGCACGCAACCAGAAAATTCCGACTTTGCAGAAATGGAATGCCAAACGCGTGTTTCGATGATTTCGGGTTGAGCCTTCCGTCAGGGCCCGTTCCAGACGCTGACGAACGCTAAGAAACAAGCCGCCCGATAACAACGTTCAGTGGAAGGCCGAAAGCGTGGAGTTTCAATGGTAAAACTCAAAACCTTTTCACAACTATACTGCCTAGAATATACAGTATATTGCAGTCGCTACAGCAACTTAGACATCTTCTAAAGGAGATACTGCGCGTATTTCTTTCTGGCCCACTTTCCTGTCAGATCTCTTGCGTGTCTCCTACGAAACGCGGCTGTTTGAAGGGCGCCTAAACCACTCTACGTTCAAGAACGAGTGAGTGATTTCTTTCGCGCTTTCATTACCCTTCCTGCAAAAGATATCCCCTCCTCGACACTTACTTCATAAAGCACGTGCCCAATGTTAGCACTCAGAGTTGAGCCTATCAGGATTACGGTTTGTCGGCTGTACACGCTGCTTATCTTCGTTTGCGCAGTCGGAAAGGGATAAGGCGAGGTGAAATCAGTTGGTCGCGAACGGTAGCCATGTGAGACAAGGAAGCACGTGTGCGCGAATGCATGGCAAAGCAGGGTAGGAGAAAATTCGCAACTGATATTCTTCGCGTATGGACTAATCGACAGTCTGTACCTTAATTTCTTCACGCGAAATAACCCCTATGGTTTCACGAAGTGCGCCGAAAAGACGAGAAACGACGGTAGAAAATAACGCGCTGGTTTTTTTTTTTTGTATTTTCGGAGGCTGTTTGGGGGCCTTTAAAAGCTACGTTCCTTAAACCTCAAAAAGAAGTATACCATTGAAAAAAAATGTTAGCCACAAACATGAAACAGCCATTTTTGACCAACATTTATGCAGTTTCAACCGACAACGAACATCTTTCAAATCAGGCATACCGCGCTATAGAATATACGCGGCAATTGCATGCTCAGTTAGCAACGCACGACTATCAGTGTCTGCCTATCCACTTCCTTTCTCTTCCTCAGTATTTCTTATTCTTTCCTTTCTTGCCTTTTTTGTCTCCCCTTAGCATCTCTCCTGTCATCATCAACACTATCGGTAGCCTAATCTATGTACACTGCAGGATAAACGCCTCTCCCAACGACCTCTTATTTACGCGATCTCGTGCGAGTTGATTCAAGTTTGTCTCAGCGAATTTCGTACTTTCGTCATTCCATCTAACAACCTGCCTTCGTCGACTGCATTTCTCATCCCTTGGTAACCCTGCCGTTGCTCTTACCATCGACCTGTTGTCCTTCGTACTCATTGCGGGGCCGGCCCGGATCTATTTCTTTCGCTTGATGCAAAGTATAATTTCCGCTAACCCTGTTTGTTTTCTGAGCATTTCCGCCCTCCTCCGATCTCTCAATGTACGCCTTCCATTTTCCGTTCCATGGCAGGCAGCGTGGTCCTCAAATGTTTCATTAGTTTTTTTGTGATCCTCCAAGTTGCAGCCCTGTATGTTAGAACTAACAGCATGCAGTGACTGTACACTTTTAGATATAGCGGCAGATTGCATGCCATTATTTGGGAGTGCCTCCAGTACGCGCTCTATCTCATCTATGTTCTTCGATGAACTTTCGTTTAATGAGTTGGCTGCCATGTTAGTAATTGATTTAGGTATATGTATTTTTCTGCAGACTCCAATGGTTGGTTTCCGATCATGAAGACTTCAGAGACTGCAACGCCGCTCTTGAGTCGGTAAATATGACCCAAGACTCAGCTGTCTGGTCAACGATGTAGTTAAAAGCAGCCCGTAGTGCGGCCAGTTCAGTGGCTGTAGATGAGGTGCAGTGACTGAGAGTGGCAGAGATGGTGACATTGGCTGATGGAATCCAAACACCAATGGCAGATGATGTAGGCGTAACAGAACCGTCAGTGTAAATATGACGGTGAGCTCTGTAGCTATTTTCCACGTGCTGTAAGGTGAAGTACGTTAGTGCTGGTCCGGGTGTACGTCTCTTGTTCTTGAACCCAGGCACGAAAGTGACTATTGACCACGAAGGCATTTTCCACGGTCTTCACGCACGCAGGACCAACTCGTCATGGACATAAAACGCCTGTGCAACAAAGCCTGCGACCTCCATCACCGCATTGTTCTGCAGTGGATACCTGCCCACTGCGGAATACAAGGTAACGTCCGGGCTGATGATGCTGCCAAAGCTGGACATGACGCCTCGAGTGATATCATCGAGATACCTTTCTCGAGAAAAGACGCTGCGACACTCGCATCGGCACATGCTTGGCGTCTCCAGCGATCCCTCTGGACAGACGCTAGTCACCAGTATGGGCCTCTCTACAAGATCGATCCATCGAACCAGCTCCAGTGCATTACGCGCCACAAAAGCGCTGCTCAATTTCTTGCGGGCCACGAGCCTGACTGAAACTTTGTAAATAGTGTGTGTGGTGCCATGTGTATATCAGTGTAAATATCATAATCACCACCCAGCCCCTGGAGTAGCATGTCAGGCGAAAAGCCAGGCAAACATCTCCAGCTCTTCATTAAAATATTTCTCTCTCTCTCTCCGATCATGAGGTCTTTCACTTTCGCAAGGCCATTTAGCGTTTTGTCTTGAGCATATTCATAGTTAGCCTGGTATTTATACTCTCTAGGTCATCAGTCATTTTCTTTTTTTTTTAATTCGTCACCGTCATTGCTAGAAAAGCACTATGTCATCTGCAAATCATAGGGTCGTGAGATATTCTCGGGCAATCCATATTCCTATTTATGGTCATTCCATTTGTTAAACACTTCTCCTAAGCATCCAGTGAACAACACTGGGGAGACTGTGCATCTCCTTGTTTCTGTATGGTATCTGTTGAATCGTTGTAGATGTTCACTAAAGAACTTATATATGCTTCAAGTACTCGTGTATGACGTAACGTTTTCAAGACTGCTGGTATATCTTGTGAGTCGACCGCTTTTTCGTAGTCCATGAAAGTTATATGAATAGGTTTGTTGTGCTCAGCAGATTTCTTAATCACCTGTTTCATCACATGACTGTGATACAACCAAGAGTATCCTTTCCGGAAACAGACGGGCTTTTTCGGTTGGTTAAAGCATAGTGTTTCTGTTGCACTGATTCAGATCACCTTCTTAAATATTTTGTAGATCACTGCTAGTTAGCGCATGGGTATATAACTCTGCGAGTCTTTTATACCTAGCGTAGCCCCGGAGGGGGGAGGGGGGGGGTCACCAATTCCATCCCCCCCCCCCGACCTCGGCGAAAAAAATTCTGCTACACGCCTTTCTTTTACCTTTTCTTTCTTGCGTATTGCATCTCATCTCTTTCAGTTACGAGCAGCAAATGGTATATTTATCTTCCTATATAACCACCATTTCTTTGGCATCATTTTTTATCTCTCTCTCCCTATCGAGAGAGCACAGTTGTGCTAAATGTGCTACTTTTTCTTGCGATAATCTGATTTTTTAAAGGCACAGAGTCTGCCGGTGTCACAGCGTAATTATACTTATATAATTCAGCTTACGTTTGTCTTACAACTACGAGTAATGTTCACGTATACAACTAAAACTATACGGGTAGTTAACAAGTCATCGTTGTCATACGACCAAAGGGCACATGTGCGAATGCAAAGCGCTCGCGTAATTTCTAAAAGAAAGCCGTCATACTAATTTTTAAATCTGTGCCCTTTTACAGAAAAGGCACAGTTTAACGGCCTGTCGCTTAGGTCTCGGCACGATCTCGACGTACACTACAGCATACCACGTTTGCACTCCCTACCGTGCGCTCAAACAGGCGAATGAAAATAAAAAAGGACACGCAGAGTGGCAGCGCAGCGTCGGGCATTCACATTCCAGCTCGCGTCCCTGCCTAATGGCGATTGTAATCTCGGCAAACAAAGCCGTTGCGTGTTGGACCTGAGCCACGAAATACATCATCATCATCATCATCAACAACAACAACCCTTGCGTCGCTCGCGACCTGCTACACACGACCATCAACAAAGCGCTCGTATAATCCAGTGCAGCAAAGGGTCGAGTGAGTCGCAATGCCTCTGCGACAGGATTTGCAAGCCCAGCACAGCAGCGCGTAAAAGTACGGTGCCCAAAACGTATTCACGCGGGCGTGTACTGTACGGGACACGGGGAGGAAGCGCTAATTACCGCGGCGTCCACTGAGGTGAAAGAGGTAATGAAGTGGAGGTAGAGGTAACGGGATTGCTCATCTGCGAGCGCTCGCTGGATTCCACGCTGAAGGCATTAGTGTGGCTATGAAATATACAGTAGAACACAAAGGGAAACAGATAGAACGAAAATATTCACTTTTGTCTACTTTGCTACCGTAAACAAAAGACACTCGTTACAATTACTCGCACGCACTGCAGGGGGACGCAGCGTGTCAAAGCTTGAAAACTCGTGTATTTCGGACTGAAGCAATGTGGAAGGGCTCGCGTGGCTGGCTGTGCTGAAAAGCCACCGTGGTAGCTTAACGGGTAAGTCATCGCGCTGCATAGCTCGAGGACGAGGCTTCGATTCCCGGCCACAGCAGCCGCATTTCGACGGGGTTGAAATGCAAGAACACCGGTGTGCTTAGATCTAGGTACACTTTAAGGAACCCCGATAGTCAAAATTTATCCGCAGTTTGGCAGTACAGCGTGCCTCTTAACTATATTCTGGTTTCGGCACGTAATACATCGAAAGTTATTAATAATTATAATCTGTGTTATTGACATGAAAGGCAAATATCACATAATATGAGCTTTCCGGGCGTAGGATCTCGCAACACAGCCCGCCGTTTATGTGCTTTAGCAATCGTCGGTCAGAGAGAGAAAGTAAACATTTATTAGCAATTCCTGTTAGCAACTAAAGTGGGTGGGGCCCTTCGTCCAGCGCTCGACTGGCTATAGCGGCTCACCGGGCCTGGTCCAGGGTTCCCACTTGTCTTCCCAAGGCCCGATCCGAGAGTCGCGCCTCCCACGACCAGTGTGGTACTGTGTGTGGTTTTATCGAGCGCGGAGTTTGCCGCAAGAGGACGCGAAGGACAGCTGTATGTAATGCGTGTCAGTGTTGGTATCCCTCCGCACCAGGGGCACTCATCGCGATATTCGGAGGGGTGTATCTTAGAAAGTGTGTGAAGGTTAAGGTACGTGTTCGTCTGCAGACGGCGCCATTATCTACATTGCTCTTTGTTCGATTTCGGGTGAGGTGGTGCCGTAGTTGAGCCGTTGAGCTTCGAGGATGTCGTTGAGCTTCGAGGAATGTCGGCTCGATCTTGGTCGCTCGTCGTCGTCACACCCTATGGTTTCGTCGACAGGCGCGTCCATCGCTCGGTGTGTACTTGCGCGAGCGAGTCGGTCACCCGTTCATTCACAGGAACACCCGTATGTGCCGGGCACCATATGATGCCGTGGTCAGATACGATGTGCGAACCTAGGATTCTTAGAACAGTTCGTGATATTGTGTTATGCTTGTAAAGCTGACGTGCTGTTGGTGAATCCACGAGGATGGTGGAGTTTGTACCTCGCTTGCCCGCATCTGTGATGGCCAGGGCGATTGCAACGGGCTCCGCTGTTGCCCCAGAGGACGTGCGTATCGTCGCTGCTGCCACCAGTTGTCCTCTTTTAAAGGCCACTGCCGTGTACCTCGGGGACCGACTTGGAGTGATGCCGAAAGGGCAGGTGTCCGTATAGTACACGTCAGGATCAGTACCGTGGTGGCGAAGCTTTCGTGCTCAAGCTTGGCGTCGTGCTCTGTGGAGGACAGGGTGCATTTGACGCGGTATTGGTGCCACGTCGATTCTGCAAGCGTATAGTCGCAGGCATTCATTCTATTCTATGTCCACTATACCGTGGGACGAGAGGAAAGCCAAGCTTGGTTAGTACAGCCCGTCCTTGTGGTGTGATGTTTGGCCGTTCCCGTTGCGCGATTTGGGTAGCTGCTGTATATTCTTCATACGTGTTCAGCATCTCAAGCTCAGAAAGAGCTTGGGTGCTGGCGTTTTGCGGCAGCCCTAGGGCTGCTTTGCAAGCGATTCGAAGGAATCGGTCTGCTTGCTCGATGTCTGTCCTACGGATTGCTTGATAGGGCAGAGCATAAGTGATCCGGCTGACAACAAAGTCATGCACCAGCCGTAAGGTGTCAGCTTCGCGCATTCCTTTTCTACGGCGAGCGATGAGACCCAAGAGGCTGGTGATACCCCTGACCATGCGCTTGATATTCTAAAGTTGTGCGCGGGGCTTCCCGTTTCCTGGACGTGAATACCCAGAATTCGAAGCTCAGCTATTCTCCTGATTCTCTTGCCTGCTAGTATTAGCTGGAGCTCTGGGGATCTGTCAGCCCGGGTGTACTTTGTCGCACATGGTCGTATGCCGATTTCTCCGCTGAACAAGTCATGTTCATTCGCTTCATGTGACTGTCTATAACATCAAATTGCTCTTTGCAGTACGGCCTGCCTATTTTCGTACGAGGTCTTCTTTGCCAGAGAAGAAGCCAATAGGAAGTCCATGCGTCCAACGAGCGACGCACAAAGACGGCACAAGTTAGCGTGGACGGGAAACCCACTCTAACGTGTAAGGCATCCTGAGAGCACCGGTACCAGCGCAGAAAGGTAATAATATAGGATAAGCTGTAAGTTCACGATATGATCCGCGATCCAGTGGGATGGGAGCGAAAATATCTAGAAGGCAATGCTTTGAGATCGCACTTACTGCCAGCTAAGAAAGAACCGTAAGGGTTTCCAAGACCGTTGCTTTTTTCTTGTGTGCCCCATAACGCTCGTCTGGGTGCATGCGTGTTTCTTTTTCTGTTTTGTTTTTACCTTTGAAAAACTTTATTTTGGGATAGTACATTCGGTGTA
This sequence comes from Rhipicephalus appendiculatus, assembly GCA_030522465.1. Taxonomy (NCBI): domain Eukaryota; kingdom Metazoa; phylum Arthropoda; class Arachnida; order Ixodida; family Ixodidae; genus Rhipicephalus; species Rhipicephalus appendiculatus. The sequence goes on along the minus strand of JALIZH010032924.1, from coordinate 3,166,929 downwards.
GCAAGGGCGAGCGAGGTGAGTATACGAGAGTGCGTAAAAATCAATACGGGATAGCTGCTTCAGCCGCTGGCGAAATAACCCCATTTCAAAAGGTCGGGCAGCCGCTCGGCTAATCCCTCACGAAAATGGATATCGACTGCCTATAGACTGTCTAAACTCATTTTTAGACAGTTTATAAGCTCTGTATATCCAGTTTTTAATACAAAAATGAAGTTTGACAGTATATAGACTGTCTAAATCTAGTTTTGTAAGGAATGAGCGTACGACAAAGCAGCAAATGCTGTTGGTACACATGTTTACAGAAAACAGAAATTATATTTCTCGTTGCACTTTTATTATGTTGGGATTTCCTTCGACTCTATGTGCAAAAGCAAGCAAATGTAAACCGTGCTGCACTGAAAAATCCCGGTATAGTTCTGTTTTTACAAGTCGGTAAATGGTATGTTATTACACCTGTGTTAAAAATATTGCCGGTTATTTATCCCCTCATTAGTTGCCGCCACGATAGTGTAGCAATTTCTCGCACATTAAAACATTTTTCTCGTTCCAACCATTATTTCCTTGCCCCTTTTCCCCTCTCCTACTGTCGGGTAGCAAATAATCTGCAATCTCATTAAGCTCCCTGCTTTTCTGCATCTATATATCTCCTCCTGCAGCTGATCTATGTTTATCATGGCCAAGCTTATCACCACATTCGTGTTTTGTGCACTCGTACATTCAGGCCATGCTTTCACGTATGCCGATTCTCACATAGAACGTACGAAGCGTGGGGCGACGTTATCACCCTGGGAATTTATACGGAACCTGACGGTGACGGCAATGCCGACGTCAGAAATGCTGAGCACAAAAGAAATCAACAGTACACAGCCCGCATATATAAGCTCAAACAAGCACGAATACACGCTAAATGAAAGATGGAACGCGGTAGCACGTAGTTCCGATAGGGAAGAGACTGCCTTAATCTGTGTCGCAATGCCGACAATATTCAATAGAGTGTGCACTGGCATTTCACTTATATTGCAAATCGATTGGTTTGTTATGCCCCTCTTGAACGTGTTCAGACTCTCTATAAAAGCCCGGCTTGTTCAGACACAAGGATAACGCCGTAGTCCGAGCTCATAAATATTGACTTTCAAAACAAGATGAGACATATCAGCCCGATTTCTTTCTAATATATATATATATATATATATATATATATATATATATATATATATATATATATATATATATATATATATATATATATATATATATATATATATATATATATATATATATATATATATATATATATATATATATTGAATTGCTTCGTAGAAAGGTGCCAGTCCCTATCCCACCCTTCCCCTACAAAACAACCTTTGATTCCTAACGGGACCACTCAAGACTTTGCTCACGTTTTCTTCGCGATGGCTCGAAATAATAAAACGATGTGCAATGCGTCCACTGCTTTATAAAGTGCAAAGAGCAGCGGCAAAATGACTTCAACCTACGTTCGCTTTCTGCGGTAAGACGTTCGAAGACGTGACACACATTTTCTGAAACGGGTACATCGAACAAGAAAGTTGCAGTCGTACAAAGCCGCTCAAGAAGAATGATGTCGAGGCTGCATTTAGTGCTATGTTACTTAGTCTTCCTTTCATAATCTTCTGTCAAGTTTTTTGGAGGCCGCAAGTATGTATCACCGAACAAAAGCCACGGCAAAATCCGGACTCTAGCCGGCAGTAAAGAAAAGTGACTCTGACAAGTTTACTCCGCGACTGCTCTGGTCTGAAAGCCCAACGGGCCCTAGTCCAAAGGGCAAGAGTGGCGGCTGAGTCTTGCGGTGTCCCGGACTGAGGACAACCGACCATCAGGGGCCGCCAACATCGGCCCCCCGACACCTCTCCGCATTAAATAAGGTTTGTTCTCTCTCTCTCTCTCTCCGCAACCAAGCTCTCCTTTCTTTTGCCCTTGGTCTACGCTTTCTCTCAAAATTATTCTCCGGAACAAGGCGCCTGCGGTGCCAGGCTTCCGTCTTTTTTCTTTACTCCTACATTTTACTCCCTCCATATAAAGCTACACTCAGCTCTCCTCCAATCCTGCCCTCCCCCCCTCATACATAATCAATGAGTCTTTGGGCACCAACAGTTGTAGGCGTGAAAGAACTAAGCACACGCAACGCGACCAGCGCGACGAGTTCTACCGCGAACCTCGCGAACTCTAACCAGCTTCACCTCCTTTATGGTTGCAGATAGTTCAAATTGAACTATCTGCAACCATAAAGACTCTCAATGTTATATTTTACGAGTACATGTCACAGAAGCGCCGCAACACATAACCATGCAATAAACTTTGAAGTGTGTTAGGTGTCCTGTGTGTTAAGTAAAAGTCAGAGCACGTATGCATAACAGCCAGAACTCTTAAAGGGACCCTGGAATGGCTTTTGAAATTTTGTCATGGTTTAGGCTACATCATGATCAGATCATTCGCTCCACAAATTAAGCGACGTAACGTGTATCGAGACAGATATGGGCAATTATTTTTATACCTTCCTTCTCGCCACTGCTTTGCCTCCTCAACTCATCGAACGGCCAACGGTCGCCTGCGATCGAGGCGCACTCGCCATCGAGTGCGCCCAGCAGAGCGTCGTCTAGAAACAAAGACGGAAGCGCACGAAGTGGTTGAGATCTTCACCACCAGGTGCCGCCACGCTGTGAGCCCTTCTTATTTTATTCTCCAGCACGGCGACAACCTCCTTAGGCATGTGGACAAACAAAAAGTATTTTAGGACAATCACCGATAAGCGTAAACTCAGGTGAAATGGTTGTGTACTCAGGGGTGAATTTACAGACGCCGACGTGTGGATCCTGGCGTTGATCGGATAGCGAGAGCCACTCCTTGGCGAGAGCCCGATGCCCACTGCAATGACACGCTGAAGCGACTCCACTCTCCCCAGACGCCTTACAATCGTTACACGATGTCGTAGTTTTACAAGTCACAAATCACTACATTTGCGGCACACAACTTAGCTAAAGCAATTCATGGTGTCTGAGTAAAGAAGGCTCGAGATAAACACTGTGGCGCAGCTCACGGAAAAACACGGAGCCACGTTGTAATGCAGGCAGACAATGGCTCGCTGCCCACCCGAAGTTTATGGGCGTAGAATGGACATATCCAATCAGATCGGTCGTCGGTGCTACGTAACATGAAACAATGCTGCGTAGAAAGGGCGCGAGAATTTGAAAACTCGTTCGGCTGAGCCTCTGCGATCTGTAGTAATTCACATGTTTAAAGTTTAACTGACACATTCGACGCAGAGGGCTTAAATCAGTCTGCAAATGATTCTAAGCGCTTCCTTTATCGGCTGAATGCGCTTATACAAAATCTTCAACACCGTTTGAGAGTCCCTTCAATAACGCGAAGTTCTTTTTCTTCCCATCTGTACTATTGTCACTTCGTTTGGGCAACTGGGACTAAGAGATTGCTAACTTAGTTGTTAAACGAAGAAATTTCCTTGCTTGCCGTTGCGGATTTGCCATGCCGTGTAAATACATCTGAATTGTTTTCGTAGATTAAAATTTTTACATACATTTTACGCGAAATGTTCTTAGTATAAAGCAACATTTGCGTATAAGAAACAAATCTCAATCTTCAAATCTGAAATAAACCGAAAATGCATGCAGCCAATTACATTAGTAACCTTACAGCGCAATCCCTCCTCACGTTTAACAAGACGCGATGACCACTGGTGACCGCGGGTTTTCAAATCAAGGATTTTCAGAATTTTCAAAAAAAAAACGTTTGCATTAAAGTTATTGTCTTCAACTTCTGCGCTACTCTTTCCAAACACTCCAAACAACTTTAAAGTGTGAGAAGAAAATTTATGTTGTGTGTCAATGAATAATATAATGATAATGTTAAGGTTAGATATTTGCTACAATTTACTGCTGAGATCCTTTCATTTTATATTTAGGAACTCTTAGCTTTACGCGTACTCTGCATATTCCTTGCAAGCAGTTCTTTGTGAAACATATTTTTACTGTATTTAACATTGTTGTATCATTGCCTTCAGTGGTCTTTGTTAAGTGGGCAGTGGTACTTTTCACGCTGCTCCAACGCAGCTTTAATCTAATGATCATTTGCCCGTTATGGTATGGGACGTGTAATTCGGAGGTTGTTTGCTCGGATCCCACCAACGAAAATGGGTATTTCTTTGAGTACTTTAATTTGATTCATCTCATAATTACTACACTACACTTAAAAACAATAAGTAATGCCCCCTTTACTTTCCTTGGTTTAATTGTATGTTCGAGTCTTTTGATTGTGCCTTTACGTCTTAGAAAGATACGAGTGCCTAGAACAATGCCTATTTTTTTTCGTGGTCCTACTGTGAATACCTTTAATGTGGCTGTCTCTCAGACGAAACAACAAAAGAGCCACCTTTGTCGTGATCTTGCATGGTCTAAACAAGATTTAGGCGGAGCTTCGGCCCAAGAAAAATAAAGATAACCCCTCTGCCAATAAACTTCCTTTTTCGTGTTTGCCCAGTCCCGTCTCTTCTATAGTGCCCACACGCCTTCCGGCTGTCCGTTCTTTGCAGCTAGACCAGTTTATGCGGTTACTTAGACTGCGTTTGCGACTGCCGAGTATTTCCTTGTTTCTATCTCCATCTAACCACCGAGTCCAGGACAATGACGTCAGAGAGCTCCTAACTTGAATTTAAGCTCCTTACTGGCGCAGATATCAGCCGACGCAAGCCATGTAGCGGCGGTCCGTAGCGCTATGGCTGCGGGTTAGGCGAAGTAGTCAAGATATGCGTGGGTTAGTTTAATGCGGTGAAAACAGCGAGCTTGGCTTGCTGTTTTGGCTTGCCCTCGCCTCCCGATGTACCTCCTGGTGATGCGTTCCTTTCGGAAGCTTGGAAATACGAGCAGTGCTTCTGTGCCACTCGACGTGTACGCAGGTGACGCTTTCCCGTAGACAAAAAATGTGCAGCACATCACGAAGATGAATTAGGCTGTAAGTAGGCTTTGACTATCCCGTACAGATGCTAATTGACACACGGATACAACTACTTGTCTCACTTTAAAGTAGAGGGAGAGAGAGAGAGAGAGAGAGAAAAGTTTATTTACAGAAAGGCAGAGAGGTCGATCTGAGGTATAGTATGCTCTAGCCCGCTACTGTACTCCGGGGGAGGGTGACTGGGAAGAAAAAGATTCATGTATGACGATGGTAAATTAAGGAGGTGAGGCTATACAGTTCCGTCAAGTTGGCGCAATGCTATGGCCTTGCGTTAATCCGGTCCAGTGGCTTGTAGGAGGGCTATGACTGCTCTTACGACCACATTCGCACTGTTGGCGTCAGGTCAAAGGCCTAACGCAACCATATCAGTTAATGACCTATTATGAAGTTGTTCAATAGAGGAAATCCGTTTCTGTCGTTCACGTGCCAATGCTGGGCAGGTGCAAAATATGGGGTCAAGTGTTTATGGCGCATGGAAGTGATCGCAAGTGGGACCGGTGTCGTTGCAGCCGATGATATAAGCGTACCGTCTTGGGAAGGCCACACCAAGACGAATCCGGTGTTCCACACTTGCGATGTGCCGCTTTAATGTACTAGGGATACGGAAACTAGTTTCCGGGTCCCATTTGTGCAATCGCCGCTTTCGACGCTCCGGTTTGGTTTAGTGCTTAAGAGGGTAGTTGCGCATTGCGCATCGAAGCAGGACGTTCGTGTATGATCGTGAAACGCAATGCCTACTTCAGGGGCACTGTTTAAGGCTCTTTTATTTTCAGCGTCTGCCTGTTCGTTTTCCATCACGCCACAGTGTGCACGGAATCCGGTGGAAAGGTGACGACGTGGCCATTTGCTGAAGCAACGTGAAGAAGCTCTGAAATTTCTACAGCTGTAATATAATGTGGACCTTTTTCTCATGACGCAATTAATAGTTTGCAGAGCTGGTTTGGCATCGCTGAATATCGTCCATGCACGAGGTTGCCCACCAGAAATGAATCTTATTGCCTCCTGGATAGCAACAAGATCTGAGGCAGGTTGATGTGGTCTTGTGGTCTACGTTGAACCGTCGAACGATAACCATTTGTGGGGTGACAAAGGCTGCAGCGGAGGTATACAGCCTGGCGGATCCATCGATGTAGGGTAAGGTGGGGCAAAATGAGACAAAAATTTGAAAATAGTGAATATTTATTTTTATTTCCCTCTTTACCCTTAAACGACAATGCAGAAACTTTCCTTTGGGTACAAGGTATGTGCTACATAAATATGACCATGCTGCCCCTGTCAAAAAGTTTATTTTAAAAAGAAATAAAAAATGAACCAGATGTCTCATTTTGCCCCAGCCTGCGGGGCAAAACGAGACAGTGTGAAAAAAAATTAACCCTTCAGTTTTGCAGTAGAAGCACTTGAAATTAAACTCCGTGGGCCCTCACGCAGCCTTCATAACCCCAGTCCTTGCACTCCACGCATTGAATCCTGACAGAATCCGGTGCTGTTTTTCTCCAAAACTCCTTGCAGATCAACCACCAGTCTTTCTTTGTGCTATTGTTGTATTTTGTTGAAAGCTTGCACCTCAGTGGATTATTCAACGATTGGACGCTAGATATAATCTGCCGCATCTTCTTCGCCTCCTTTTGCCGTTTTGGTGCAGAACTGCACGGGCGTTTCGTGCCTTTCAGCTTCGTCAGCCGGGCTTCGTGAGGCGATGAATTTAAAACTGTGCTAGATTCGAATTTTCTGGCACAAATTTGGTATTGAAGGAAAACTCGATGGCGAGACGTGTTTGTGAACGGCTTGACTTGGAGATTCTTCCAAATTTGCGTTCGCCTCTTGAGCATCCTTGGGAACGCGGAAAAATCTCGATGCAGCACGAATGGAGTGGGTGTCCTGAACAGCAGTCAGTGCTTTTTCACGTCGTTTTCCTCCCAGGAAGCTTTATATGATATTCTCTTGTGCGTCCGAACCTTCCTAAACAATAAAATATAATATATAATGAGCGTAAGTAAATGGTTCACTTAATGAGACACTCTCTAAGGCAATCCAATGCCTTTTTGTCGCGTTTTGCCCCCCTTCACATGCCCAAATTCAAAAAAAATTTCCGCTTTGGCCCCGCGCACCAAGTGAACTGAAATTTTGGTGGTATGTAGCTAGTAGTATATAGCAACAATATAAATACTTACGTTGTTGTACTGTTGCCAGAGTAGCTTCATGCACGGATCCGAAAATTTGGCCGAGAAGAATTTCGCCCCCTTTTTGATGGGTCACGAACACACTGACACCAGCCGCGTAATTTTTCCCACGCGAACGCTGTGAGCAATCATCAACCTTTACACATAAAAAGGTGGACAACTACCAGCACCTCTCGCTGAAATATAGAAACAAAGAAAAGTGCTTTCTGTATTAGCTATAGAGGTCGGCAAAGCCAAAATGTCGCGTTTTGCCCCGTGTCTCATTTTGCCCCGCCTTACCCTATATGTGCACAGAACCGCCCGACATTGTGTAAATATATGATGTAGGGTGAGCTTGTTTGAGGTCAACCGATGAAACGAGCTACTTTTTCATAATCCCAGGAATCGTGAGACTAACGAAATGGTTTAGGCATTACCAACGCACGTGTTCCCGGAACACGCGGTGAAGAAAACCTTGATGGTAGAATGTTCCACGTGCCGTGATATAGCTCTAGAAAAACTGCAGTTTGGGTGGGTGGTGGGGAGTGCTGTAGGCGATGCTGCCTATGTCGGGTCAACAAGCGAATATGCTATATTCGTAGGATATATAGGACACGCCATGTCGGTGCTCTCAAACATGCGACCTGGCTGTGTCAGTACGGCAGAGAGCATTCAAGCTGTAGCTCAAGGATTTCGAACATACTTGGGCCTGGCACGCTGCACGTCAACGATTGGAACCATCGCGAAAGCTCGGGCTTGTCCCCATCAATGTATACATGCTCCTGCGAGCCATTTAAAGTAGGTGTTAAATATCACGTCAGCTTTGTTTACTCACTGTTTCTCTTTTATATTAAGTCATGAGAGTAGTCGCCCCGATGGATCCATCGTAAATAGGTATAACCTCTTGGGCTGCGACACAATTGTTAATTGTACAACGGTTGAATGTGACGTTCGTGATGTTCAAATGGAAGCTCCTGTGATTAATAAACCTGATTATCCCGATTTTCCACGTCGTTCTTTGCGGTTCTTTATCTGGCGGTTTCAGCGCGAGCGCTAAGGATGTGACAGTTGCGCATACTGTGCTAACGTTGCACACTGCGACGGGGCACCAAGATTTGTATTGGTATATAATTAAACCAAGTCACCCAGGAGCGTGAAAGAGTCTTTGAATCAGAAGTTACAGTCACGGTGTCCATAAAGTCCAACGTAGCGGCTTACGATGGCTACTCTCCTCGAAACTGAGCCAAGGGTGAGCGCTTATATAGGATCAATGCACGACTCGGCTGACGGCCTCGCAAGATCTGAAGGGAGCCGTAAAGGGATCGTTTTCTTCGCTCGCCCTTTAGTGCGACTCCCTTGCAGAGCTCAAACCCCTTTATGACTCGCCATGAAAGATGAGATGATAAGCCGGGCAGCGAGGCAATATCGAAAAGACGATGCTGAACGAGAACCCACGGAAACACGCTCTCACAAGAAAGAAAAAAGAAAAAAGAAAACAACGGCAACTACTGCCGGTCTGTATCCGCCATCAACTCAAGTCTTTGTATCTGGGCTCGTGAGAGTCATACAAGTTGGTATTTGTTTCCCTTTGCTTACGTTTGAACTTGATCTTTGAGGTAATTCAAACACATCGTACGCCTGAAGCACGGTACATTAAGAGTATTCACAAATAGGGAAAAACATAAGATGTGTGAATTGAAGATTAAAGGCCAACAAAATAGTTTTATCGCCCCTTTTCACATTGTGTTTCTGCAAACTGCGACAACTTGACAACATATAAGTCTATTAAAGAGTTACTGAAGATCGCATTTGCTTTTTGAAACAGAGAACTGACAAGCCACGGTGCAAGTAGAGCAGGGGTTTCAAACTCACATCAGCTGGCGGGCCGCAGTCACAAAATTTTCTCCTGGTAGGGCCGGCACACTGAAGAAGGTTGGAAAGCGCAAGGGAGGGGGGGGGGGTGGTATGAGGGAGGTTTAACAAGATGCCGTTTCTGGAGGAGATTTGACATCAGGTTTCGAGAAACATATAGATAGTGATCTCCAGTATGACTAAAATCTGGACGCCGTATCTTAAACATAGAGCTTTTTGGTCCACGGTTGTGTTAGCGGCCGGACGGCTAGCGAAAGGTCCGCGGACCGCGTGTTTGAGATTCCTGAAGTAGAGGTTGTCGAAGGCCCAGATTCTTTAAACTATGCTGGAATTTCGTAGGCATGCCGATTCGGTGTGAAAGCTTACAGTGAGAAAAATGTGGTCGAATAGCTGTAGTCTTGTAAATGCGGCACCGTTCCTCAATTGGTTGCGTCATTCGACAAATAACAGAGGCCGTCACTGATGCTTCATAAGAGCAGTATCAGTGGTAACTCAAGCACGTGTATTTACGCTACCATGTGGAACTGAAGCTACTCATTCCTTCGCCACTCTCTAGGCTGTATCTCCTCACCAGAAAGTACTAATCTCGACAGACTTTTTTGAAGATGTTGCCACTCGCCTGCCGCCTCAAAGGAACGGTCTATTGATTGAACACGTGCGGCCAAGAAGCTCAAGCTGCTCACACCTTGAACTCAGGGACGTTGACGAAAAACTCCGAGACATTCACATGCATACAACAGTAATGAAGTTCTCCGCTAATCTTACTATCATCGACCTAACGTAACAACGTTTGTGTGAGGCTACAAAAACACCAAGGCACCGGCTTTTAGTGGCCGAATTCATTTGCCAACTGCCATGCGCACAGTTGTAATACAAATTTATTCACATTATTGGGCATTCCATAGCATGCTTGCTGTAAGTGAGTAAGTGAATGAACTTTATTTCGATCCAGAGAAGTATGACTCCTGTCTTTTGCTTTTTCTAATCCAAGAGCCTTCATTTTACTTGTTCTACGTCTGTTTAGGAGCACATGCGTTTATCTCTTCCTTTTCCTCCTCTGAAATACGTTCAAGCTTGTGACTGGTTTCTCTGGCAGCGGAAAATCGCACAGAGAAGCAATATCCGTGGAAAAAAAAAGGAAAAAAAAAACCATGCTAATACGATTTTAGGAGGACGGAATCGTTTTTACGTGCTTGTATTTTTCTGGGAGAAATTTGCGCGGATCTTCCTAAGAGGGCGCTTTCTTAAATGAGTCCAGGAACAAGATTCGCGCTAGGTTTGGTTTGGAAGCCTTGCCGATTCGATTTACGCGTCACGTACAACAGCCTCGAGTGCCTACGTGCGCCGAAATAAAAAAAAAATGCCCCCCACCTCCCCGAAGGGAATCGTGAGGAAATGCGAATGCATTTCGCGCGCGCTTCACTCCATTTATATATGGTGGTTGTGGTTCGAAGAAGGAAAAGGCGCCTAATTTCTGCAGCCCGGTCGGGAGCACGGCGCAGCGCCTGTTCTTTTTTTTTATCGCGGTAGCTCCGTTGAGCTCCCGCGATGCGAGCGCCCTCACGCGCCAGAGCGCGCTCCTCCTCTCCACTTTGCTAGGGGCGAGGATAAGCGCGCGCGCCCGCAGCTTTTGCTATGGGAGAGAGAGCGAGAGCGGAGAGATAACACCTGCCGGCGCGCCGACACCTCCTCAACCTATCCTCCTCCCCGCGGACAACGCCGGCCAACGCCGGACAACGCCGGGCAACGCCGCCTGACATAGCCCGACTAAGAAATGCATTCGCATTTAAAAGTTATTCTCGTATTATGCAGCGCATGAATCGCGCGCTCACGAACACTCCCACTATGCTAACTATAGCGCACACTTTGTTCATGTAGATGCAATCATTTGACGCGCAGCAGTAATATTTCGAGGCTGTAAAATAATTCATGAGTCATTCTACACTGCAAAGGTGTGTGACAGGCGAAGCTGTTTAGCGCACGGCACAGACACGACACAGAATTTTGACGAAAGGTACACAAAGGTACAGCAAGCCCCTTTTGAAGTTCGCGTTTGCTCCGTCTGAGTAGCAAGCGTGTTTTTGCCACATTCTCCTACCGCAACGTTTTAGTAGACCAGTGATAATAAGTGGAGTTTCGCTCAATTTGTGCTGCGCATAGAGTTGTGTTTACCGCCCGTGCGTTCCCTTTATTTTTATTGGACCAGCGGTGAGTGGCGGGGATGTGCCCAATTTATGAGGCCTATACGTGCTCTAGGGGTTTTCTGTTCGCGCAGTTACGACTGGCCTAGTCATACGCAGCTCCGCTGTAAAAAATGAATAAAAAATAAAAAGCTTTTCCGAGACGCCGTAACAGACACAGTGGTTAGTGTACTGGTATGCGCTCGTTTGCAGAAACCTAAGAACCAAGACGTATAGTTCAATTTTGTTTTTGTTTTTTTGCAACGCAGGAAAATGGCCAAATGAGCACACCACTAGCAATATAGTTAGTTTGCTTTTACTGACTTGGATGAACGCAATGCCTCTACACGGTCGAACACTTTGCATCAACCATGCCGACTGTTGGTAACTGGTTTCTTTGTCTATCATGCCTAACTACATGGCCTCGAAATTGATGACCTCGTAAAAACACAGAGTTCTATATCGTAAGAACATCCAAGCACCTGTTGTCAGAACGGCATACGTATAAGTATTTTGGGCGCCACTCAAGCAATATACGTGGAAAAGAAGCGAAATTATTAAACGCCGTGGGACTATTAAAATTTCGAGGCGAATGCGCGAAATTTTGAGCGAATGGACTGTAAACAAAACCTGATATCCGGCGATATGGTGCACAGGTTTCCTGAACATTAAAGCGCAAAACCAGGCATTCACACAGAAGGAGATACACAGGATGGACGCTAGGTTGTGGTCTGTTGGTACATATGTAAATTTCCGCCGTTCTTTCGGCTGTAAAAAAAAAAAAAAAAAGAAAAAAAGATGAAGCCAAAGGAACCGCGCCAACACGCTTTGCTGAACCGATCGCAATGGAAGCGAATAACGGGCGTGTGCTATGCAAATTCTTCCACAACCTAGACAATCATTGTAAATGAGTTACGCCGACGCTGATCAAAGAACGTGAAAACACTTAGGTGAGCGTAAAACGTGGCGCAGGGACTCGCGAAGTAAGACGGCGGTGCATTTGTGTCTCTTCGCACTTTCATCGTTTATTGCGGAGCAGCATCTGAGAGTCGTGCTGTGAACTATCCTTGTATGCCAGAGGATATTGAAGCACGAAAGCGAGATCGGAATGATGATTAAGTAGATTCCTCTCTCATCCGGCCGCAACAGAACTCGAGGCATTCACTAATTTGCGCGATCCCTTCAGCAGCGAGTGAGTATTCTCATATATGACCGAGCAAGCTGTAACACTGTGCGGGAAGACAGACAACGAACAGCGTGCGTTACCCGTTTTGTCAGTCCCCCCCCTTAAAGTGGGGGGCTATGGCCGGATAAACAATGCGAAAAGTTCTCGCATCCTGTCTATCGTGACCCCTCACGTAAGACCTGTCTAAAAGTGTAGAAATGTAAAGATCCTAACCCGTACGAAAATTAGACGTATGTCGTCGAATGTGGAGTTTGGTGTTATCGAGAAAAATCGTGTTCGATAGGCAAAGGAAAGAGAGAGAGAGAACAAATGAAGAGTAAGAAGGTGGCGTGAGCCAGGTTTGCCCAATTTGCCTCTTTGCTATGACATGTGTGTTAAATGTTATTGACAGAAAAGAAAAACAAAGGGACTTGAGAGCAGAGAATGCATTTGTTCTATTTATCACTTCAAGAAGCAATCAATTACACAAAGACTACACCTTAGAAAAAGATCCCACGAGATATTTATTCCTCCACGATTGTATGTCAGTAAATAATCCTGACGCACATATGCGTTATAGAGATAATGTATATTTTACAAAAGTGTTTTGGAGGGTGGTTCACATACAAGTTAGAGTGGCGGTAACTCGTGGTCGCCGGGTATGCGAAACCCAAACATGAACAATTTCGACCAATTAGCCTCTGTAAAAGGAAGACGCCAAAGAGCCATGTTCTCTTTGGACAGTAAGCGGTAATCTCTTTGCGCGGTGGACTCTAATAAAGTAAATACGGGAGAGAATGTATTAGTTTCTTACTTCCACTCGGTTGCAGCTCACTCTAGACTCCACGTGTTGTGCTTAATCCTGGCAAATATTTGTCTTGCATCTTTACCTTACTTTTGCATGAGCCACTGTTTGTACTCACAAGTGATAATTTCGTGCCCACTTCCTTTCCTGTCGAGGCTGTTCTGTTTTGGTTATCTTGATTTCTTAATTGAATACTCAGCTCTTAGAGACTTCCAGTATTCTGTAAACACTCGTTCCAGTAGAAAATGCCGCACTTCTTTCTAAGTTATGACAAGGAACTTCGATAACTTTCCCGTGTTCCTGAGCAAATATGTCTCGCGCAGCAGCCTGATCTCTTGAACAAAGCTGCTCGCCTACATGCAGCCTTGTTTATGCATGTGCACGTGTGTGAATACAACCACGTGTTGTAATTCCGCAGGGTCGCACAAGAACTTTTTTTAGAGTGCAGCTCTTAGGCGCACGCTCCTGCTTTAAGCGGCGTCGCCGTCGCCGTCGGTGGCCTAACCGACGGCGACGGCGTTGGTTACGCCACCGAAATAAAAAAAAAATGAAATGAGAAAAACTACCCAGGATCGAATGGGATTTGAACCAGGGCCCTCTGCGTGGTAGTCGAGTACTCTACCACAAAGCCACACAGGTGCTCGAAACGCATTTGCAAAAACGCTTTATAATGGTGTCATGTCAGGCAAGGAATCGCGTTAACCCATGTAACATAGCGTGGCAGAACAGTAAGATAACAACCATTCATCACACAATGCTAAATACGCAACGAGTGTGTGGTTTAATGCTTCCCTCCCACTGCAAAGTGCTCAGCCATAATTCTTCATTGACATCAGTCACATGCAGCATCAACGTCCGCCACGGTGGATCAGTGGCTACGGTGCTCGGCTGCTGACTCGAAGGTCGCGGGTTCGATCCCGGCCGCGGCGGTAGCATTTCGATGGAGGCGAAATGGTAGAGGCCCGTGTACTGTGCGATATCAGTGCACGTGAAAGAACACCAGATAGTCAAAATTTCCGGAGCCCTCCACTACGGTGTCTCTCATAATCATATCTTGGTTTTGGGACGTAAAACTTCAGATACTATTATTACATGCAGCATCAACAAAGTGCACATAATATCTTACAGATGTGTAGCAGGCACCTCGATTATCGACAGAAAGACGAATAATGGTGCCGTGGGTTATGTCCCACTTCACAAAAATTATGAATCATGGCGTAATCAATACCTTGCGGAAAGCGAAAACTTCAGACACAGTTGGCTGTGCCCCAACATGAAGCTGTGCTCAGAATTCGCATTAGACAACACCGTATTCGTCGGCCAATTCTTTTTTTTTTTTTGAAGTAAAAAGCTTCGCCGGTGGCGGAAGCGATGATGTACATTGCAGCCTATGTACAATAAATATGTCTGTTATGCTACAAGTACACTATGTGTGCATATTAAAGTGAAAGATTTACTGGTCTCGTCGAGCGAGTTTCGCTTTGTATCTACGCCTGGTCCGTGAAGCGAAGAACGGAAAACCTATGACAAGCCGCGCGAAATTTAGTTGTGGCGTTGCAGTTGTGCACGAGCCTGTGCACAAGGCTCCTGTTGTGCGCAAGGCTCCTGTCAGTGCAGCCGGACCGTCTTTTTCGTACTGTTTAGCGTGGTCGGGGTCCCTCTATCACTTTTTATAAAATTGTTGAAACGCTGAAGGTACAAAATGAGCGTCGTACAATTCTATACTTCTATTCTATCATTCGAAGGGTTAAAAAAAATTACACCATCTCCCGCTGACGGGAACCACGTGTAGATGTGAAGCAGCAGGCGCTAACGCTACACTGGCGGCGGCGTTGACGCTGGCGCTCATCCCAGCGTTGCGCAGGAGAGAAAACTGGGGAGGCGCAAAGCACGCAGTGATGGAGCGGTGTTTCCTACTGGAGCATCCCAATCGCTGCTAATGGGCAATGAGAGACAGAAGACTCCGACTGGGCATAGAGACCCACAGTCCGCTTTTAGTTAACGCGCACGCTGCGAATTTTTATCGTTCGACAACGCACAGGAGAAACCTCCCACCGGCACTACCTTGCAGGTCAAGATCCAGTGCCATATATACAGGGTGGCCAGTGAACGGTTGTGCAGCGCGAGCAGTCGGTTTTTTCAACCAAGAAACTCGCTAGCAGACGCTGCCTGCGTCCGCGTCGCGAGGCGAGAGGGGGGGGGAGCGTAGGAGAGGGAGGACGCGCATGCGCAGTGGGAGTGTGGACGCCGCGGGCAGGGATGCCTAGAGGAGAAAGGGGGGAGCGTAGGAGAGGAGAGAGAGGGGGGACGCGCATGCGCATTGAGGGTGTGGTTGCCGCGGGGAGGGATGCCTAGAGGAGCGAGAGGGGGAGAGGAGGTTTTTTTATTTTCTGAAAGGATTTGCGCATGCGCAGTAAGGGTGGTCACGCGTCACACCACCACCACCACCACCGCCGGTAAGCTTCTCCATAAGATGCTTCACATCTAAAAAAGTAGGACTGTACCATCCGCATGCAGTCGAAGGACTTCGAGTGCTCGTCCTAACGGCAGGGACGAAGACAGCAAAGAAGGCTGCGAGATTAACCAGAAGAGCGTCCACTTCGCTACCCTGTATACGCTGGAACATGAGAGCATAGTCCTAACGGAGTATGCTTTTTAACTCCCACGGAGGGCGCGCTTTAACTAAATGAAGTAGGAAACACGGTTATAAATGGTCGTCTTCTGAAATAAGCTATTGTCGAAAGGAGCGTGCGATGTTGCTGAAAGCTCGAGCACCTTGTTTAGTGCTGAAAAATTACGCCGCCGCTCCATGTGATCGCCGAAACTGTAGTACGCCTACTTTGCGACAATCTTATTTACATTCTTTTTTTTCTTCGTGTGAAACCATGGAACAAGAAAACCTCATATTTCACTGAAGCCCGTTTTCTCTGCAACTTCACGTGTTTGCGCAAACAACGAATACTGCGGAATAGGGGGGGAAACAGATGGGGTTCCCGAGTATAAATGCGGCGCCTACGCAAAGGGCTGGCAATATTTTTTTTCCTTTTTTTTTCCTTCAGCAAAGTACGTTTTAACAGCGAAGTTGTTTATGCTGTCGGTAACTCGTGATCTGTCGCAAAAAAAAAAAAAAAAAGCCTATCTTAATCATGAAGCGGCACATGCTCTTTTCATGAACCGGCGTGCACTTTATTCATTCTCTTTACAGTACAACTGTGAAGCTATCGGTAGTTTGTGCTTCGTCGTGCAAACCTCCTCAGGTGGGAATGCGCAACAGGCATTGGGCAAGCCTCACTACCGTGTGCAGCAGGTGCGAATGTCTAACAAAAACGAACACGTGAAAAAGAGAGAGAGAAAGAAAAGAGCGATAGAAAGAAAGAGGAAGAGAAAAATAGACAGACATAAAGGGAATACAGAAAATAAGACAGAAAAAAAACATGCACAGAGAGAGAAAGAGATGGAAACAAAGAAAGAGAAAGAAACAGATAGAGAGAGAAAGAAATAGAAAGAAAGAGGAGAGGAAGGAGAAGAGGGAGACAAAGAAAACAAAGAAAGAGAAAGAAAGAGAAGAAGAAAGAAAGAAAAACAAAGACAAACAAGGAAGGCCACCCATGCGCTCTTCCTTCATGCCTTGGCACCTCTAGTGCGAAGCTGCCATAAGTTTTTAACAGGGAAGCTGTTCAGCAAAATCGTTCCTTTTGAGTCGATCCATAAAGCTATCATCATCATAAACGGCTATGTGCCACAGAGATTGGCCAAATCCCGCTACTCCCCTCTGGTTCACTAAAAATGAAGGAGGCAAGAGTTAGCCAAGGAGCTTGGAGTTAGCCCAAGAAATGGCTGCGAAGCAACGGCGGCGCGCCGAAGACCCCGAAATCGCACAACGAGAGAATACTAGGGAAATCACCAGAGCGAAGTTTCGTCTTTGCGTAATGCGAAGAAAGCGTCCCGGGAACGTAGCTTCTCTGTGTCCCGGGAGAATAAGGTGCTGTGGGAGGGATTTGGATTGTTGGGGAATTTCAGAGCTTACTTCGCGGAGGGTCACCTGGGAAATGCCTGGAAGCTTCGTGGAGTGCGCAATGCTGCAGAAGGCGGGAGCACCACGATTTCGCTGTGCAGATTGATTCTCACCGGCGCTGATGTTTCTTCGGCAGCCGAAGGAGGCTAAAGCGGCTAGCATAGAGAAGCGAGGTGCAGTGCAATAGCACGAAAATGAGCATGTGCTCCGACAAAAAAAAAAAAAAAAAAAAAAAAAAAAAAAAAAAAAAAAAAAAAAAAAAGAAGAAACAAATGTACTTCGTATCGCTCACCTAACTTTCTAGTACATCGTAGAGCTTCGAATCGATGAGTGCTCAAGGAAGCCGTTTTAGCTCGCACACGCAAATAACTGTAGTGCGTTTGGATGCCTAAGATGTTGCGCGCGCATCTCTATTTGCATGCCTACACTCTCTGCGCTAGTTGCTTAGGTGCCTAATTCACCACAGCGCGAGATCAAAACAATCTGCACACCTCTTAAGAATGAATGTTTCTCTTCAGCTCTGCGGTAATCGCGTACTACTCTGACTCATTCGTCCAAAAGCTAATTTCAAAAGAAAAACGTGGCACACAAGGATTCTGATTAGGCGTTAGATTATACTTTCTTCGTCAACGTAGAGATGAATTCCTTGAGAAAAGACAACGAGCACATTTTCTTAAGGCTCACATGTACCGTGTCGTCCATTCTTGGGGTGAACATGGGTCGTGGTTCAAATGAAATTGGTGGGGTACATGGAGGAAATGCACAGGAACAAATAGTGCACAGAATGCCGAAAGCCTTGGACGCTCAGAGGCGCATTTGATCTATAGAGGAAAGGGCGCGCAGATTGAACCAGATTCATGTCAAGTTTGCTGCCCTACACACACACACACACACACACACACACACACACACACACACACACACACACACACACACACACACACACACACACACACACACACACACACACACACGCACACGCACACGCACACACACACACGCACACACACACACACACACACACACACACACACGCACGCACGCACACGCACACACACGCACGCACGCACGCACGCACGCACAAAATTTAAGTGAATGGGAGGCCAACCGTCGGGTTGCTTATTTTGCCGAGTTTTGTAGAGCAGACCTAGCGAGTTAGGAAGCGGCACAGCTGCGCCTTACGTGATAAGGGTGGAACGCCGCGCGTAAACAAACACCGGCTTCTCGGCAAACTATCATGATGTTCGGATAGCCGGCTCTAACGTAGCCTACCTTCCCATATTTTTTTCATATATAAATAAATGGTCAAATGGAGTGCCGTTGCGCCTTTTTTTTTATTTATTCGCTTGCAGCATGCTCGACCAAGTAAGGTGTTTGCCTGCGATTTCCCGCGTGGGTGGGAGATGAGCTTGAATGTTGCTGCCTAAAGCCGTAAATCGTAGCGCATTGAAGTAGAAAAATGTCTGTCTGGGAAAGCCGTTTGTCGTGATGCGCTTCGCATAAGGTCTGCGAGGACCTCATATTTGGCAAAATGAAACAATGAAATAAATAAATACGCACGAAAATGCGGGCGGACTTCGATTATAGTATCGCTTGCCTTTGTTCTCTGCAACATTTTAAACATGAAGGAAAAGGAATTGTACATTCTTACTTAGGTATACCGGTTAAAATTGCAGGCTATGTATAGTAAACTAGACCGTTTTCGTCTAGTTTCCTGGCTTTATCTAGCACATTAAGCAGGACATGATTAAGAGTGTATGGGAGCGCAGGGTGCGTACACGCGCCTGCCGACCGACAAGGAATGCAGCGCACTTCAGAAATTTGTAGACATACTTTGTAATTTTAGTATATCTGAAAGTCACGCGTTATTTTAATGTTTGTGGTGCTTTAACCTTTTAGTCTGCAGAAATAAAAAAGACAGGCTCAGAAGGGTAGGCCATGGACGAAAGGAATACGTTGTGATAGTGGATGCGCACAACTGCACCAATTTATTCGGTAAAGGATCTGAGGACGTACTGAGAAGGCAGTTAAGGAAGAATTAAGAAGGTTAAGGAAGGAGAAACCGAGATTGAAAAAAAAAATGGCGTTACCCAAACTATGGAAACAAATGTAGCGGTTATCGTGAGTAGATGATGGATGTGTCTAACCTTTGTCATTTAAACGTGAGAGCGTCAGTCAGCACCGCCATTGGCCAAATGCACATATATACCCTATAAAGTGGGCGGAGGGATGACCGCCACCGTAGCTCAGTGGTAGAGCATCGGACGCGTTATTCGAAGGTCGCCGGTTCGGTTCCAGCCGGCGGCAAGTTATGTTGTCGTCCACTTTTGTTTCTTCACATTTACATTACAATTGCTTCTAATAACATCCCCTATACTTTCCTTGCAATTCCATCTAGACTACCCCGATCTGAGACGACTGTTCTCCGCCACATGTGCCAGGGGTGTCGTTTACGAACGCTTTTGCTTGCCGCATCGGATGGGCAGACAGTGCTGCATGTGAATTTTGAAATGCCGGGTAGATCAAGCTTCACGCCTGAAAGCGACGAAGGCGCTGTTAAAGTTCCTGCGAGCGACCCGCCTCGTCGAACGCTTGTGACACTCCTGTGTTTGTGTGTGTGTTTCTGCTTCCCGCCCTCCCTCTCTCATTCCTCTCTTCATTACTTTTTTTTGTCTCCCCTTACCCCTTCCCCAGTGCAGGGTAGCCAACCAGATATTC
Organism: Rhipicephalus appendiculatus; assembly: GCA_030522465.1. Lineage (NCBI taxonomy): Eukaryota > Metazoa > Arthropoda > Arachnida > Ixodida > Ixodidae > Rhipicephalus > Rhipicephalus appendiculatus. The sequence goes on along the minus strand of JALIZH010032924.1, from coordinate 3,147,008 downwards.
GTTTTTCCGGTTAACCTCCCTGCCTTTCCGCATCCCATCTCTCTCTCTCTCTCTATTGTCTGTTAGTTCTCACTAATATTGTGTCTAACAAAGAAAGCGAGCCCTTAAATTTACTCTTCTTTCTTTTATTTCTGCCAAAGCCACACACGCTGAAGAGTGTCGCGAGCCTGCTAAGACCTTTACTACGCAAGAAGAAGAGCGGCAGAAAAGCATTCGTGGTGATACCACTTATGCGCCCACGTTCCTCCCAGGAGCGCTCGTATGGCTCTGGGTCCCTACCTCTGCAACTGGCCTCTCTTAAAAACTACTGCTTAAATACGAAGGCCCCTACCGTTTCGTCAAACGCACATTCCCCGGTGAACTACTTGATCCAACTCATCGAACGGTCTTCGGATATGCGCCATCGAGAGCGCGTCATTGTTAACGTGGAGCGCCTCAAGGCTTACATGACCCGCTCGACATAGTGACAAGCTGTTAGGTCACCGGGCGGCCCCCCTTACCCGGATCTGGGATAATTGTAGCGAAGCCTTGGAATGTTGTAATGGGTGCCCTGTCCAGCGCCTTTTCTGAAATAATGCCGCCTCTCGTGTTGGGAGTCCGTGCTCTGCCCTGGACTGGCACCTGAGCGCATCGTCGCCGAGTGCTATCGAACGTTTCTTAGAATATATATATATATATATATATATATATATATATATATATATATATATATATATATATATATATATATATATATACACATAATATGTGTGTGCGGGGGGGAGGTATACCCTCCTAAAAAACTGTTATTTGTGACCGTTTCGGACCGGAGACTGATTTTCATCACGACAAAATTTACGAGGCTTTGATGCGCTTTTATACCATCGTCCTCCGAGCAGAGAGAAAGAGAGAAAAAGAAAAAAAGTAAAGAAAAATGTAACAACTAAATGAAGAAAAAAAATGAGTCGCCAAAAGACCACGTGGACATACTTGGACGTATGAAAAACGTGTTTTCTGGAGGAAAAGAAACAAAAAAGAGGGAAAAGAAAGAAAAATACGTAGATATATACATAGATATATATACATCCGGGATTATCTATGTATATTTACGTTTTTTTTTTCTCTCTTCTTTTATTTTGTTACAGAAAACACGTGTTTTTCGTATGTCCAAGTATGTGCACTTGGTGTTATGGCGACTCATCTTTTTCTCCTATTTGTTTTTACTTTCTTCTTTCCTTTATTGTTTTACTATTTCTCTTTCTCTACTCGGAGGCGTGTGGTATAAAAGCGCATGAAAATCTCGTAAATTTGCGTAAATACGCATATTGGGAGCTAGCAAGAAGAACTGAGATTCCAAACGACGTTATAGCATGCAACTGTGAGCAAAGTTTAACGATCGCCGTCTCCGGAGGCTCAGCTTACTTTACCTCGCGCCGCACAGCGACCGCCGCTTCCCACATTTAGAGCAGCGTTTCCGCGAGGCGACAATTAAGGTTTGCGAATGTCTCGCTCACTAAAAGTCACCTTGCCGCCGCCGTGTACGGTTGTAATCTAGACGAGAGACATCAGTAGCGTCCGCGACAGCATTCCGCATGGTGCAAGAAATCAGGCGCCCGTTCCACAACGCATCCCAGACACAGAGCGAAGCCCTTTACGACGTTTATTTACGGCAGTTCCTGCGGCTGAACTGGAAGAACCGACGTCGACTATTCCCTAAGGCAAATTACACCATACGGACTGACCCCGCGTATACTACTTAATGGGGTCCTTAACCAAAACTGCGGGATTTGGCAAAAAGCACACCCTGCGGTAAGCAGACACTGCTATGAACGGCTTAGCCAAATCTTACAGTCGTGCGCGGCATGGAGTGTTTAGAAGCGGAGCGTGAAGTTGCCATCTTATCAGACAACCTCTTTCTATACAGAAGCCTGTTGTTCACTTTTTTCTGAGCTACCAGCGCTTGCTGTTTGGCGTCACACAACAGAAAGCATGCCATTGGCCGACAGCCGACATAAATCAAGAGCGAAGTTTGGATCAGACAGGCCTTTTGCTACGCGGTGCCGCCACGTTCAGGCGAGCAGCCTCCAGCGCGCTCTTTGGGATGAGAGAAGGGAGCAAACGCCTCAAGTACGCAACATACCCCCGTGACTCCACTTGCTCTTGATGGATTCGGGAAAATTTTGGGGGGTAATCAATTTGTGAGGCACTAACACCGATCCTGCAGTCATTCGGTGATTACTTGGCAAAGCGGTTCATGACCGCTTCAGCTTGCCTAGATGAAGCTGTTCTCTAAGTGTCGTCAGCAACCACCCGGCGGCTGTGCGCTCGTATGACAAAAGTTTGATTATCATATCTCATCCATAGCGCAATCGTGATGCGATCCTTGCTATGTCTCGGTTTCCTATTCCAACAGATGCGCAGAATAATAAATGTGGTGTGTCTTTAGAATAGAAGCCGTCGAAGAGTCAGGTGTGGAGCCTGTTGGTAGCTACATAGCTTGGAAAACCACACACCCAGGGTGCGGGGTTGTCAAAACCTCTCTTTTTATGTACGTGTCTTTGAAGGCTGGGTTCGTTGATTTGCCAAAATAAGCCAGAAGTGTTGAAATTTCAGTCAGAAAAGATACGTGAAGGCTATGAAGGGTCGAGAGGTGTTTCCTCAAGAAGGCCACGCTTGAGCCCTCTTTTATCTGTAAGGTGCATGATTCATGCGCTCAAAATATCCATCGCGAAATAGGACCATCGGTGTGGTGAAGAAAAAACATGGTTGATCCCTCCGTCATAGGAATCGGTTTAACACGAAAGTGAAACGTGTCCTTACAGAAGTAGTTGAATGTTTACTGTACATTAATATAAAAGATTTTGCATAATGTCCATTGGTGTTTCACATTTATAGCACCGTTTATGTCGATGCATCCACGTTGACGCTTGGTGGTACATCTGTATCCCGACGCCTAACGTCCATGAGCAATGATTAAGCAAACCCTTGTTGCCCCTTGTGGTCAGATATGCTTGTGGTAGCTGTACGGTGAGAGAGGAATCACAGTGGTGTGACAGCCAGAAGAGCGTCACTGATTGGACGCCGAATTTGGGCTAAGGTCGCGTACTCGCGGCATGTTAGAGTTATTGAACACCACTGCCCGACCAGAGGGGAACGCAACGCGCGTCGTGTCTTCCCCGTTGGCCGGCTGTGATTTTTCGCGGGGCGAGTGTAAGAACGCGGACTTACGGCCACGCTATAGTGAACTAGAGGCCACGCTAAGCACTCGCGCGTCGCAGAGCTACCTTTGGTATGGATGGATGCTATGAGCGACGCCGACGCTGGGGGTAAGGTCTCCACCTGGCAGTGTGTTAATGCGTCGACAAAATTGCACTTTTCCAATTCGAAACGCGCTGAATGGGACGGACGCGTAGAAACGACGCCCTGAAGAAAGTAATCGTGGATTTCACAGTTAGCAAGAACACTGTGAGAGGACAGTGGTAGATATAAAAGGCGCGTTTGTAATGCCTACAGAGTATGTGACCGTGGCGCAGTGGATAGCGTGCCCAGCATCTCTTCTTGCGGACCAAGAGGTCGTAGGTTCGACTCCCGGTGACGGAACTTTTTTTCTTTGTCTTCTGATCACGTGTATTTTTTCGACGTCATTTCCGTGACGGAAATACGTCATTGAAATCTTGGTGGACCCCGGCATAAAACACTTTCGTGTTAAAGAAAGGGTTCAAATCTGGGATGGCGAGCAGCCTCGTGAGATTGCTTTCCAGAATGTACGTATGACGGCACTGTCACCTCTGTGCTTAAATCGTGGAGATAGGATGCAATATGCTTGAGTGCAGTATAGATGTGGCAGGCTTAAAGCGCCATAATGTAACACATTTTCGGCCTTCTTCGCGAAGGTGAAGACGTGCACATAAAGACACATACCGTAAGCGAATGCAGACACATCAAAAATACTGATCGAGTATATTTGCTTCTCAACGACAGACCATATTCATACTATCAATCAGGTGATAGAGAAATGCGCGGAATACAACCAACCCCTATACATAGCCTTCATAGATTACGAGAAGGCATTTGATTCGGTGGAGACATCAGCAGTCATGCAGGCACTGCGGAATCAGGGCATCGACGAAGCCTATATAAACATAATGGAAGAAATCTACAGCGGATCCACAGCCACGATAGTCCTCCATAAAGAAAGCGATAGAATCCCAATAAAGAAGGGCGTACGACAGGGAGACACGATCTCTCCAATGCTATTCACCGCGTGTTTACAGGAGGTTTTCAGGGCCCTAGATTGGGAAGAGTTAGGGATAAGAGTTAATGGAGAGTATCTCAGTAACCTGCGATTCGCTGATGACATTGCATTGATGAGTAACGCGGGAGACGAATTACAGCTTATGATCACTGAACTGGATACGGAAAGTAGAAGAGTAGGTCTGAAAATTAATATGCATAAAACTAAAGTAATGTGGAACAATCTTGGCAGAGAACAGCGCTTTGCGATAGGTGGCGAGACACTGGAAGTTGTAAAGGAGTACGTCTACTTAGGACAGGTAGTAACCGCGGAGCCGAACCATTAGAGTGAAATAACTAGAAGAATAAGGATGGGATGGGGCTCATTCGGCAAGCATTATCAAATCATGAATGGTAGTCTACCACTATCCCTCAAGAGGAAGGTATATAACAGCTGCATCTTACCGGTACTTACCTACGGAGCAGAAACCTGGAGACTTACAAAGAGGGTTCAACTTAAACTGAGGACGACGCAGCGAGCGATGGAAAGGAAAATGATAGGTGTAACCTTAAGAGACAGGAAGAGAGCAGAGTGGGTCAGGGAACAAACGGGGGGTTAAGGATATCATAGTTGAAATCAAGAAGAAGAAATGGATATGGGCCGGGCACGTAGCACGTCGACAGGATAACCGCTGGTCATTAAGGGTAACCGACTGGATTCCAAGAGATGGCAAACGCGTGAGGGGGGAGACAGAAAATTAGGTGGGTAGATGAGATTAAGAAGTTTGCAGGTATAACGTGGCAACAGAAAGCACAGGACCGGGTTGATTGGCGAAACATGGGAGAGGCCTTTGCCCTGCAGTGGGCGTAGACAGGCTTATGATGATGATGATGATGATATTTGTTCAGCGTCAAGACAGCCAGTAAACTACGGGCACGTGCTATTCTGTTTACGAAACAATAAAGTCGCAAACGTACTAATACAGTCGAAGATAGATGCCTTTAGTGTTGGTTCAAATGGCTTCGGTATGATGAAATACCGAGGTGGTACATATTATACCGACGGTGGCAGTTGAGCCCTGCCGTCTGCGCTTTTCGTGGCACTGTCAGTCACACTATTGTATTACTTTGTCATTGGTATGTTTATGCAAATAATCAAATGTAGCAGACATCCGAGTTTACAGCAATTACCTGGTATGAAGGCGAACCAGACTTCTTCAAACGCACTGAGTTTCAACAATAGACACCTTTACCTGAGCGTTTACGATCTGCTCTGCTCAGAAGAGCGTATACGTTAGCGATTTTCACTCGAACGCGTGGACGGAGCTGTAGAGCGCGTGCGCAGAACGATTGTGCGGGCAGCGGCATGTAGAACTAGCGGTAGAACTTACTCTCGCTCCTCCTACGAAGTCCATTTAGCGGAGCATGGCAGTGCGTCCACTTCGTTTCGCCGTCGTTTTGCAACCAAGCTGACCGCGTCTCGGCAAGACGCGCTCGTCAAAAACACGAAATTTATGCAGTTCTCTGTACTGTCTCGGGTCGCTACACGTGCGCGTGGCGGAGCGTGAGCGACGCTCAGCTAAATGTATCTAATTTTCACTCAACCTACGGCGGCTCATATACGAAAAGTCGCTTAGAAATTTGTGGCTTCAGCAAACGCTTTGATTGTAACAGCGAGAGAAGTGTTGAACATGACATGCGTCATTTTCCTCAGTATGGCTCCGAGAATCATTCGCCGCCGACAATGTTGACATATCTCGAACGCTAACTGTTGTGGGAATTCAGATATACAGAGATAAATAAGTGGTGTTGTGATCATATGAAATTGGCATATTCTGTTTTGACTGGTTTTATGTGTTTCCTTTGTTTATGTACAAGTTACATGTGCAATAAAAGTTGCCTTTGAAGGACGACCTTGGAATTTGTACTGAGAGAGAGAGAAGGAATATAGGAAAGGTAGGGAGGTTAACTAGACTACGTCCAGTTTGCTACCCTACACGTGGGGAAAGGGGAATAAGGGAGTAAAAGAGAGAGAGAGAGGGAGAGGCACATTGTACACCGCACACACAGTGCAGGGTTTCACAGATGGTCGCTCAGTGATGTTGCCTTCAAGAATTGTAGAAGGTCTTGTGTGGCTTTCTGGGCTGATGTACTTGGACAAGATGCACCCAAGATCTTTTCCTGAGTAAAGGGACGATCATCCAGTCTCCTCAAGGCACACTGGAGAGTCCGGCGATCTTGTTCAAAGTCGGAACAGTGGCACAAGACGTGTGTCAAGAGTTTCTACACAGTTGCAGTTATCACACTTGGATGAGTCAGCCATACCAATGCGATGGCTGAATTAGTTGGTAAATGCTGATGTGGTCTTAACACTAGGAGGGGAATGCGCTACTCAGGTTGCACTGTTGAAGCGAGATACTCGTGCACGAACCTAAATCGAAGATATCAGCGTTCTTCCCGAGTATGCGAGTGTATGTGTAATTCTCACTCGCTCACTGTCTCGTTCTATCTCAAGTTGCACGTTCCTTTCTTTTTATAATGAAACATCCGATTACGTTTTCCCGTGAGCAAAGTATCAAACTGGATATTTATGCCTCGGGAAAAGACGCGCAACTACACAGCACGTGGGCAACGGACAACACAGAGTGTAATTGACAACTAAGTGTTTAATGGAAAGACATTAAAGGGATATTTATCTTGCGTAAACGGCGCCTAAACTTTACTGTACTGGTAAACACTATACTATAGACTTCGAGAAAAAACATGTTCAACACAGTGACTGGCCCGTTCTCTATGATTTCCCCTCTATTTGCGAGTGTTATTGGGCAATAATAAAACTGAACTTTAACTGGCGGCTGCTGATCGCACAGTGAGCATTGGTAACCATTTCGGTTTTTGCACACATCATTTGCGCTTTGCTATTAGATTTTTTCCAATTTTCTTTTAATTTTTGCTTTAACTAGTAGAAGATTTAGCACTCACGGTATTTTACACCACAGATCTCTTCACGAGAACCAGGGGCGTAGGTAGAAACTTTTTTTGGGGGGGCGGGAGGGGGAGGCGGGGGGCAGCATCTTGATCTGAAGTGGGGTCCAGGCAGGCAGATGTGGTCGAGTGTCACTTTGGGCTTTATATTCCGTGGCGAAAAATTTTCGGGGGGGCGGCGGGGGGGGGGGGGGGAGGGCTCGGGCCCAGTGTGCCACCCTCTGGCTATGCCACTGCCGAGAACACATAAAGTTACAGTAGGACGTAGCAATCAGCAAACAAACGGAAAAAATGTTGCAGTGGCTTAGCTCGGCTATGCCAGGATATACGTAGCGTTAGCAAAGGTTCAGCTGATTATTCTTAGCTTGCGTGATTGTCTAGATTGTCTAGATTGTCTAGGATTAGCTTGATTATCATGCTTACTGCTGCTCCAATGACACACACACGGTATACGTATTATGTGGCACATGTATATTTATTTTTGCTCAACGTCAGGTCGCTTCTCTATTGCCACAAAAACGGCTCGGTGATCAGTGAAGTAACACGCTGCCATCTCTATGGCCCCAACACAATATTCTGTTCATTCTTCCTACGCTCAACCGTTACTTGCCAGGCAACTACTGGCGGGATCCGATGAGTCAAGCTTCTCCGCTCTTCTGCGCCGTTGAGCAGCATTTGCGCTCTCTTTCTCCACGGCTGTACCACACTGGCAAACGACAGTCAGAAGCGCAGCGGCTCCAGCGCAGTGTCAGACGGCGACTGCACAGCGAAGGCGAATAGCTGCGCGCGCGCCGGCGCCAGTGCGTCTACCACGGCTGCGACTTCACTCCTCTGGAATGCGCAGACCGGCGGCGGTGAGTAGCGCGCGGCGGCGGCGGAGTGCGCGGGAGGTGCCGGCTCCGGTGCGCCAGCTGTGTGACATCACTGATCCTCGCACATGCGCAGCACGGCTCTTGAGGAGGCGCGCGAAACGGGCTTGGCTAGGACAGTGTAGCTAACGCTACAAAAATAGCGCCCATCTCGTCTAATTTTTTGGTGGGCATTGCAGAAAAGCAATGGAGGTCGCAAATGCGCGAAACGTGTCAACTACAGCATGTACAGGTGGTGGATCTTAGGGGTGCCTCCAGGTCCTCGAGCAGTCTCCCCTTTGTTTACTCCGTATTCACAATAGGAACAGGGTCGCGGGGACGAAGATCCCGCTGCCCAAATTATGTTCAAGTTCTTGACCCAGCTTTAGAAGAAGCCACGCGCGACAGCGAGCGTTCGAATCAAACGCCGAAATTAAGTCTCGAGGGACGAAGACGGAACCTTGTATGAAAAGCCCCGTGTCGTCGGATAAATGAATGAACCGAATTCATTCAGTCTCGTAGAGGATTAAGTGCGCAAGTGATTGATCCTTGGTGCGGGGGGACAAAAGTTTCTGCTAGAGAGCCCGGTGCTTTTTACCAAGCAGTAATACATTCAAGCCGCAGCCTACGCGTGTTGCGCATTGTTGTGACATTGGCGTGAATTCCTAGCTCGCCCTATAGCTCTTCTCTCGCCATACATCTCCATGCCGCGCGTGGAAGGGAATAAATCAAAGCGCTTTTCGAACTAGGAAATGACGCCGTGTTTTTCGAACTTGCTTGTCCCAAGAAACCATTGTTTTTTCTTAACGTTTCTATGTGGTGCCATGGGAAGTAGTGGACACAGGGAATAAATATTTTGCTGCCGTTTCAACGAAAAGCAGGAAAGAACTCACTCTAATTTTGGCCTTGCATCCTATGATTTAAAGATACGGGACAGACATCCAACACCACGTGTAGGGTAGCCATCCCAGCCAAGCTTGGCTTAACCTCCATGCCTTTCTTCCTCATTTCTCTCTCTCTATCTAGCTAAAGCCACTTACTAGACGTAAACGGAATAACTTGCATGTGCTTATCGACCCAGTGCTATTTTATCGCTAACATATCGCGCTAACGTTACCATCGTGACAATTTGACCTCATCCTCAGGATTTAGGGGACATTAGGGGACATTTGTACGGGGCGCCATCTCTCGGCGGCAGCAATGGCGTCCCGCCATAACGCAATGGGAAGTAGGAGGGAAAAAAAAGTCATATCTGGCGAAAAAGAAAGTTATCGAAAACGTATCCCCGCTATACGCAACAGAGACCCACCTGGAGCATTCTGGGAAAGTTGCAGTATCGCACTACATAGCATGTGGCTTGCCCAGGACAATGAAACACCGCCCATTGGAAACTTATCGGACAACATTGTAAAATATTAAACTGCTGGGAAGCCACGCAGTTTGTTGTGCGACACTGTAATTCTACCAGAAAGTTCCAGTGGGTCTCTGCTGCATATAACCAGGAGTCGTTTATGGTTACTGGCTTTTAGGATCTTGTTCGGCAAGCTTCTTAAGGTCGCGCCTAGTCCGGCGGCGGCGGCGATGGCGGTGGCGTGTACACTTCTCCGCTCGAGGCGCCGGCTCGAGGCGACGCACAACACTCTCAGCACGTGCGTCTCCTTTCTCTTCGCCGGGAGCTCACGCAGTGAACGAACGCTCTTCGTTACCGCTCGGCCGAATGGACACCGCAATGCAGCGCGGCGGGCTCGCAAGCAGAGCGTCGGCGCCGCTCAAGGCGACGCACACCACTCTCAGCACGTGCGCTTCCTTACTCTTGGCCGGGAGCTCAGGCAGTGAAAACTTCGTTACCGCTCGGCCGCATGAACACCGCACAGCAGCGCGGGGGGCTCGCGACGAGCAGCAGCTGGGGAAGCTCGCCGCCCGAGCGCCGCATGTAATGTGTATATGACAACGTTGTCACGTCTGTATATGATGGTAGGAGATGTGTACGGAGGATTCGCGGGTTAACCGATCATCTCCGAGCAATCTCCTCCAACATCATTCACTTTGTGGATATGGCGTGATTTTTTTTTTCGTCAGATATGACTTTTTTTCGACTATTTCCCATTCACTTACGACAGGCTACCGCTGTCGCCAACAACAGATGGTGCTACGTGCGCATGTCCTCAAATACGGGCAATTTTAGCCAGCGTTGTCCCTTTGTCCCATGGATTTTCGAGATATTTTACCTGAAGGTGCATCTTTCGCTTATGTGAGGAATAAAGTTAGTATCGACATGAAAATACAAGAAACTGCTAGAAGCCGCAAAAAAGAGAAAGGTTAAGGTAACCTAGCACTAGGAATTCCAAGCCTGAAGGGAAGTGCGGAGCTAGCAGCCTTCTTCGTTTCTCTTCGAGAAACAAAGGAAGCGTTCAATATGCTACAGTTGCCTATGATATATGTAGTTTTTCCTACGCTAATATCATCATCAAGGAGCTCGAAGAACAAGGAGGAAGAAGACTTGCGTTCAAATCATCTTGTAACGACCTGTTCATCATGTTCGTCATACACTAATGCCCTCCCATGCAAACTATGGTATGTGTAAAGTTACGGAGGCGACCACGAGAGCACTGAGACTTAGGCGCCTCGATAGATAGATAGATAGATAGATAGATAGATAGATAGATAGATAGATAGATAGATAGATAGATAGATAGATAGATAGATAGATAGATAGATAGATAGATAGATAGATAGATAGATAGATAGATAGATAGATAGATAGATAGATAGATAGATAGATAGATAGATAGATAGATAGATAGATAGATAGATAGATAGATAGATAGATAGATAGATAGATAGATAGATAGATAGATAGATAGATAGATAGATAGATAGATAGATAGATAGATAGATAGATAGATAGATAGATAGATAGATAGATAGATAGATAGATAGATAGATAGATAGATAGATAGATAGATAGATAGATAGATAGATAGATAGATAGATAGATACTCAGAGTGCCTTGGTCTCGCTAATAAATGCTTCGCATTTAAAACGGAAGCTTATTGTATACAAAATGAGTCGATACATTACAACTGGCTCATGTACTTGAAGTGCAGGCACCGCTTTTATCAGCAGTGCTTGCTGGCTAGGCCGGATATTCAAGTGGACAAGAGAGGAAACACTACTCCCCCCTTTCCAATCTTCCTGATAAACCACCCCTGCGTGCGCAGAAGCCCATCGACACATCCGTGGGCGAAGCGACAGCACACTTTAGCATAGAGTGATAGGGAGGACGCGCTTAACGTGGGAAAAGAAGGGGATGTGGCTCTCTTTCGCAAAATGTGGCAGAATCTCTTGCGACAGCCTCGGGAGACAAAGGCTGTTCGTTTTCAACGGTGTTGCCTGATCAACAGACGCGTGCTTCCTGGAGTTGAGTGGCTCCTATACGCAACAGCTGCGGCCACCGAACGACTGAATGGATGTGCTGTTCCTGCGACGGCCCACTCTACACGACACCCGTTCCTTTCTGTTCTGGACCGAGCACAGCGTGGATGTTACATCACCTATCGCCTAGCTAGTTCCGTGAGACCACTGATGCAACGCGTGGTGCTTATTGTCTAAAAAAGTGCCCACAAGGACACACAATGTTGAAGTCTCTTGTTCCGATAACACGCAATTCTCCTTCCCTTCGGAGAAGTTTCCTAACCAAAATTAGGCTTAACGACCAACCCCGTTTCGGAAGAGAGATCGAATAGTACGTTATGCTGCTGAAAATGAGATCAAAGTCAAATGAAAATAACACTCTGACTCTGAGGGACGTCTTAGTGCAAGGCCGTTGATTAATTTCTACAACCTCCGGTTATCGAAACTACAATTTAATAACATAAGCCGTTTTTTAAACTATTTTGGCCCAATATAGAAGTACGGCCGCGTTTTCCTGGAATCAAACGAGCACTGTCGTATTCAAGACCACAACTTTATGATCATGCCGCAGCGAGTTCTAACCAAGGGATCACAGATGCGCCACATTTTGATGGTGACCGCATTGCGAAAATTTTCATTTGTTTCAACTTTTAAGGCGGATAACAAGGATAAAGAACCAGGGATCAGAGGGAAAGACGCACATGGGAAAGGCTTGGTGGTGAACGGAACGACTAAACTACCATCAAGAGATCAGCAGACGGGAAACCTTACCGTCCATCTCTTACCTTGTGTTCAGTTGTGGCGTTAAATGTTATCAGCTAGCGCAGTCGGCCAACGAAAGTAGTGTAAAAATACTCTTGTGTACTCCAATACACAAGAAGATAGACTTGTGTGCTATACTATGCAAAATGACGGACAGATATGCCTCTGCTATAAATAACTGCATTTCAATATAAAAAGTACAAAAGAGTCAGAGTCCACACCGTATGCTTCCCTTGCCTTCATTATATCTTCGCTTCATATGGCACTGTATAGAAACGGAACAAGCACCAGAAGCTACGGCCCACCTTTCGCTCAATTAATAACGGCTTTGCAATGTCATATTGCCTCGCGGCTCCACATGTGTACTGCGACTTACGCAATGTACAGTCTGGCATTTTCTATCAGCCAAACGCTTTTTGATCTACAATACAATAAATAACTGTGTATGACAAGTACGCTGCTGCGTAACTATTCATTCAGTTACCTAAGTCGTCGGGCGATGCGGCTGCATTAGATAATTTCGGAATGATTCACCGTACACAAGGCAGCTCCAAGTTCACTTTCTAAACATGCCTGAGGCCTGTCGCTGGCAGTATTTCAGCGCGGTATTCTGCGTGACCTCTTAGTATATCTCAACACCCGCCTTGGATAAGCCCCATATGATTAGGCGGACCGGTCAGGCACACGTCTACCCTCGCAAAGCCTTTCAGGCAAAGCCTTTCAGCCTACAAGGCACTCGAGTTTTGAAAGCTGACCCGTGGGCAGCTTCAATCAACGGACAGGCTTGGACCATGGCCTGCTTCAATTAACGGGCAGACGGCACGCATGAAACGCGATAGCTGCTGAAGCGAAAAGATTTGGTTGCCGCAGCAAAGGATGGTTCGCTATCTGCAGCGCAACTCTAGATCACTTCCTAGACACGTAGAAGAAATTGACTGGTGAGACCTGTAATTTATCTAAACGTACAATTAATGGCCGAATAAGGTCGCGACCGACGGTTGCGGTGTGGCTCGTGTAGCCATTCGGGCAAACGTTGCGTGTACGCCTTTGCGCGTACCTCTATTTTTATACTGCTATTTTACCCGTCCAAGACCCAGCACGTGTTTCTTTTCGTGTTCGAGAAATGCACATGTGTCTATGAAGCACATACATAAAGTTTCTTAGTAATCGATCATTAGCAACGGCGCACGTCAAGACTATTAAATTCGAGTGAGAAATTTACGCATGCGTGAACAACCGCCCGCGAAACTTAATCGTGAATTCCCCAAGCAATGGTATCGACTGAACTCATCCAAATTTTCTGCACACTCCCCAACGACGTACTGATTTACCTTTTTAGGATGTCATGTCATGTGCGTATCATGTTTTCCAAAAATGGGTAAACAGGCACACCCAGCTGCCTTCAGTAGGCACAGGCGTTGGTATTGCGTGCAGTGGCAGGCGATAAAAAAGTTCCGGTGATAAAAAAGTTCCGACATGATGGCCAAATTATAGTGTGCATTGTCAACCTGTAGTATGCATGGTCACAGATGCATCGCGTGTTATTCTTCTCTAGTGCTTGCCCTTCCGCGATTTAAGAAATGAAGCATCTTTATCGAGACAGCGATTATATGAATATCCCAGGCGCATTTGTGCCGTCGCCGTCGCCGTGAGGGGTTCCGTCCAAGGGCAATGACCTCGCCCCGGGCGTCGTATGATCTATGTGCGAGTGAAAGCGTGCTATGTCAGGCGACGATCGTCGCTCAAGCGGAGAGGGAAAGCCAAAGGGTTCCCGGAGCGGGGGTTGCGAGGCACAGACAGCATCTGCGCACCTTTAGCAGCCGAACGGGGTCGCGCGTGTCCTATCCGGACAGGGATCATCAGGTGGCTCATACCTTTGTACGTGCTGTATTATCATTGCTCATATTGTGTTGAAGTGAGAAATAGAACAAAGGTCGATTCGATGGGCTGGAGCGGCCACATTTAATTAGTTCAACGTTTTGTACAGTTACGCGATATCAAATTTCTAAAGGAAATAGCTACTAGCCTTATTTCGTATAACGCGTCCCTCAATATAATACGGACGGTTTTGGGATGTTAAATCGCAACAATTATTGTTACTTCGTATAATATTCCAGTTTGTTGCTCCACTGCGTTGCTCTTGCGGCGGAAATACGACTTTTTGTAGCACATAAGAACAACAAATCTTTTTGGAAGGCATGTTAATCTGGTAGCCCAGTCTGTCTGCGGCAGTTTTTCAGGCTGACTAAACAAAGCTGGAGAAACCGCGGAAGCAATACTTTGACAGTTTGCATGCTTTAAACGACACACTACGGTGTTTGTTTTAATTTTAAACAATACTTGATGAAGCCTGCAGAAACTGCACGCGGTTTCAGTTTTCAACTTTCACCGGCACGACAATCGTCACCACCTCCACCAACCAGTCTTGTGGGCATTCATCACACCAACCAAAGAAGACTGAACGCAGATCGAAAAATTCCGTTTCAAGAATTTTTACTCACTTTCCAGAGAAACCGCTGCAATGTTGGACACTTCAGACGGTACGCTTTTTATTCTGATACAAGACAGTAAAGCGATGAAGGACGTTAGACAGTCCCTTTAATATGATCATCAATGCGTTCGAAGGACAAGAGGAAGAAGACTTAGCTGGTTATGCTATATGTGGTTCTGCCTGCGTTACGCCAGGCGACGATGACAGCATACGACTACCCGGCCCCTTAAAGTGCTCCGCACTAAAAAGACCTTTGAGTTCCCGTATGTGGTATTAGATTACTTGGCATGGCCACTACCGACTTAAAAATTTTCTTTACAAGGGCATCATAACATGGCATGTAAAGAATGAGAGAGACGCGAACGTGATAAAGAGTACAACGCTACCCTGTGCAGCGGAGCGGTGCATGAAGGCTGCTTCTAAAGATAGCTTCGGGGCGTCGGTCGTCACACTTCATCCACCAGCAGAAGCACGTAAGAGAATTGACGACGCTCTTGTTCTGGCGACCTATTTTTCCTTCTCGTCATGACGCTCACCGCGCCGCCACTGTCTTCATGAATTCAGTATCCGCCCTCCAACACTGGTACCTTCTCCGTGTTAGGGAGAAATAAATCGGAACAAGGGGGTCTAAGCGCCGACCCAATGGAGTGGCCGTGCGCCCTCGCCTGTACAGTACCGTCGTGGATGGATTTACAAGTGGGTAGTAGTGGTGCGGTAGTGGACGCAATTTTCGTCGCCTTTGTTGCCGTAGCTGCCCTTGTTGTTGTTATTTATTTTATTGTTATTATTGTTTCATTGACGTTGTTTCAAGTTCGAGCCCGTGCAAACGCGTTCTGGTTTCATGGAATGCAAAAGCGGGAATGAACCGTGCTTCGGCTGCATGTTAAAAGGGAACTCCTGTGCATTTTGGACCACATTGAGATAACCCTGTTTTCAAATAGTATTAAGAGTCCTGTAACATCTAGGGTGCTTCATTTTGCTGAGAGACTCGTCAATCATTTTAAACAAGCAATACAAAATGAGTCAAAACCGAAACAGAAACAGGGAACTGCTCCGGTGCTGGGCTATGCGCTGACGTCACGAAATACGCTACACGCCGCCACGGCTATCCAGGGTGTAAACATATCCTACGTGCTTCTTTTATGGCGCGAAAAGCAAGCTGGCGATGCCATCCGACGCGGAATCAAGCTGTGCCAGCCTGTCTGAACTTACCAGTGACAAGTTCAGCGATTATTGCCGCTACTATCTGAGCGCGGAAGCATCGCCTTGTGATTTCGACCCGCCGGCGCGTGATGTAGTTGACGTGCCCCGCATCGATCTCCTCGATGCTCAATATGGCCTGCTTACTGTAAGACCAGATGTCAACCGTGACTAACACGCTATGCAGCTAACAAAACCGAAACAACTGTGCTCGCGTCGTCGTCGCCCCGCAGAAGAAACCGCGCGCTGCATCCGTCTGCAGGACGAGGCGGGGTTGGAAAGGAGTAGGCACGTTACGTCACATACACAGGGTAGCTCGCCTTTACAGGAATGATTCCGGAATTGGCGACCAATTTTTAAAATTTGTTGTCTGAAAAACTAAAGGACTTTGCGGTTGTACAATTTGCCACACTTGATCAGGGTACTGAAGAGAACATATGTTGGAAGTTTTATTGAAATAGCTGAATATCGAAAAATCACCGGAGTTCCCCTTTAAGGAACCTGTAATGGTCAAGGTTAATCCATTGTGTTCCCCTTTCATATTGCCTTTTCCTTTTATGTAGTACAACCGAGATGCTCGCGTCAGCGCATTTATTGCTAATTTCCTTCTTCATTTTCCTCCTCTCTTCCTCATCATTATTCCACTTTTCCATTCTCTCAGCATAGGGCAACCAAACGGACATGTTCATGGTTAACCTCCCTGCCCTTGTCACTGGTGTTTTCTTCCATCCTTTTTTATTGCGATAGCAATAATATGGACACTCTCGGCTGATTTTCGCCGTCTGTCGACGCCGTCTGTCGACGCCGTCCGTCGACGCCGTCATTCCAGACCACCTAACGAGGGTTTGAACCAGCGACCCCTCGCTCCGCAGCCTGCTAGCCAACACAGCTACAGGCCATGCTCGTGCCAGCGATATAACGGCGAGCTGTTCATATGCACCATTTGCCGCTCGCGGTACGCAGATCTCGGAACAGCTTGAGCGTGTTTTCTATCCCGCAACGCTTTTACAGTTTCTTTCAAATTGAAAACTGCCCTTTAGATGCGCACGAAAACGTGGCTCCCTTCTGTACCACTCATGATGTAGAATGAAAGAAAAGAACACCGGGCACGCGTCAGACGCCACCGCGTGGCAGGAGACGCAGAGGGGTCATTCCACGTGCCGCAGTTTAAAAGAAAAAGAAGTATCAAACAGCGTCGAAAAGCCATATAGTGGCCTCGGAACCACCCACGGAGGCACGGGCTCGCCGGTCTTCCTGCCTCGAGCTCGGACGTTCCACGGCACAGCTCCTGGCTCCTCGTCTGCCCCGGCTTGGTCTGCTTTCAAGGATCTGGTGGTTTGGCACAATCTGTTGCGGGGCGCTGGTCGCGGGACGGGCGGCAGTGTTTTCGCGATTTTCGTTTTGAATTTTCCTGATTGTCTGATCTGATTGTACTGTGAGTAACTGATGTCTCTCTCTTCTCCTGGCCAGAGGTCTTTCCTCTGGACGGCCTCTCTTCCCACTAATGACATACCTATAGAGGCTTTTTTGCGCAGCGGGATCCGCAGTGTTCCAGTTGCACTAGTGCCGACTAATGGGGGGATTAATCCGCGTGAAAAATCCGAAGGTAATCCAGGAAGAGCTGAGGAAAGCCACCCCACACTACCAGAACATCACCGATGTCCGACAATTTGGTAGAGGCGGAATTCTGTGTTGCTCTCCGGACCAGGCCTGCGTTTCTGATCTGTTAAAGTGCACAACGTTTGGATCGCATCCGGTGAGCCCATTTATTCCCGCTCATCTCGCTTGCATTAAAGGCTTAGTTCGCGGAGTAGACTCGAGCCATGTGCGCATCAGAGGTTTTGGAAATGTTTTCAGCCGCTGGGGCCATATCAGTGTACCGATGCTCGCGAGTATCTGACAACCAAAGAGTGCCCACTGAGACAGTGATTGTGACATTTGCAGGTATAAGTAGACCCACAGAAATTAAGGCATGGCCCTTAATTTATAGAGCTGGGGCACTTGCTCCCCGTCCACTGCAATGCGTACAGTGTTGGCGATATGGTCATTCCATTAAGGGATGTCGGTCATCTCCTCGATGCCGCGTATGCGGAGCAGACCACGATACTAAAACATGTACTTCTCAGAGCGAAAGATGCTGTCTCTGCCAAGGTTCCCACCCTGCCGATCACTCAAGCTGCCTGGCTAGAGCTCAAGAGCTTCAGATCTTAGAAATTATCGAAAGGAAGCGATGCTCACGCCGTGAAGCTCGAGCTATTGTATTAGAGAGATCGTGCGGATACGCGGAAGCGGCTGCTCGTCATTCACAAGCTATGGATTCTACTATAGGCGAAGTTGTGGCCGCTGCTGTAGAGAAGGCCATGTCAAAGGCAGTGAGCGCACTTTTTTCGAACCTTTCAGAGACAATTGAACATGTTATGACAGACCACATGACTCAAATCTTGCAAGTAGATGGGCGAACTGCACTTGATACAAGTGCCATACATAGTCACGAAGACATTAATGAGGAACCTGCGAGAGAAGCCACATCTGGCAGGATTGAGGATGATGAGCCTAGAACATCTCGCTTCGAAGAGGAGAGTGGTGATATTTCCGAAATCAATTCACAAAGCTCAGAAAACATGGATTTAGACATTAGAGCCAGTAAACGTCAGGCCGCCCCTTACTCCCCGAAATCTGTTCTTTTACACAGACTGAAAACAAAAAGATGTCAAGATAGGAGTCCAACAAAGAAGGAAGATTTCTTAAAAGACAGCATACTCCAGAAAGCTGTTGAAACTGCCGGTTTACCATCAACATAGGTACATTGAAAGTACTGCAGTGGAATTGTCGTTCAATTTTTGCTGCAGCAACTGATTTGTTACAACTTTGTACAGCATATTCTCCCCATTTAGTTATATTGCAAGAAACTTGGCTTTCCACAGAAAAAAGTTTTAATCTTAATAACTATCATTGCTTTCGTTTGGATCGCCGTTCTTGTAGAGGTGGCTTGGCGTGTTTCATCTCTAAGAACATCTGTCACAGAGCAAAGATTGCTTATCAATCATTATCTACAGATAGTGAGATTTTGGCATTAGAGGTGACTATTCCTGGCTGTACACCGTTTTCCATAGTCAATGTTTCATTTTCCTTCTGGTGTTATGAATACTAATTATCTTGATTCAGCAGTAGCAGCATGTAGAAAAAAATCTTATCATAGCAGGGGATTTCAACTCACACCACATAACTTGGGGTTACCGATCCGATGCCTGTGGTAAACGTCTGTTAGAATGGACCACCTTGAATGGTTTTTATTGTGTAAATTCCAGAACCCCAACTTATGTATCAGGGCTATCACGTTCTGTGATAGACCTGACGTTTGCGAGCTCTGGTTGTGTCATTTCGTCCTGGTCTGCTATCCCATCGGGCACAAACAGCGATCGCCTTCCAATACTGTTTGAAGTAATGTGCCCACTTACCTCAATAAACAAACATGTTCGCAATTATGTTAATTATGGTAAATTTAAGGATTCATTACGATCCCTCTTAAACAAACAGATGGGACTAAGTGACCAAGTAAAGGCACTTAATTTATGTAAACTATTAGGTGATAGTATGAAAAAAGCAAAATTCAGTGTGCAATCTACTAAAGGTGGTGCTTATTCGCCGCGGTCGAATCCTGACTGTGAGCGCGACTATAGGCGACGTAAAGCCGCTTGGAAGAAATTACTTTTCAACCAGTGCCCACGCAATTGGAAAGATTATAAATTTGTTGCTGCTACGTTTAAACAGACGATTGAGAAAGCAAAAGAATGTTATAACTCCAAACGGTAGAGTTATTTGTCAGATACAAAAAATAAGAAGGCCTTATTTAGGTTCCTTATACAGAAAAAGATTGTCCCACAACCAATAAATTTAGAATCAACTTGTTTATCAGCCGCAGAATTAGTACAGTCACTTGAAACAGTTGCGAAAGGACTGCAGTGTCGCTTCACATCAGTATTACCCCACCATTTACCTGTTACAGGAAAAGCTAATTAATATAAGGCAGTGACATTAGAAGAAGTAACGGAAGTAGTAAAGTCACTTCCAGATTCATCACCCGGCCCGGACAATATATCTACAGCCATGATAAAAATTATGTTCGATTTATCTCCGAACGATATCATTAGCTTTCTAAATTTTTCTATAGAAAATGCATGGATCCACCCAGATTGGAAAGTTGCCAAAATAGTACCGCTGCTTAAAAAACAGGGCGTTGGTTATGTAATAGATAACATTCGGCCTATATCCCTTACTTCCAATCTCGTAAAGCTGATAGAGATATTATTATATAGACATCTTGAAGAATGGATTGAAGGAAATCATATATTGAGTGAATCTCAAATAGGATTCAGGTCTGGATGCTCGATATGGTGCGCTCATGTTGACTTGGAGAGTAGAATTAAGCTTGCTCGTCACAAAAAACAGTACGCCGCCCTAGTGACCTTAGATATTGCTAAGGCATATGACAGCGTAGAACACACCATCCTGATTAGTAAACTCCGAAGCGCCAACGTCCCCGAGTATATAATTGTATGGCTACAAAATTTTCTAAGCGGACGAACATTTTACTGCTCACAGAATGGAATATCTTCTCAAAAATACAAACAAACAAGGGGAGTTCCTCAAGGGTCAGTTCTCTCGCCCATTTTATTTAATATATTACTAAGCTCAATTCCATTGCAGAACGAAGTGCAAGTGTATGTCTACGCGGACGACATCGCATTCTTCGCCTCTTCCAGTGGTATACATTCGTTGTACAACATTCTACAGACATATTTGAATGAGATTGAATTATGGCTTAACGGTCTGAAGTTGTCTCTGAATGTTAACAAAAGTGCCCTTCTCGCTTTTCCATTGACGATTCCTGTGCAAATTGCACTGACGTACGGACAGGCCTTTATTCCTCAGGTAGATTCATTAAAGTATTTAGGCATAATATACACGTCTAAACTTAATTGGAGTCCGCACATTGAGTACATTGCAGCTAAAGGTTCACGTGCAATGGGATTATTAAGGCGAATCAGCAGCATTCGTTTTGGAATGCGTAGGAAAACATTGTTAATGATCTATTGTATGTATGTCCGTCCCATATTAGAGTTTGGATGTGTATTATTCTCTGGGGCACCCGCTTATAAATTACGCCCTCTATTAAATATAGAACGTGAGTCGCTAAGTTTATGTCTCGGTCTTCCAAAATATGTAGCCAACAATGTACTTTATCATGAAGCATACCTACCATCCCTTCAAACTAGGTTTCGAATGCTAACAGTTAAAACGTTTCTAAACATATATGCCTCCCCACATAGACGCTCTCAATATGTATTCATTAGTGAGCCGTCCACATTTTTTCAATGTGAGTCGTCTAGGCTACATCACTCCCAAATTATTTTCGCGGAAAAGCTTTTGGAACCATTACAAGTAACATTTCGTGATATAATTTACCCAAACGTACTTAATCCTACAGCAGTAATAGAATTTGATGATATATTTCCAAAAAATGCTAAGCTATTGCCGATTAGATATTTAAACGGGTTGCTGGAAGAGCACCTTAAAAGCGTGCAGATAAATTTAGTAATAGCCACAGATGCGTCCGCTACTGACGTGAAGGCAGGAGTTGGGCATCTACTCAGCAGCACTTAATTGGTCATTTTCTCTTTGCTTGCCCGACTTCACACCAATATTCCAGGCAGAATTAATGGCAATTATTCTTGCATTGCGTAAACTTCCAGCACATATTTCTTCAGTAGTGATGTTAACAGATTCCTTGTCGGTGTGCACTGCGTTAACAGCGTCTCACTCGTCGAGCTGCCTCACAGATCTTTACTCATACATGCCGAATCATGTACGGCATGTCCGTCTGGTTTGGGTTCCAGGCCATACTGGATTGGCATTAAATGAAGCGGCGGACACCCTAGCGGCAGCATCTGTTAAAGGACCTGTCCTAAATATTCTAAAACCATCAGCTAATAACACGATCGCACGATTCAGAAACCTTTGTATGCAAGAGGAACGCACTAAATCTTCGGTCCTAAGCGACATAAATTTTTCAGCACCTTAGGTTTCCGTGGAAAAGCTCATGGTGCAGCACAAGGCAATTGGAAGTTACCTTAACTAAACTGCGATGCAGAATTCCGTCACTAAATTTTTACTTGCACAGGCCTGGATTCGTTCCTTCCCCCCAATGTAGCTATTGTAATCAATCAGAAACGATCGAACATTTATTCATTGAATGTCGCAGATATCACAACATAAGACAAAGATTCTTGAAACCACCTTTTCAAAAAAAGTGGCCTTGAGCTTTCCACATCGACATTACTCTCCCTGGGGGGCGTCGGCACTCGGGCACTGCAACAGAAGCATATACGATGCTGTATGTAATTTCATAAAAGAAACAAAGAGAATGCCATGTTAATATTCTCAGTGCATTTAAAATATTCATTTATTTATTAGTTTAATTATTTCAGTCGATTGATATTAGTTTAAGTAGCATTTCAAAAAAGACATCAAAATTGTGACAAATATTTTTGCTTACCTATAGATTATCTCGTTCACATATCCTCCCTACCTCTTTCTTCTTCTTCTTCTGTTTCTTTTTTCTGTTTTTTTTTCCCGCGAATTGTACTGCCGCACGTTTCGTGGCCGATCCCCCGCAGTGGGTTGTGCCAGTATCCCAGGCATCATCATCATCATCATCATATAATCAATCCTTGACCAATCCCCCCTGAGTGGGTATGAGCCATGTCAGAGGCAACAGTAACAACAGCGTCGGCTTCTCCATTGTGGACACTCGCAGCGCGTTGCTCAAATACAAACACGTAACAACTGCGACAGTTGTTAGTTCGCGCTTGTCCTGTGTATACCTATGCGTCCTTTTCGAGCTTCCTCCTTTGTGCTGCGGCGGCGCGTTGCAAGTATCGAGCTGCTTGTCGTTCTTCGTGTGACAAACTAATTTTTTGCTATCGCATTCATTGCTTCGCCCTAGTGGCGAAACTGTGACTATTTTTTTTTCGCCTTCTCACATTACAGGGTAGCCAATGAGGCGCTGATAAGATTAACCTCTTGACATCTTCCTCTCTGTTTCGTTTCTTCCTTGCTTGTTCCTATAGGTACAAGTCTCAGTCAACAAAGTCGAAAAGAACGGGCCCCGAGACGCAAACATGGGCATTTCCAGGACGGCCGCGGAGTCAGCGTTTTGTAGCCTACGGTGTTTGTGTGGCAGCAGATTGCCTAAACGGCAGAGCACGTGCGAATACAACTTCACTGTGTGTCGCAGCGTAACTACAGGAAGCTTGCTTCGCGGACCGAGTCGTCCGTGCGCAGCCCGGGGGCTGCGATCCGCTTAATTTGGTCGTTTCCCCCGCGAGTCCTGTCATACGGGCTTCGCTTGCGGCAATTAGGCGACGACGCAGGTCATTATCGAGGAGCCTCGGGGACAGGTTTCAGCGATGCCACCGCGCAAGAGCCGCCCGGGCTGAATATTTACCCGCGCGTCATCACAGCCGTTATTTATAGCCTCGAAAGAAGCCGTGTCATCGATATCGCTTAACAGTGTGAGGAGCGAGATAATTTTTAGCTTACTTTTCGCTGTTCTTGCAGCGTTTCGTCACCCGCACGAAACTTTCCCGGAAGTCGGTGCTGGCCTTGAAGCTTTAACAACAACGTTGTCAGACCTCTATCTCTTCGTTGCATTACACCTACATATACTATAAGCCCACGCATACACGACGAAGTCTACCATAAACAAGTCTTCCATGAACTGCGTGTTACACAAACTTGATTTGCGTAACACTGATCATAATCTTCTGACATCGATTAAGTCTTTTATTTTGAGTCCTCAGCTTCTTTCAGCTTAACAATACTCATTCGTAACCTAGCGCTTTACATTCAATACCGCTATATTTAATTTTTAGTCGTCTCCTATTTCTAGTTTGTATGGACAAGCCAATTTCTTTTTTTCTTCGCTCAGATATTCCCCTTTCTGGAAGTGGTTGTGTAAATTTTGGAGAATAACGAGCAAGAAAAGTGTAAGACTTGGACAGCCTGACACGCCAACAACGTTTGCATAGAAGTGTGATAAACCTTTTTCATAAACCGCAAGTACGCTTCTCTGTGTTGCATATTCGCCCAACTAACTCCGGCCCCTTTCGTCCTTCAAGCGGAGACGAGGCCTTAGTTTCACGTGCTGGGGCTTGCCCATTAGCATGCTTACGTAAAGATAGCTTAGTCTACATTTTCCGCATCCTAGCGCAATCACCCTGTGCTTGAACACGCTGTCTCGTCTAAGTGTATAGCCGCCATTAGTTGGGCTAACAGCGTCGCAGGAAAGCTAGCTTTACAATCGGAAAGTCTGTTATGTCTGTTGACACATTATATATTTAAAGAAATGTGTTCGAAAGTCCTGAAAAGTAAGCGAAATGCAATACTTCCTCGCTGCATTGACAATTATGTTTTCTATAGCAGCAGACATGTTAAGGAGGCTAGACACATCAACTGCAGCAGTAATTAAAGAAATAAAATTAATAAACCTTTCAATTAATATATCAAAATTGCATCATCGAAAAGCCGCCGCCTGTATTGCAGAGTGATGAAATCTGGACCAAGTTCGCCGGCTGTACGCAACATTCCACAATAGGCCTGTTTTCCTTTCCCCGCCCCAGTAGAGCCAGTCAAAATCGTAGACACCCATTTGGTTGACTGGTCATCTATTCCTTTATCTATACGTTTATCACTATCTTGTGTGGTTCTACATCCAACGTATGCACAAACTTTATCTCGCATGTTAGAACCGAAAGTTTCGGTTACAGACATTCGCTTCTCAGCATGCTCCGCTTCATAGTCTGTGTGGTGGCCTCGGTCTATGAAGAAGTGGTCCACCTCCAGTTGCACATGTAAAACTCAAGCTTTACATTCTCCAAGCTTTCAGTAATGTTTCCGAGATTTATTTCTTTGAAAAGAAAGCCACATATCTCTCCGCAGAAAGTGAAGAGAATAAGGGAATCTTAAACAATATCTTGTTTGTTCATGAAGTATCGCCCTCAAACTATCATCTAGACGGAAGGCCGAAATACAGTTTTACGAATGACGCATTTTACTACAGCGTGCCAAGCTGACGAAGTCCGAACTATTTTACAATTCCATGTTCTGAAATCGCTAATGCTTTCTTCTGTGAAAGAAGAGTGTCCGAAAACTGATTGCGATCACCCTTATAACGTAGATATGCGACGTGTCACGCCGCTGCCATGGATAGGAGAACACACGTCTGTAATGTATTCTCTGTGTGATGCTACAATATAAATGCAGATCTGAAAAAACTTAACATGGAGGCGGCTGTGAAAATGCACCACCGTTGTATTCATCCCCGTCTCTACTCGATTCATCCGCTCTCTATTTCATCCTTGATAATAGCAAGATTGAATGCATACCGGTGTCCAGTAGAGCCGTTTGAGTGAGTGGCGAACAGGGCCTCGTACATTCAGCAAGCCTGCGACCGCATAGCAAGAGCAGCGGAGGAGTGTGCGGTTGACAGCTGTCACTTGTCAAATCACGATCTCCTGCTCGACCAGTGGTGATGGCCTTCCCATGTCACGAGCACCGGGCGGCACGTCGTGGTTTGTGCTGCACCGAGCGATGTGGTTCAAAAGGGCGCAACGTGATGTAGCGGCAAAAAGAGCGGATTTCGTCTCGTTTTTACGCTTATGAAAACAGAATGTTTACAGAAGTCGAAATGTTCACGAAATAATGAAGAAAACCTCCGACCAAAGAAGATATAACGAAATAAGAAATGAAGCAGTAAGGCATTGGCCGTGACCGTAGGGAAGTGTCAAGATCGGGTCGCGATGAGCCCGTCCTGTCAACTTGTTCAAGCGGCAGACTCGAGGACAGGAGTGCCGTGTCACTTAGTCGTGAACGATACGCAGATCTAAACAGCTAAAATATTGCATAGAGCACGCCCACTGAGAATGCCTGTGTCTATTTTATTTCTTTACTTTTGTGTGCCCCTACTATTTTGAATGAGCGCGTCTGAAAGTGCGTGCCATTCATATAAGTTAATGTAAAGTTTGCCTGTCTGATGAACGTAGGATCACGTGACGTCCTTCACGGTTATTAACAAATACTTGTTTTATAAAAGTAGCGGTAAAATTTTATCTCCTCGGGTATTAAAAAATGTTTCTGTATATTTACATACGAGCATTAGAACAGGGAGGCCAAAATGGCAAGAAAAGCTTGACAAAAGTTGTATATTTTCATTAAGCGTGAAACGCTAGTGTTGCATTACGGTGAGAAATCGAGCAAGTTTTAAAGGGACACTAAAGCGAAACAATGACTTGGTTTAGATTGACAAACTGCACTCTGAGAACTCTAATGCCACGTGTTTCACTATCATAAGTTCATTATTAGCGGAGAAAATCAAGGTTGAAGTTTTATTTTTAAATTTGGCGCCATTATCTGCGCGCATGACGTCAGAAATTCCAAATGTATTTTTCGTATTTTCGCGACATTGGCTCGCTGAAATTTTCTGAACCTTCGTATGCTAGGTCTATGGCACCCATAGATGACAATGCACCCGATTTTTGTCGATTAGAAGCTACGTAGGACTCAGTAGATGCCTTCAGAATCTATGACGTCACGGTGTTTGGTGCTGGAATTTCAAGGTGGCGTCTCCACCCGCATATTCTTTTCGCGTGTTTTCTCGCTTACCAAGCGTCGTGTCGCGGTAAGAGTGGTGTTGTCGGGATTGTGAAATTGTACTTAACGATTACGCGAAAAATCGTTTTGCCCTTTAGTGTCCCTTTAATGGACGCATACTTTCTGGTCAGCAGAAGAAAACGAGGAACTAATGAGGTTCATAATCTAGACATGCTCGGAAAGGGAACAACCGAAATCAAATGATCAGCAGAACTCTAAGGTAATTTGCATACTTGATAGGGACGAATAAGGTCGTAAGGAGCCCGTTCGCCATGTTTTGTGCTTGAAACATCGTAGCGTCACGCCAGGCGTGCGTCCTGATGCCCTAACAAGACGAGTGAAGTGGAGGAATCAGAACGTTTGTTCTCGTAGACATAAGGCTTCTATAGCCAGGAAGGGAGAGGAGGGTAGAGATGTCGGCACTGCTTGGCGCCCACGTGCGACTAGCTGTGTCGTGAAATGATAAGCGGCGATGGCAGCGAGATAGGTTCCATTGCTATAGTGCGCTAGCTCGCTTTTATAGAGCGACTTGGCGCTGTTATGAGCGTGCTGCGACCCACCACCGTGAAGGCTCCTACAGGCTGCACCCCGAGCACAGCTACCTGGGAAAGTGCCTCAGAACCTAGCGGCATTAATGTGTTGGACACGCGATCCCCTGTGCAGTGCTTTCTCCCTTGCTGGCGTCTCTCGCAGAAACACTGGGTGCGTCAGTCGGAGACACCGGGTGCGTCCATCATAGACACTGGGCGCGTCCTTCAGAGACGCTTGACGCGTCCGAACCGCGGAGGTGTACCCTCCTCCTCCTAGTGCCTATAAAAGGCCGGCGCATCTAGCGTCGAGGGCTGGTTCTTTGTCCACGTATTGTACATACGTTGTTCTCTTGTTAAATTAAACGTTTTTTTTTCTGGCTGCCTCTTGCCTTGCCACTGCCTGGATGTTCCCAGCCCAGTCCGTTGGCCCTCGCGTCACGCTACCCAAGAGACCCTGGGGCCTCTCGTAACAACTGGATGGCAGCGGCGGGATTGCAGTGGATCTTGCAACTTGCACCAGCCGAACCGTGGACCTTGGAAGGAAGCCCATGACTGCAGCTACGTAAGTGTCGGACTTTTTCCCCTTTGAGATTTGCCAGGCTTTTAAGGATAGCTTTAAAGCCAAAGCTGGCAGGCTTTCTTTATCAATATTCAGCCCTCTTTGCGTGATAGCACTTGGTGATAATTGATAAAGAATAGATAGGGAGAAGAGTTCACGGTCGTAGCTAGTCATAGATCTCAATTCTCTACGCAAGCCTGAACTGTTATTGCTATGCGCAGAATTGGGAATTGAAGCGGGGAATGCGATGCGGAAGCCGCAGATCATTCAGGCATTACTTGCTTTGGAAGCAGATGACGAGGAGCTTCTGGAATGTTGGCAAACTGTTAAAGAGCGCCAGGCAAACGAGGAAAAGAGCCGGGCTGAAGAGAAGGAGCGTCAGGCAAACGAGGATAGGAGGCGTGCTGATGAAAAAGAGAGACTGTTGCTTGAGCTCGAATTAAAGCGCTTAGAGCTTGAACTGCAGAAAGTGAAGGCGGCTAGCGTTGAAGCGCACGTCCCAGTCTCAGAAGCACGAGAAAATTTTTGTATGAAGGACCTGATGCAGCCTTTTCAGGTAGGAGAAGACATTGGAATGTTTCTCGTGAACTTTGAACGGACATGCCAAAGAATGAAGTTTCCTAAAGCGTCGTGGCCACAGCGCCTTTTAACCATTTTGCCGTGTCAGGTAGCGGACGCTATGGGGAGGCTTAGCGCAGAGGAGTATGAGGACTATGATATTGTAAAATCAACTCTTCTTAAGAGGTATCGCCTGTCTCCAGAGGCGTTTCGCCAGCGTTTCCGGAAAGCCGCCAAGTTAAAAGATGACTCGTACGTTGAGTTCGGATACAACTTGAAGCTCAACTTCGTTGAATGGCTAAAAAGCGCGGGGGTTTATGGAGACATGGCTAAGGTTGTCCAGTGCCTCTGCCTGGAGCAGTTCTTCAACACGATTCCCGACCGAATGCGTTTATGGATTCTCGACAGGCCCGACGTGACCACACTCGAAAAAGCTGCTGAGCTCGCGGAAGAATACGCGTCGCGCCATGCATCGCAGCCAAGTGAAGGGCGGACGCACGACGCGTTTCCGACGCAAGGCGTAGAGAATAGGTCCCCAAAGCTTTTCAGACGCAACGGTAACGCGAAAGGTTCAGAACCGGAGAAGGAACTTGAGCAGACGCTTCCTGAAGCTCCTATTAATGAGGGAAAGAACGAACAGTTCGAAGCGCAGAAGCCGATAACGTGCTATAAGTGCCTTCAACCGGGCCACCTTGCCTCTGGTTGCCGAAATCAGCGTCTAGTATTCTCCTACGTCCGCGCCGACGCTGAGAATTCAGGACTGCTTAAGCCTTTCATGAAAGAATTTAGGGTTAACGGCAAACGCTGCAGGGTTCTTAGAGATTCCGCAGCCACCACAGATGTCGTTCATCCATCTTATGTCAGCACCAAGGATTTTACGGGCGAGTGTGTATGGATACGACAGGTGGTGCAGGAGCGCAGCGTTTGCCTGCCTCTAGCGCGCGTTCATATCGAGGGGCCCTTTGGAGCGTTCACCACTGAGGCTGCGGTTTCGGCCAGACTCCCACCGGAATACTCCTACCTATTCTCTAATAAATCAGAAATGCTTCTGATGAAAATGGGAACTTGTTTTGAACAGGGGGAGGTTTGCCCGTTTAACCGCTCAAAAGCACGAGAACTTCCTGGGCAGCTAAATTATGCTTCCCCTGCCTTGATAGACGCATGCGACGCACCACAGCTGCACGCGGATAGCCGTACGCCAGAAAGCATTGCCAAGCTAGACATTAGAAGTTCTAGAACAGGTACCGCGTCTGCGGAGGTGCAGTCTGAGTCAGACGGAACAATTCCGGAGCAGGAAAACTCTGTCCGCGAGGAAATTTCTAGAACAAGATGTAGCTCTGCGGTAGAGAAATCGCATTTTGTTCCTCCGTCATCGAAAAGGGTGAGGCGTCGTCATCGACCAACTGAAAAAAGAAAAATTTTTCAGGCAAAAACGTTCTTCGCTTCAGCAAGTCGCTGCTTCGAATAGTAAGAGTGTCTGAATGTATTGCAAACTACGTCCTAAAGTTTTCGGGAAATGTTATTATTTGTAAAAAAAAGAAGTATTTATTTAACTTCGAGAATTGAGGTCCTGGTACATGCGTTGCGCAGTGGATTCTTGTTCCTCTCGCCTGCCAACTTTATTGATTGTTTGAAACTGAGCCTGGTAGGTCTTTGGATGAATTGTCTGGCGCTTGCGGGCTGCTTTCACCGAGGTACCTCCTGTGAAGCTACCATCAAGATGGCACGGCAGCGGCAAGTGAATAGCGAGACCGGAACCGTTTTGAGGATCACAACCGTCACACGGGAAGCCTGCCATAAAGTGGTGTGTTTTGATGGGTCTTGTGTCGCCTTATCATGGTGCTGAGTCCAGGACGACAATTTTCCCGTGGCCGACCCTGCGGAGCCGACAGCGATTTTGAGCGTCGCCAGCAACGCGCACTAGGGATTTCCGCAATGTATCCCTCCGGACAGTGGCTGCTGACCCTTGTCCATCGGGACAACGTTACCCCGGCGGAGAAGCTGTTATGAGCGTGCTGCGACCCACCACCGTGAAGGCTCCTACAGGCTGCACCCCGAGCACAGCTACCTGGGAAAGTGCCTCAGAACCTAGCGGCATTAATGTGTTGGACACGCGATCCCCTGTGCAGTGCTTTCTCCCTTGCTGGCGTCTCTCGCAGAAACACTGGGTGCGTCAGTCGGAGACACCGGGTGCGTCCATCATAGACACTGGGCGCGTCCTTCAGAGACGCTTGACGCGTCCGAACCGCGGAGGTGTACCCTCCTCCTCCTAGTGCCTATAAAAGGCCGGCGCATCTAGCGTCGAGGGCTGCTTCTTTGTCCACGTATTGTACATACGTTGTTCTCTTGTTAAATTAAACGTTTTTTTAAATGCGAAGCATTTCTTAGCGAACTTCGGCGAATTTGAGCGTATCTATCTATCTATCTATCTATCTATCTATCTATCTATCTATCTATCTATCTATCTATCTATCTATCTATCTATCTATCTATCTATCTATCTATCTATCTATCTATCTATCTATCTATCTATCTATCTATCTATCTATCTATCTATCTATCTATCTATCTATCTATCTATCTATCTATCTATCTATCTATCTATCTATCTATCTATCTATCTATCTATCTATCTATCTATCTATCTATCTATCTATCTATCTATCTATCTATCTATCTATCTATCTATCTATCTATCTATCTATCTATCTATCTATCTATCTATCTATCTATCTATCTATCTATCTATCTATCTATCTATCTATCTATCTATCTATCTATCTATCTATCTATCTATCTATCTATCTATCTATCTATCTATCTATCTATCTATCTATCTATCTATCTATCTATCTATCCTCTATCTATCTATCTATCTATCTATCTATCTATCTATCTATCTATCTATCTATCTATCTATCTATCTATCTATCTATCTATCTATCTATCTATCTATCTATCTATCTATCTATCTATCTATCTATCTATCTATCTATCTATCTATCTATCTATCTATCTATCTATCTATCTATCTATCTATCTATCTATCTATCTATCTATCTATCTATCTATCTATCTATCTATCTATCTATCTATCTATCTATCTATCTATCTATCTATCTATCTATCTATCTATCTATCTATCTATCTATCTATCTATCTATCTATCTATCTATCTATCTATCTATCTATCTATCTATCTATCTATCTATCTATCTATCTATCTATCTATCTATCTATCTATCTATCTATCTATCTATCTATCTATCTATCTATCTATCTATCTATCTATCTATCTATCTATCTATCTATCTATCTATCTATCTATCTATCTATCTATCTATCTATCTATCTATCTATCTATCTATCTATCTATCTATCTATCTATCTATCTATCTATCTATCTATCTATCTATCTATCTAGCCGCCTACGACTTTGTGCTCTCCTGGCCGTATCGTTAATGGAATTTACACCAAATTTGGTATGGCACAACATGACCGTATGACGAACATAAATGGCTGGTCATATCATGAAAATCATGACTAACTTGTCATGAAAAGCATGATTTACATGCCACGCTCATGGCGCGCTCGCGGCCGTTTCGTTCGCTTGATATACACCAAATTTGGGGTTGAGTGACGTGACTGTATGACGAACATAAATGACAGGTGGTAATATGCAAATATTGACGTGCATGTCATGAACAACATGATTTACATGCCACGCTCATGGCGCGCTCGCGGCCGTTCCGTTAGCTTGATATACACCAAACTTGGTATTGAGTGACGTGAGTGTATGACGAATATAAATGACAAGTGGGAATATGGAAATCATGACTTGTCATGTGCGACATGACGCATGCCACGCTCATGGCGTGCTCGCGGCCGTTTCGTTAGCTTGATATACACCAAACTTGGTATTGAGTGACGTGACTGTATGACGAACGTAAATGACTAGTGGTAATATGAAAATCATGACTTGTCATGTGCGACATGACTTGCATGCCACGCTCATGGAGCTCTCGCGGTCGTTTCGTTAGCTTGATATACACCAAATTTGGTATTGAGTGACATGACTGTATGACGAACATAAATGACATCAGGTAATATGGAAATCATGACTTGTCATGTGCGACATGACTTGCATGCCACGCTCATGACACTCTTGTGGCCGTTTCGCCAGCTTGATATACACCAAATTTTAAGGTGAAAGCCTTTATTGTCTCATGCTCACGTCCGTCCGTCCGTCCGTCCGTCCGTCCGTCCGTCCGTCCGTCCGTCCGTCCGTCCGTCCGTCCCTCCAGCCGTGCCCTGGCACAGTGCCAGGTGGGAGCCGGGGCGCGAAAACGGACGCCGGTCGCGTTGGACTCTACAGCGGTCGCGCTTTGCCTGCGTAGCGTCGCTGTGCCCAGCGTCTCCAATCATGCAAGGAGGGAGACGCGCGCATCACGATCCATTCTGACCGACCCCGTCTCAGTGGGCACAGGCGTTCGAGGAACACACTTTGGAATTCACGAAGTGTCCGTGAATTTAAACGCTGGAACGCGGATGGCGTCTGCAGGATGCGCAGAGCGCGAGAATACGAACGCCCGCGAAACGGAGGCCGATTGGTCTCGCGTCTCGCTGCGATTCGAGGTAAAAAATTAAGCGAACATAAGTGGCACGTGGTAACATGGAAATCTTGGCATGTATGTCATCTACAATGCCATTTACATGCCACGCTGATGGTGCGCTTGCGTCCAGTTCGCTAGCTTGATATGCACCAAAATTTGTATTGCGCGACATGACAGGTAAGTAATGACATGCATATTATGTACAGCATGATTTGCTCCTTGCTGGCTGCTTCGCATCACAGCGATTCCCACAGTGCGTGGGATCTGCCGGCTTTTTTTCTGGCTGCCTCTTGCCTTGCCACTGCCTGGATGTTCCCAGCCCAGTCCGTTGGCCCTCGCGTCACGCTACCCAAGAGACCCTGGGGCCTCTCGTAACAGCGCCTATCCACACTTTCAAACAGGGCAATATAAACAAAAACGAGCTGGAACACGGGACTAGCGCTGTCATGTATCATTACTTGTCCGTGTTTATATTGCGTTGTTTTTAACTGTGGATTTACAAAGCATCATTATCTTGAAAAACATTTCAAAATACAACCATGTGACTAATATCAGCGGAGGATGACAAGGCATTCGGCAGCACAAACTGTTGCGTTGGCTGTAGCGTGAGTTTTAAAGGGCACCTCACCAGGTGACATAGAGCACTTTAGTTAGACACTGGAAGTTGTTGCGCGCTCAATAAAGAGCATTATCCCAGAGGAATTTTTCTAATCGGTCCTTTAGAAGCTGAGAAAACCAATGTTTTGAAGCGGCGCGAAACCATGCCATGGCATTGCAGCAACATTTTCTGATACATCAATGCTACGCATTGAATAGAAAGAAGAGGACGAGTTTATGTGGCACCAATGTGGCGGTTGTGCTTAGACCTTCCAAAATATGTTGCAAATGCTGCGTTATATCTGGAAGCGCGAACGCCACCCATTTTATGCCGGTTTAACCTTCTTACGGTGCAGACTTTCTTAAGGTTGTACGTATCGCCCTCTAACCGTGCTCAAATAATTTTCATCGGCGACTCCGACTTATTTTTCTGCGAGCAGTGGCCCAGATTCCGCGAACCGCAAATTATATATGTTCAAACTTTGCTTGACTCACTAAATGTACAAATCCGCGATGGGTTTCCCAGCACTATGGAACTTAACACTCCAGAAATTATTTACCATGATATTTTTTCAAACCACGCGAAATTACTACCTTATGGCATTTTAAATCGGTTTTTGCAGAAGCATAGAAAGTCTTTACCAACGAATGTTGTTATTGCAACGGACGCATCGAGATCTGAGGAAAAATGTGGCATAGGTATTTTTTGCCCAGAACTCGACTGGTACTTTTCATTACGGTTGCCTGATTTTCTGCCAGTTTTTCTTGCTGAATTTATGGCAATAATGTTATCTTTACGCAAGTTAAGTAGATCAATTACAGTAGTTGCAGTTGAAAGTGATTCTTTATCTGTGTGCTTCCCTCTTTCTGCTTCTGGTGACACACCTATGCTAAAGCTCTTGAAATTGTTAGTTCCCGCTCATATCCAATGCATTCATTTGACCTGGGTACCTGGACACAAAGGTCGGTTGTTAAATGAAATGACTGATTTTCTAGCAAAGGCGTCGCTTTTGGCACCGATCATTCGAGTTTTTCCGCTTACGGCACACATCACGATGGCAAGATTTCGCTCTCTAACATTAAGGAAAAGTTTATCGGACCCAGTATTGATTGCTTCTCCAGAGTACAAGCACCTCATACATCCCTGTTGCAGCTGTCTGCCCAAGTCAAGAACGATGGAAGTGGCCATAACAAAATTTCGTTGCCGCGTTACCTCCCTAACTTCTACTTGCATAGAGCAGGTTTGGCATCTTCCCCTGTGTGCATCTTCTGTAATGAGGAAGAAACTATTGGCCATTTCTTTTTATCCTGCCGCCGGTACACGACATTGCCGAAGAGAATAGTAGTACCACCCCTTCGCAAACTGGGCCTGGAAGTATCAGAACCTGTTATTCTATCTTTTGGGGCCACTGCTCTGGGATACAACCACAGGGATGTTTTCTTCGCCATTGAAGAATTCATCAGCGTAACCAAAAGAGTATGTAGCTAAATTCTTGCTTTGAGCTTTTCATTATCAATAACTGCTATTTCAAATCAACCTATTAACTATAGCGTCTGCGTATAATAAACTACAGATATCATTGGATAAGTTCACCCACTAATCGGCCAATCCCATCCATTGTGTATGAGCCATGTCCAGAGGAAAACAACAACAATAACACTCTCGAAACTGGTGTGTGTCATACGTCCGCAATTTCAATAGAAAGCGTAGAACAGCCTATGAACAGTTTATGATTTCAACTCCCCCAGTCGAACTTATACTAGTTTTCATTCGCGGCTTTTTTCTTCTTTTATACCAAATTTGCTTTGTAGGCCGAATTAGCTATGGCTCTTTTTTATCATTGTAAGAAAGAGTGGTATTTAGGACAAAAAAGTTGCGCGTACAAATAAAATGAGAAGTGAGTGTGGACCTTTCATGATTTCAAGAGAAAATGTCTCTGGAAAAAAATTGGCCGATCCCACGCATTGTGGGAATCGGTTTGATGCGAAGCAGTCAGCGAGTATCTGACTATGCGGCATGTTTTTCTTTTTTTTTTCCGAGGGAAGGTGGGAGGGTTGAGTCAATCTTTGCGGGGTGGATCGACGTGTTTTAACGCGGTAGCGTTAAAGAGCTTGTTTCGCAGAAATTCCGGTGTGGACGTCGTTGGTTGTGAGCGGAAAATCATCATCTTGTCTGTGACCGAAAAGTCGAGAAAGATGCAAATCAATGAAATAATAAACAAATTTGGTCCGAGTGACAATCGACCCAGGCCATCTGGGTGGCAAGCAGGTGTTCTATCACAGTGCAACCATACTGCCTGGAACTGCTTCGGAAAGAAAACACTATATGAATATAAAATAGTGGAAAAGGTCTCCTTAACTCGTTTAATATTGTGTGGGAGAAACGTGGAATCACGCCAGGTATCAAAACATGTGAATTACGCAACTGTCTCTCATTGCCCATTAGCAGCGATTGGGATGTTCCAGTAGGAAACACCGGTCCATCACTGCGTGCTTCGCGCCCCCCCAGGTTTCTCTCCTGTGCAACGCTGCGATGAGCGCCAGCGTCAACGCCGCCGCCAGTGTAAGCGTTAGCGCCCGCTGCTTCGCATCTACACATGGTTCCCTTTAGCGGGAGATGGTGTAATCTTTAAGGCGAAAGCCTTTAATGTCTCATGCTCACGTCCGTCCGACCTCCGTCCGACCTCCGTCCGACCTCCGTCCTGCGTCCGTCTGTCTGTCTGTCTGTCTGTCTGTCTGTCTGTCTGTCTGTCTGTCTGTCTGTCTGTCTGTCTGTCTGTCTGTCTGTCTGTCTGTCTGTCTGTTCGTCCGTCCGTCCATCCACCCGTCTGTCCGTCCGTCCGTCCGTCCATCCGAGCTCTGGCACGGAGCCAGGTGGCCGCCGGGATGCGCAGACGGATGCCGGTCGCGTCGGACTCTATAGCGCTCGCGCTTTGCTTGCGTGCATCGCTGTGCCCAGAGTTTGAAATCATTCTGACCGACGCCGTCTCAATGGACCCAGGCGTTCACGGAATACACTTTCCAATTTACAAAGGGTCCGCAAATTTAAGAGCTGGAACGCGGATGGCGTTTGCACGATGCGCAAAGCGCGAGAAAATACTAACGCATGCGAACGGAGGAAGATGAGTCTCGCGTCTCGCTGCGATGCGCGGTAAAAAATTAAAGAAGAAAACACGCACCCATTCGGTTTGTGTCTTATCCCACTGAGAGTGTAAAAGAAAAAAGACATAACATAATCAGTGGAATGGCCACACGCTTTCGCCGAACACACTTCGGAATGTACAAAGTGTCCTTCAATTTTTTGTGTCGTTTTCTTGTAATTATGCGTTATTTTACACCATTTCGTGTGATTTTCTTTTGATTACGCGTTATTTTATACCCTTGTGGGTCCTTTTGCTGTGATTATGCGTTACTTTATACCATTTTGTGTTGTTTTCTTGCAATTATGCATTATTTTATACCCTTTTGTGTCATTTTCTTATAATTATGCGTTAGTTTATATTCCTTTGTGTTACTTTCTTTTGATTAC